>CAJNDS010002535.1:780000-1234603 GCA_905221605.1 Symbiodinium natans
GAGGATTTTGGGGTGTTGGGGTCGCGCCATTTTGACTTCAGTGGGAGGTGCAATGGCCAGACACGCTCTGGAAACATCTGGAAAAAACGCGAAGCTGCTATCATCCTTGGGGTTTAGGGTTAGGTTCATGCTCTGAGAAACTCTAAACCCTGAATCCCCCCCCCCCCCCCCCCCCACCCCCCCCCCAAACCATCCCTGGGTCACCCCCTGGACCGCAAAGCCTTAGCACCCTGAAGGCCCCAAACCGCAAGCCCTTTCAGGGTTTTAGGGTTTAGGGTTCAGGGGTTCATAGAACCTCAAATTATCCCCAAGCAATCTGCCAGGACATGGAATTAGACGACCACGGTCTGGGGTCTCAGGTCATCGAGTCATCTGCAGACCTCTGGGTTTTTGTTCTCTGGAGTTGGATGAGGCGTTAATAGGATGAATCGGACGAGATGTTGGGCTCGAGGCTCTCAACCCCTGAGCCCAAGACCCAAACGTGTCCAAGTCGATGAAAATGCTCTGTGGTTCCGTGACATGCTGTCCCTAAACCGGAAACCCTAAACCCTAAACCCTAAACCCTAAACCCTAAACCCTAAACCCTGAACCCTGAACCCTGAACCCCAAACCCGAAACCCTAAACCCTAAACCCTAAACCCTAAACCCTGAACCCTGAACCCTGAACCCTAAACCCTGAACCCTGCGCCCTGAACCCTGAACCCTGAACCCTGAACCCTGAACCCTAAACCTTAAACCCTAAACCCTAAACCCTCTTCTGGCTCCTTAGGTCGCACGGCCCTCCACTACGCAGCAGAGAAAGGCAACCTGCCGTGCCTGGAGGTCTTGCTGGAGAAAGGGGCAGACAAGGAACCCCGGGGAGCCCCGTTTGGGGTCTAGGGTTTAGGGTTTAGGGTTTAGGGTTTAGGGTTCGGCCTTGCTGGAGAAAGGGGCAGACAAGGAACGCCAAGCAGAGCCCCCAATGGATCCGAAAGGGAACTATGTACATCCCACCTATTAGGGTTCAGGGTTCAGGGCTCTGGGGTTAGGGTTTAGGGTTTAGGTTTTAGGGTTTAGGGTTTAGGGTTTAGGGACTACACTTTGAGGGACTTCAAAAGAATCTATAATTGCAGTAGGTGCTGGATCATGCCATGGGCTGTTCAACTTGTCAAGGTGGTTTCAGTTGTAGGCTTCGCAGCGAGTTTGCATTTCACTTGAAGTGATGCTGGTTGCTGTGTGCCCTTGAAAACGCCATCATCACAGGTTGGCCGGTGCCATGGGGTATTGTTGACCATTAACCGCAGCAAACGCAAATTGCTTGTCCCTTCTTCAGGGCAGCGCAGGAAACAAATGGCATCATGGTACCCCGAAACGTGTCCGAAAGATTACTTTTGCCTGGTCCCCCCCCCCCCCCCCCCCCCAAAAAAAAAAAGGGTGGCACCCTCCGTGAAATTCCGCCCGCGCCAGTGCGGAAGGCATTTTTTTGGGGGAAAACATGAAAAAAGACGCCCCAACACATCCAGAACTCCATCAAATTTCCCGGTTCCACAAATCCTGGAATCCTCTCTTCTAGGACCCAGCGTAGGCCCTTATTCCCTTTTTTTAGGGCTAGGGTCGGTTCCCTTCCAAGAAGGGTGCCCTTGTGATTCCTAGGTTACTCTTGGGTCTAGTCGTGTACTCCCCTCAACCCTCAACCCTCAACCCTAAACCCTAAGCCCTAAATCCTAAATCCTAAACAATCCTAAACCTTAAACCCTAAACCCTAGACCCTAAACCCTAGACCCTAAACCCTAAACCCTAAGCCCTAAACCCTCCTTTGGCCCTTTCTGGCTGCAGGATACGCAAGACAAGCATGGCCCGGGCCTCAGCTGCGCATCACACGGTGGCTGGGTCAATAATATCGAGTCTTTTGGGTGTGATTAGGGTTTAAGGGTGTATCCTAATTCTACCAGCTGTACCAACTATTCTCTTTTATATTGAAAATGTTAACTTTTTTGAGCTATGTTGGCTATTTACTTTGTATTGAATTTAGGGTGTTTCGGGCTTCGTACTCCATTGGGCGCGCCGTTTTGGGGCCCCTTGTGGCCAGGACTCCAGGGAAATGTTTCAGGAAGCAGCAAACTGCAAACTCTGTGTGTGTGTGTGTGTGTGTGTGTGTTTGTGCTTTAAAAAATCGCGCAAAGTAATTCTTGGCTGCCTGGGCCACGCTTCCCGTTCCCCATGGAGACGGGTAGAGCTTCCCAGCCCAAGGCAGGACCGCGCTCCACTTGACGGCCGAGAACGGGCAGCGAGCGTGCTTGGACTTGTTGCTGAAGAAGGGCGCAAAGAAGGCAAGGCGCAGGGGTACGGAAGGACATGTGCAAATGAACCCCCCCGCGCGACGCTCGATGAAAAGGTACCGTTCTGTTTTGCCATTTTGAATGTTGGATCCGGATCCTCGTGCTGCTCTGGTCTCGTAATCCTTGCTCTCTCTCTCTCTCTCTCTCTCACCGTGCGGGACGTGCACCGGTTAGAGCAGCTAAAGCAATTGATAGGCAGCCCGAATCGTGGCTTCTTTTGTAGCAGATATGTCAGATATGCATAGGTGTGCTGAAATCTATCCCAAAATGCTCGCAAGCTACACGCCAGCTCTCAATGCCTTGGTCATAGTCCGCTCTGGAATCCTGCATCTGCGATTTGTAAACCCACAGCAGAAGCCAAGGCCCCTTATTCGTCCGTGAGCGCGGTTAGGCTTCGCCGTGATTCCTGGCTCCCCTCCATGTGTCCTGCTCCGAACCCATCCCCGTCAGGACGTTAAAGACGAGATCGGCCAACGCCTCAGTGTACGGGCACGGTCAGTAGTTGGCATCGCAAGAAGACAGACCAGAAGGCAACCAGGATGCAAATGATGTTCATGTAGAATGTTGCGTGCCTTGATGCGTGCATTCTTGACTTTCTGTTGGTCTCAGAATTCTCCGAATCCCTGACACCCCCGAATCCCCTGGCAATACCCTATCATAGGGCTTTCTTTACAAGTAGTGGCGCAGACCCTAAGCCGAATGAGTCCCAGGAGGCAACAGCCTCGGTACGTGAGGCCGGACTCCTCTCGCAGAAGCGGTGCTGGCCGGGCAGAAGCTCTGCCAGCAGAGCCTTGAGAAAAGCGGCGCGCAGAAGGACATGGCTTTGGCTGCCTTAAATCAAAAGGATGAGGACGGCCCGGACCTCAGGATACTACTGCTTGCTTCAGACGCCCCAAAAGAATATAGAACAAGCATCCCTATATTACCCTTGTGAGGCTGAATATGTATTTATTTTGGGGTTCTTAAGCAAATAGTAGGATAGCGACGGCACTTTGTTTCATTCTCCGGAAATGGTTTGCAGCTTTGGGTTCTCACCGTTGCGTTGTTCACCACGATGAGCTTGACAGGGTTTAGGGTTTCGGGTTTAGGGTTATTTAAGGTTTAGGGTTTAGGGTTTAGGGGTGTCAACCGAGGCCATACGAGCCTGCATGAGGCGGTGCTTGCGGCGGATGCGGGCAAAGTGGAGAGACTCATCGCGTTTGGTGTGAACAAGGAGCCCCTGTCGACGGTGTCGGACGGGGGAAGCGAAGCAGAGTTATATAGGGGGGTCGGAAGAATTAGTAGTAGTATTCTCGTATGGTCCCTTTATTTATAAATATAAATAAATAAACTAAATAAATAAACAAATATATATATATATATCTATATCTATATCTACCATAATACCCCCCCAAAACCCTATTCAAACTATTGGGGCCCCTGCAGTATAAGTCTAGGAGTTTATATATCTACCATAATAATCCATAATACCCCCAAAACCCTAGTCAAATCATTAGGGCCCCTGCAGTATGGGAGTTGAAGCTTCGATTGCCTGTGACCGCCGTGCCCTGACTCCATCATGTGACCTGGGTTTAGGGTTTAGGGTTTATAGGGTTTAGGGTTTAGGGTTTAGGGTTTAGGGTTTATAGGGTTTAGGGTTTAGGGTTTATAGGGTTTAGGGTTTAGGGTTTAGGGTTTAGGGTTTAGGGTTTAGGGTTTAGGGTTTAGGGTTTAGGGTTTAGGGTTTAACATAGACCCCCCCAAATAGTTGGATCCCCTTATAAAGAGGACCCTCACAAGGCCCCCTGAACTTCGTAAACCCCCCACATGACAGCTACAACAGAATTGACGGAGCCTGGCCACTTCTGGCTGCGCCAGCTTCAGGTTCAGGGTTCCAAGCGAAGTCTTGCTTCCGGCTGGGTTTTTTGCGTCAGAACTATCGTCCCCAATTTGGGTTTCCTCCCGTAATCCCGTAAACCCGTAAACCCTAAACCCTAAACCCTAAACCTTAAACCCCAAACCCCAGGCTGCAATCTGTATCTTAGGGGGGGGGGGTATAGCCGAGTTTTCCGGTTGCATTCCCCAACCCTGGGCTTTCTGTGAGGAAGACGAAGAAAGCCCGGGCCTCGGGTTGGGGGGGGAGGGATGGGTTTAGGGTTTGGGGTTTAGGGTTTGGGGTTTGGGGTTTGGGGTTTGGGGTTTGGGGTTTAGGGTTTAGGGTTTAGGGTTTAGGGTTTAGGGTTTAGGGTTTAGGGCTTAGGGCTTAGGGTTTAGGGTTTAGGGTTTAGGGTTTAGGGTTTAGAGTTTAGGGTTTAGGGTTTAGGGTTTAGCGTCGAGCTGACTGGGTTTTCTCACGGAATTGGTTCAGTGACAGTTTTCTATGGGTCCCAGATTGGGGTGCCTGCAATCAAAAAACCGGCCCTATGCTAGTTCCTCTCTTTTGGGGGACACAGCAACGTGTGCCAATCCCACATAGCTCCCTAAACCCTTAACCCTAAACTAAACCCTCAACCCTAGACTCTAAACCCGCAACCCGAAACCCTAAACCCTAAACCCGAACCCTAAACCCTGGCTCGCATAGCATCGCTTTTGGCGGTAGGAACAGGGGGGGGGGGGGGGGCTTGACCCGTGGATGGGACGCAAAGTTTTGATGCAGTTTCAGATAGCACAAGGATATAATAGTAGAGTAATAGAAGTTTAGGGTTTAGGGTTTTTAGGGTTTAGGGTTTAGGGTTTCCGAATGAGGGCTACCTTATCGGGGTCCTTATTACGAGGGGATGCTCGCTACTGTTTTTTTTGGGGTCCCCTATTTCCGAACCCCCCCATGTAAGAGTAGAAGAATTTCGAAATATATGTATATATGTTAATAGATAAAGAAATAAATAAATGAATAAATAACTAACTAAATAAATAAATGTATATATATATATAGACTAAGATATGATATGTCAGTATGCTTTAATACTAATATATAGTCACAGATTCATATAGGGAGGTTTTTTTTTTTTTATATCTTTACTAGAATAGTGCAAAATCATCATTTAGAAACATGACAAAATAAGAATATAACAGCTTCGAAAACTTAGTCATATGACAATATGCAATATACGAATATCCCTAAACCCTAAACCCTAAACCCTAAACCCTAAACCCTAAACCCTAAACCCTAAACCCTAAACCCTAAACCCTAAACCCTAAACCCTAAACCCTACACCCTAAACCCTAAACCCTAAACCCTAAAAGGTTTAGGAGGTTTCCGGCCTTCGCCCCGAGGAGGCTATGTCCATCTCGCAGCTACGAACAACTGCGTGGGGTGTTTGGAGGTGCTCCTCAAGGCTGGATTGAACAAGGCGGGGGCGGGGGGGGGGGTTTAGGGTTTAGGGTTGTTTAGGGTTAGGGTTTAGGGTTTAGGGTTCAGGGTTCAGGGTTCAGGGTTCAGGGTTCAGGGTTGAGGGTTTAGGGTTTAGGGTTTAGGGTTTAGGGTTTAGGTTTAGGGTTTAGGGTTTAGGGTTTAGGGTTTAGGGTTTAGGGTTTAGGGTTTAGGGTTTAGGGATCCGTGCGAGCAGACTTTAAGTCTTGACCGGCCTGAAGCCCTTAAACCACGCTCGGACCGGCATGTCTCGTGCCTCTCCAAGCTTCCGCTCCGCTGGCGCCAGGATGCACAAGACGAAGAAGGCCGAGGCCTCAGGCAGCCTCTCGAACTGGGTGCGACTTCCTGAGGTCAGTTTTTTGGGAAGAGCAGGAAATCCTTTCCCCGAGAGCGCATCTAGTCAGAAGTTTGCAGCGCGTGATATGTCTGTGTCTGTGTGTGTGTGTGGGTGTGTATGTGTTTGTGTGTGTGTGTGTGTGTGCGCGTCTGTGTGTGTGTGTGTGTGTGTTTGTCCGCGTGTGCGTGTGTGTTTGTCCGCGTGTGCGTGTGTGACGGTTTGACTTCGTGGCCTCATGCCATTTTCGTTTTGAGGCATGGGGCCACTGGTCACCAGGTTTCAAGGGCTGTGGCCGTTCTCCACCTCTACAGGTCTTGCCTGACAAAGCTCCTTCGAAGTTTTGAAGTCAAGGTAGCTGTGGGCCTTGCTGACGACTTCCGGCCCCGAGGCAGGACCGCGCTCCACCTTACGGCCGAGAAGGGCCACCTCGAGTCCCTGAGCTTGCTGCTGAAGAAGGGCGCGAGCAAGGCAGGGGCCCTCTTGACCTGTGCATGATCCCCGGCCAACCTTTGTAGTAAGATTGAGTAAAGAGGTGGGGAGCAATCCACCGGAGCCCCACTTGTCGGGCGGAAGGGAAGAAAACGGGTGAACCGAGGGGATGCTCCCTCCGCATCATGGCGGGGGTTATATCTTCGCCAGCGCCCACGGGGCAGTGGGAGAAGGTGGGGGGGGGGGGACCACCTTCCCTGTTCCTGTACCGTGAAGAGCATTGGGCTGACACGCAGAGGGTCACCCAATAAGAGGCAGAACCATTTTTGCAAGGCAGAGAGGGCTCTTAATCCCTTCCCAAGCTGCCAGGATGTGAAAGACAACAGCGGCCAGAGCCTTGGCCGGGGGCAAACCAATGGCAGTTGTTTTTTGCTTGCTGTGGGTGAGGGCTTCTTTTTCAACACCAAGAGGACACTACAGCTGATTGATTGCCAAAGAACGAACTCAATGATGCCAAGAGTCCCCCCCAGCAGAGGCCGGACACCTCTTGCTGATGCCGTGCTGGCCGGAACGGAAACTCGGTATCGATGTGGGAGAATTTTGAAAATATCCCCTTATTGTTTAATATGGAGCCCGAGTTATAAATCCCTAAACCCTAAACCCTTGAACCCTAAACCCTAAGCCACTGTTCAAGTCGACACCTAGGAAGACTGCCAGAAAGCCCTCTTGGACTCGGGCGCCAAGCGGGCCTTGGCAAAGAACGCCTTGGAGCAGCTGGACGATGAAGGCGCAGACCTCAGCTGCCCTAAACCCTAAACCCTATAAACCCAAAAACCCCTACAAACCCGAAAAGCCCCAATCCCTAAACCCTAAACCAAAAACCCTAAACCCTAAACCCTAAACCCTAAACCCTAAACCCTAAACCCTAAACCTGAGCATGACGTTCTGAAGCACGGGAGCAAGCCTGCATCTTTGAAGTTTTGAACGCTTCCAGTGTGTGTCTGCGTTTTGCGACGCCGAGGCAGTACGAGTCTACATCAGGCCATGAACGACGCGGACTCGCACAAAATGCGGAGACTCATCGACTTTGGTGTGAGCCAGGCAGGGACGGCTGCAGGTATCCAGACTTCGGCCGTCGTCTCAATGAGCAACGAGGTTTAGGATGTAGGGTTCGGGGTTGAAGGTTTGATTGTCTTGGTTGGCTTACTGGTGGTAGGCGTTTGGCATTTTGCGGGCTTGGAATTTTTGCCGGCCCATCTCCTGATTCTTACTCTTGAGCGAGTTGCAACGGCATGGTTCAAAGTCAGCTCAACAGGAATTAGTAGTGCAGTCTGCGTATCCTTGCGAGGTCGTAGGTACAACCGCCCTAATCCCCGAAAGTTCCCCCTAAACCCGAAACCCGAAAGTTCCCTAAACCCCTAAACCCCTAAACCCTTAAACCCCTAAACCCCTAAACCCCTAAACCCCTAAACCCCTAAACCCCTAAACCCTTAAACCCCTAAACCCCAAACCCGGAAGTTCCCCTCAAAAACCCTACGGGCTGAAGTCCCCCGCCCCCCAAACGCCCCCAAAAGCTCCCCCTCCTTCAAACCCCTCGAACCCCGTGGCCAGGATCTGCCCAACAAAGAAGGCGCCGTTGGGATCGTGGGAGGGCAACGGAGGGGGCAAAAGCCGGCCTGTTGGTGAACTTGGGGTTTGGGGTTTGAAACAGTTTGCATGGGTTTGAAAGGTTTAGGGTTTGTAGGATTTAGGGTTAAGGTGTTTTTCGGGTTTAGGGTCAGGGGTTTGAAAGTGTAGAGTTATGGTACGTTTGATCTCCGGAGGCAGCAAGTACTGACATATAGTGTGCCGCACTTGTGAGCACGCTCCTGCCCAGGCAGGACAGCACTCCACTGTGCAGTACTCCAAGCAAAGAAGAAGCATCGGGACAGTCTGCTGGACTGCGTCAAGATGCTGGTTCTGGAGGCCGAAGCAAACAAGGCCGGGCTGGGCGGAAGGCGAAGAGTTCCCTGAGGAGTTCTATCAACGCTTTCAAGCCACGCACCACCCTAGACCCTAAACCCGAAACCTCAAACCCTAAACCCAAACCCCAAACCCTAAACCGAAGGGTGAAGGGTCGAGGAAGAAGATGCTGGAGAGCAGCAGGCAACTGTCGAAACCTTAAGAACTACCAGGTGAGATTGGACGTCTCTTGGGCATGCTGGGGAAGATCGGAAGACCCTTCTGAAAAGCCCCCACTTCTTTTTAGCCTTGGCTTGCCAGTGTCAGCTGTGCAAAAACCTTCCGCGGGGGGGGTGGGGGGGGGGGAGCTTCCGTTGCCTGTGCTGTCGTGTGCTTGTTGCCACTTGAGAAGCATGAGTTGGCGTGGGGCGTGTGGGCAAATCAACTGAGGGCTGCCATTGGCTGCTAGTTCCAGATCACATTGCATGTGGCAGAGTCGCCCCCGTAGTTCCTCCGCATGAATTCCACTTTTGTTGGGATGTTGCGATGATGTGGAGGCCGGTGTTGCCTTTTGTTCGTGGCTTCATTTCTCGTTATCCAGTGCTCGTCTGCTTTGCAGTGTTCGTGCTCGTCCACTGGTGCAATGCCGTTCTATGCTGTTCTGCTTGTTCGTTCTCTGCTTTTCTGTGCCGCCTTGCAATTCTGTATGTCTGCTTTTCTGTTCTCTTCCGCGGTTCGGTTTTCTGGTTTGCATGTCATGTCTGCTTCTGTGCCTTTCCCCATTTATGCTTCTCTGCAGTCACCCCCTCATCTCCGATTGTGTTGCATGTCGTGATGTCAGGGTGCGCGTACATACTCCACGTCACTCCAGGCCACCATCCAGTTCACATAGAGTGCAAACCCTAAACCCTAAACCCTAAACCCGAAGTCCAGAGATCTGCGGGACCAGGATCACCAAGACAATGAAGGCTTGGACCCCGGGGCGAGGGCGATGCCACATGGTCTGGGGTTCCGGGAGCTTTTTGGTTTTTTGGGTTTAGGGTTTAGCGTTTAGGGTTTAGGGTTGAGGGTTGAGGGTTTAGGGAGCTTTTGCTCTCGGAGCAAAGATCCCCTTTTCATTCCACCAAGTATTCTCCGCGTTTGGGTCTTGGGACAACTCATGTTACATGCCATTGTTGGCTGAACAGTTAGATCCTTGAGGGCTCCAGAACATTGATTGTTTGTGCCGTAGCCTCCAGCCTGATCCCGAATTGAGAAGCTTTGCCTAAACCCTAAACCCTAAACCCTAAACCCTAAACCCTATACGGGGGGCAACCGAAAGGGAGAGGAAACCAACCCCAACAGTCGCCCAAGATTTCACCCTGAACCAACCAGCAAACAACAGGAACTCAAAACTTCTTTTTGCTACCAGGCGCATGGCCCAGTCTTGAGCCATGAAGATTACCGGGTACGTTGACCCTTCAACTTCCAACACCAACTCCTTTCTACAATACCAACTGCAGCTCCGCACTCCCCCTGTCCTAGGATTTCCTAGGACACATTGGAGGTGCAGATCTTTGGCCAAAAACTGCCATTAGGGCAGCAGCCAGCTGCTTGAAATGCACAATATGGTTTTACGTCATCCAGGACGAAATTATAGCACATTGGCTAAACCCACTAACCACAGAGAATCTTTTTTCACCATGATCCTCTTGTCATTGAAGACTCTTCGGTCTTCTTCACCACGAACCGTGGTCTTCGCTACGCGAAAAGCTACTGACTTCTACTATCAGGGATTTCCATACCCTTAATAGTAACCACCGTATTTTCAGCACATTGGCTGATCCAGCACACCTGTCTTCAGAAAGAGAAAAACCATCCCTTCATCCATACCATCCAATCACTTCTTCTTCCGATGGGTATCGATACTGAGGTGAAGTCGCAGCAGAACATACTCTAGGTCCGATACTGTAAGAACAGGATCCTGCACGCACCTTTGAATTGAGGATACCAATCCTTCTCTCTTTGCGTCCTCAATCGTTTGGCAAGATTGACCCAGCTCTGCATCCACAGTGGTAGACGCTTGCGCATCCACATCAGAGGAACGATCCTTTTCCTCAGGACCTTTCACCACTACCACCTCTTCCTTTTTGGGGCTTTGACTTTTCTCCTTCTTCTTCGTCTTTCCCACGACGCTTGACTTTGTGCGCATTTTCGAGGCTTTTTCCCCTGCAGAAACCACCGCATTGGATGATGATCCACCCTTCTCAATGATCGCCGGCATCTTCTTCGGCTTTGGAACCATGAGAGTATAAGGATCCTCGATAGCTGCAGTTTTCCTCTTCTTTTTGACCTTTTTCACCTCTTCCTCAACGGCAACCTCCGTCTCCGAAGTCTCAACCACCTCCTTTTCGGCAGGAATATCCTTGCTGGACTCCCTTTCTAGGGACCTCTTTTTGCCCCTTTTGGGATCTTTCTCTTCTCCCACGTTGGCTCGCTCGAACCATATCCTCAGGTCATTGACCCATTCTTCCACCTCCTCAAGCGAAACCTCATACGACTTCACTATTTCGTGAAGTTCCAGCAAGGACAGCATACCAGTGGTCCACGAACACCATTCTCTATCCAGTTGGTCGGTGTCTCCTTTGAATTTCAGGAGTTTGAACAGCGGGTCCGCCTCGGCACGAGCCAAATCTGACTTGCCATTGGACATAAATGAAATCGCCTCCGTCAACAGTTCCACCATTTTGGTATCATCATCGTAAACCATGAAATCCTCCTCACCATCATCGAACCGTTCAGGAGAGATCTCCTTTTCTCCACCTTTTGCACCAGAACTTCTCCTTGGACCGTCCCTTGGGGGCGTCCTTGGAGACCTTGGCCTCTGTTCATCCAGCGGATCACCATGCTCAAAGACACACCTGTCCCCATAACGACACTTCCCAGACTGAACAAACTGGATACACCTTACACCAGTTGCATCATGCGAGAACGCGCACTCCTTTCCAGCGAAGCAGGGCCTCCCAGCCACATAGTATTTGCACCAATACGAATGCAGCGCCACATCATCTTCTGAATGGATGAATTTGCATTGTTCACCAAATTTGCAGCGATCTTTTCCCCTGCTGAACCAATAGCAGAAGCCCTTCTTCCTCTTCTCCAAGCGCTCCGCCTCGTACCGGTCCATAGGGCGATTCTGCTCTACATGAACATTGCCACGTACCTGAGAACTGCTCCCTTCACCCAAGGTGCTATCAGTATTTGATGCTTGGAGTACAGCTGGAAAACCTGGCCTTGGTCCTACCACCTTCATGATTGGTTTTCCGTCAGCTCCTGAGCCACGCTGAGACGATCCAAAAACATTGAACATTTTCACGAAGGCCTTTCTAGTGCCGATCTTCTGCACCCTTTTGATTGGATGTTTCATTGCTCCAACCTTACATCCAGATACATTCGAACGACACAACCTCCTATACCCAGCTCTATATCCCTTTTTCCAAAGAGCCATAAGAATTCTAGAGGCAGTAACATTCTCCACCTCTACCTTTTCCAACTGTCCCTCACCTTCCGGAACAAACCCATCCAACCTATCCATATCTGAAGACCTTTCCATGTTTTTTGACACCACTTCGTCGAGGTAGTCTTCAGAGATCCAGGGTAAGTTCCTCTTAGAGGAAAAATCATCACCATTGTCTGGTCCTTCACCAGGATACCCCTTTGTGCTGTCAAAGATCTTACCAGTCGTGCGGTCCTGCGTAGAAAAATCCCAGTTGGAAGTAACGCGAGCATACACTGACCACAAGAACATCCTTGTGCCAGCCAATCTTGACGACCCACTGGATGTCCCCTCTTCTGGGGAAACTTCTGGCGCTTTGCCATCCCTTCCAGTGTCACCAATTATCTCACCTCCAGCATCTTCAATGGGAATAGGGGATTCATTGTTCCCTTGATCAAGTACCGCATCTTCCTGTCCAAGAATCTCCAGCACCATTGTGGAAGGATCCACTTCCTCATCAGCATCGTCGTCCATCCTTTTCCAGAGAACCTCCAATTGATCGGCACATGTCGCCGCCTGAAGAAACTCCATCAATTGAGCCTTCCCGCGCTGCCAGAGAAATTCCGAAATCACCACTGACCCTTGGCCTCCTAGGGTAAGGAACGGAGCAACCAATTTGGCTACCCTCGCCATAAGTTCAACGTGAACTTCCATGCCTGGACTGCGACTCCAATCGTAGGCAATTGCCTCCATAGCAGTTCCAAACTTATCAGTATTTTTGAATTCCCCTTCCAGACCAGGAGACAGCAATGCACCCATCACCGAGAGAGGATAATTTCCCACCACCGGCAGACACGGATTGTCATGGAACGAATGATGCAAATCACCATAATGTCCTTGATCTCTCCTTTGAAAAAGGAGTGTCCCAGTCCCTAGCTGGGCATTCAATTCATCCACTTGAACCATTTCAGCACATATCCTCTGTGCCGCAGTTGCTATTGCCGGCCAGATGGTACGATCGGTCAAACCGCGACGCATAACCCAATCAGTTGTTGGCGACTGAATCAGCATTCGTGGATCATACACCATGACCACCATTGCACCATCATCCATTGACTGATCAGCATCGTCCTCCAGTGCCAGGTTCAAATCCTGTTCACTTGCACCTTCAGATGACATGCTAATAACCAAATTTCGATCCATCTTATTGGACCCCTTCTGACAGTCCCTTTGCCCCACAGGCAACTTGCCGACAGCAACCTTCCAATAAATCCGACTCAGAAGGCCTTTAATAAGCAATTGCTGAGGGTCCTTCTTCACCGGACGAACATCCAATGTCTTCGCACCATCACCACGGAGTTCATTGCTCCCACCTTCTCCTTCTTTTTGGTCAGTCTCCTCGCCAGAAATTTGCACTGCTCCTTCCAGCGCCGTCTCCTGTCCAGCCACTTCTTGCCCAGGAAGAACTTGAGCGCTTTCAGATACATTCACCTGTCCAGCAACACCTTGCCCAGGTAAAACCTCATCCGTGGAGCCCACCGCCAGCGAACCAACTATAACTGAGCCATCCCTTGCTCTTTTTTGAGACTGTTCAGTTCGACGAGAAGGTTGTGGTAGCGAAAAAACTTGAGAAGTCACTTCTTGGCGGGTCTCCCCCCGCGACGCCGTGTCGCGCCCTTCGCCAAGGTGAACCGATTTTTTCTGCCCATCATTGGGGCTTGAAGAACCATCCATCGGAACATTGCCACGAATCGCAGTTCTCTGTGAATCCCTTTCTCGCAAAAAGATTTCCCTCATGCGTCGCGCGGCATTGGTCTCTTCCTCGCTTGAATCGCCGGAGGAATCGGCATAAGAGACCAAAGCCTCTGCCTGATCATCATCATCCACCACATCTGCCCACGCTCTGCTGAACCGATACGACAACCCACCACGAGGCTTCAGTTCCAGTGGTTTTGGCTTTTCCACCACTTCCGCCGGCTGCACTCGCCGTTGTGAGCGAGAGCGTGGTACCTGTCGCACCTGTTTTTTATCCAGCAAAGGCCTTCCCCTTTTAACAGGGTTTGATCTTGACCGATACTTTTTTGTTGGCGGGTTCACCGGCGGCATTCCAACTCCCACCAACTGCAGCTTCTGTACGCACAGCGGAGACCTCTGCGCAAGCGTCCAAGCATCACGGTACTTGACCTTATCAAAAAGCTCCCGATAGGAGCCTCGCGGCATGGTTTTTGCACCGGAGCCTTCAGCTTCACGCACCTGAGCGAGGGTTCGCACCGCCTCTCTTCCAGCTTCCTTGCTCCCAGAAGATTGTTGTACCCGTACAGATGCATCGGAAGGAACTGCTTTTTCCGGTCCCTCCGGACGATATCGGACACCACCCACCAATTGCAGAATTTTGCATGCTGTCACTTTGTTGATCCCTTTGTCAACCAGATCCTCCACAAAGATGAACTCCTGCAGGTCCGACACATTGGTCACA
This sequence comes from Symbiodinium natans, assembly GCA_905221605.1. NCBI lineage: Eukaryota > Dinophyceae > Suessiales > Symbiodiniaceae > Symbiodinium > Symbiodinium natans. The sequence continues at coordinate 794,326 of CAJNDS010002535.1, forward strand.
CCAAGTGTAATCATCACCTCACTCACATGAGGGGTATACACCCAAAGGTGTTCGTTGCGAGCCATCCAATTTTCAATTGGCTCCTCTGGATTTTGAAGCAGAGTACCAGTGGACTCAGCCACCGAATTCTTTTGTTCATCATCTTCTGCTTCATCCAGGGTACCCTTTTCACCTTCTTTTTGTGACACATTGGTCATTTGCAGCGCTTTTGGTGCCGAGGATGACGAAGATTCTGCTCCCCCACTTACCGGTGGTTGAAAGGCGTTCCTGTCGGGAATCTCCAATCCTCTTCCCCTGTGAAATGACACATGGTTCGCCAAGTTCACCAGATGCTTCAATTGGGCCAGCCGGTCTTCAGACATTTCTTCGTGAGAGTACTTGCAGCCATATCGCACGCGACATCTCCCTCTGAGGTAGTAGTCGAAGCAGCAATGATGGAACCCCGCGTCCCTTAGTGCCTTCCTGGAAGCATTGTCCCAAGATTTGCCGGGTTCCCAAGTCCCTTCCAACGCTATGTCATCGTCGTGAAGATACCTGCATGTAGTCCCATATTTACAACCACCTTGATTGTAATACAGACACAGCCGACTTTTTGGCTCACCCAACGTAGGTTCACCCTTTGATGCACCTTTACCAAAGTTGTACTTGGCCCGGAAGGCTGAATCCTCCCGCTCCTGCTGTGCCTCATCCACTGTGCCTTCCTCTGTAGGAGGGTCACCAATGTTCCCATCCTCATCTCCAGCTTTTTGGCTGTTCTTTGGCTCAGTTGATCCTCCTCCTGGCCAACCTTCACCATAACGACGATGCTCATAGGAACACTCATCACCATTGCGACACCTTCCCTGATTGAAGAACTTGCACAGCTTGCTGTATCCAGGTGACACAGTCTTTGGAGTCAGGTGAGCCTTTTTGTACTGGTCAGGATCCATGTAGGCTTCCATTGGCTTGTTCTCCCTTTTACTCATGGATTCCACCGCACCATCAAGCTCCTGCAAAAATCGCTTGGTGTCCAGCCAAAGCGCGTTCCAAAGTTCATCTTTGCCTTGACTCAGCAACGTTGCCACCGCTTCACCCACAACTGGTCGACTCAATCTCCTTTTCCTACATGCCAGTTCGAAGAGCGCGTTGTGGTACTGTTTTCGGGAAAAGGTGGTTATCTTTCCCAAGCCTGTGCTTTCTGCACCATCGGGCTTCCAACCATCACTTTGCAAGATGCCATACGCGCGCCGAGCTTCCGCATCCAGGAATGCATGGTCTGCAACACACTCCTGTAGCTCTTCCATTGTACGACCCAACAGCATCCCAGTGATTTTGCCCACATAGGCCTTATCAGCCTTTCCATCCTCAAGAAGAGCTTTATAGATCTTTTCTCCATAAAGTTGCCTTTCCTCTCGTTCTTCTGAGGATAACTCCCGATCAGCAAACCCTTCATCGGATTGCTCTTCCTCCCGTTTCCAGTCCCATTGACTGTTGGAATCTTGGTACCATTGACCAGCATACCATGAATCTGTCCACCACGTACTCCAGCCGCTGGCTTTCCATTTGCGCAGCGTCGAAGAAGAGTCCTCCTCGTCCTCTTCCAAAACCAGAAAGGTGTCCAAGATCACGGTACCCTCATCTTCCACTCGTTTCACTGTTCCATTGACAGTATCACCAAATTTGAATTGATGTGCGTTGTTCCCTTCTGCAGGAACCAACACATTCACATCACCATGGTCCAAAAAAGCTCCATACCCATTGATGCAGCGCACTAGACCAACGATCTCATCTCCCTCTTGATAGCAATGTTCCCCAGGTGAATCCAAGGCTCCCGCTCGGGGCACTTTCTTTGCATGCTCTTCAGAAACCATCTCTGTATCATCGGCTCCTGAAACATCCTTTGTTTCCACCTTTGGGTCACACTGCTCGTCCTGCTCCTGCACGAGTCCCACAAGATCATCCATCTTGTGCTCCAGGGGCTCAGGACCTTCCTTTTTTCCAGCCAATGGCTTTGCCTCATCTGTTGCAGTTCGCTCGGTGTCGACTTCCGGCGAGCTTCCAGACGGCACTACTTCCCCCTTCATGGGAGCGGACCCATCATTGGAGTCTTTTGTCACACCTTCTGCAGCAGGCAAATTTTCTTCCACTGCAGGGCTATTGGATTGCTCATCCACGGCAGGTACATTTTCTTCCACCGCAGGCTCCTTTGGCTCCATGGTTTCCAAAGGAGAATTGCCACCATCACTGACCACAGCTGCCTCATCGGCTCCGGTGTAGCCCTTGCCATTTCGTTCCTCGCGGCTAACTTCAGGTTGCGCCAGTGCGTCCACCTGTGAACCTCCGTCATCAGCTGCTGCGGAGACCTGCGCCCCATTGTTGCAGTCGCCCGTGGAACGTGACACCATATGCACCTCAACCCGTGCTTCTTTCGCACTCCAGGTACTATCTGGCGCATTGACCCGCGCATCATTGGCGCTCCAGGCCTCATCTTTCAGATCTTCCGTGTCTCCAGCTATTCCAGAAGCTTCTTTTTCTCCTTGAATGGCAAGATTCTTGGCACCAAACGAAGAGACCTCCTCAGTCGTAACACACAACTTTTTCCCTCCGTCCTCCAAATCTCCAGGATCACCTTCCTGAACGACAGGTACCACATCCACCACTCTCTCTTCTGCAGCCGACACAGTTCCAAACTCCACATTGGGCATTTTTTCTTCTGGACCCACCGATTCCACCGCTGCCACGCCCTCAGAAAGCACTTCCATCTCTTCCCGATCCAGATGTTTTCCAGCGATGTCTGCTCGGATTCCAGAAATTCCTTCCTCATCAGGAGAACCCGAGGTCGGGGCGTCACCACCAGCCCTAAGACCGCTATCCCTGATAGTAGAGGAAAAACCCTTTTCACCTACACTATTTACACCGCTGTTGACACTTTCCACGCTACCCTGTTGTGCCCTGAAAGACTCAGTAGGCGACGAGGATGAAGTAGTACCCAGTGCTGGCTCTTCTTCCACAGGGACAATGCCCATTCCAACACCAGACCCTTCACTGTTTCCAGCCATCCCAGTCTTCTTAGGCAACACCCATTGGGTATCTCCCGTGTCTAAGCAGTAAAGATATTCTCTCCCATCCTCGTGAAAATGGCGTTCCCATGTCATCCCATCACAGTCGATGATTGGAAGGTCAGCAGCTTGAGACAATTTGCCTCCACCATCAGCGTATAAGTCTTCATCTGACTCCTGCTGTATTCTCGCTGCCTCCAATTCCAGGATTTCTCCTTCACTCATCACCATAGCAACAGGAACGACTCCTTCTGCGTCCCCAACGACGAGGATACTGCTTTTTGTCGCAGCAACAGGCGCAGTTTCTTCCGCTTCACCTGTCAACAGATCACCACTTTCAGCCGCGAAGCTCACTTTGTTGCGAGCTCGCTTGGAAACAGGGATAACATCCCCAACCAGCTCTGTCTGGCACCCTTGCTCCACCATCTTTGACGTAGAGGTGCTTGTTGTTGGCGCTCCCGTTGATTCAGCAGGTTCCGCAGCTCGAAGAAGATGCCCATGTTTGCTCAGAAGGCGCAGCAAAACTGCTTCCATCTGGTCTTCCAGTCCTTCTACCACCGGCTTCTCTTCGCCACGCATACCACCAGCATCAACCAGAGCTTCCACATTGGGAACAACTTTTTCACCCGTTGCAGACCTTTTGACACCACCTTCACCTTGGTCGCCCACATTGGAGCTCGATGATGCCGCGCCAGTCCGTAACCAGTTGGTCGCCATGGCTTCAACTCTCACCCTAAAGCCGAAACACAGACCGCAGGGAACCTAATTTGGGCTCATAACCTACGGGGGGCAACCGAAAGGGAGAGGAAACCAACCCCAACAGTCGCCCAAGATTTCACCCTGAACCAACCAGCAAACAACAGGAACTCAAAACTTCTTTTTGCTACCAGGCGCATGGCCCAGTCTTGAGCCATGAAGATTACCGGGTACGTTGACCCTTCAACTTCCAACACCAACTCCTTTCTACAATACCAACTGCAGCTCCGCACCCTAAACCCTAAACCCTCAACCCTAAACTTTGAGGTCGGACTGCTCTCCACGCTGCAGCGAAGATCGGGTACAAGCCAAGCGTGGACTTCCTTCTGTCCACCTGCGAGAACAAGGTGGGTGCTGAGAGCCAAAGCAATAGCTTGCCCTTTGAGGTTTAGGGTTTAGGGTTTAGGGTTTAGGGTTTAGGGTTTAGGGTTTAGGGTCTAGGATTCAGGATTTGGGGTTCAGGGTTCAGGGCTCAGGATTCAGGATTTGGGGTTTAGGGTTCAGGTTTTTGGGGTTTCAGGGTTCAGGGTAAAGCTGCACGAATGAACTACAGAATTTGCTAAAGTGTTTCTTTGTGGGAGATAGGGTACCTAACCTGCTGCACCCGAATTCCGCGAATTCCGTGCTGTTACTTTTTTTCAGATCCTGAGCTCGCCAGGTGTTGCCGGCCAAGACTGCCTTGGCCTCGGCAAGGGGGGCGGAGGGTGTTGGGGCGGACCCTAAACGCTAAACCCGAAACCCATAGACCCTAAACCGGCTTAAAGTTAAAAGGGCTCCAGGACCTTCACAAAGCTTAAGGGGGTCACTGAATTAGGTACCCTATTTAATCGTTTGCAGGGTGATAAAGGTGGGTCATAGATGTCTGCAAAGCCTTGCGTGAGCAGTGCGTGCACCATGAATCCTCTTGTGGCATACATGTGCAAACTTTCCATTGTAGTGGCCTAGCAATTGTCAGACAAAAAGAGAACTGATAAGCGAAGTCGACACATGCAGAATGACGTGGAAATCACCTTCAGAGGTAGTCTGTACTGTGTGTGCAGTCTTCTGTTCTTAAACAGGGAACTAGGGAATTTGGTACCTTACATACAACAGATATATGTGTGTATATATATATATATACTACTTGTAGAGCAACACCCCTCAATACTAAACCCTAAATCCTACGCATCTCTTTGGCCAGAATCTTCGCGACAAGGCGGGCCTAGGCCTCAGGGCAGTTTTCCAACTTCTTCCAGCTTGTGTTCATGGGGCTTAGGGGTTTAGGGGTTTAGGGGTTTAGGGGTTTAGGGGTTTAGGGGTTTAGGGGTTTAGGGGTTTAGGGGTTTAGGGGTTTAGGGGTTTAGGGTTTAGGCTGCTTGTGTTTCGCTTCTATGTTTCCTGATCGTATCCGCATGGTCTAGTTCGAGGGGAGTGGATTGTGGATTGGAGGCAAGAGGGGTGAGGTGCCCGGGTTTAGGGCTACAACCTCAAACCCTCAAACCCTGAAACCCTAAAACAACACCCATATGCCCTAACCCTACTTCCTCAAGAGCCCCCCCATGTCTCGGACCTGAAGAAGCCTCCCAAGCCGGCACCCCAAACCCTAAACCCTAAACCCCAAGCCCTCAACCCTAAACCCTGTGCCCTAAACCCCAAATCCGAAACCCTAAACCCTAAACCCTAAACCCTAAACCCTAAACCCTAAACCCTAAACCCTGAGGCTGGACTCCTCTCATCGACGCTGTTCTGGCAGGGAACTATGCCTGCGAGAAGGACAAGATCCTCAAGCCTTCTTCGGGCTTAGGGTTCACGGTTCAGGCTTAGGGTTTAGGGTTTGGGGGTCAGGGTTTAGAAAACTTAAACATCCCGAAGCCCTAAAACCCGACTGCCCTACACAACCCTATACAGCTCAGCTCGAAAACCCCTAAGCCTTTTAGCCCTTTCGCCCTCTACCCGATGACCCCCTAGGCCATACAGCTCCTCAACCTTGTATAGACTCGTTCCCCAAAGGTTGTACCCCAAAAAGTTCCCCTAAACATACTCTTAGTATGGCCCTTGGATTCCCTTAGGGATCCTGAAAACGGGGCCCCAAAACCCAAGGGTACAACCTTAAGGGCCCAAGGTAGAAGCCCTAAACCCCAAATCCGAAACCCTGAACCCTAAACCCTAAACCCTAAAACCCTAAACCCTAAAGGCCCTGCTGGAAGCTGGCGCCAAAAAAGTATCGGCACTGGCCGCCCTGCAGCAGCCGGAACACGGAGGCGCAGGCCTCAGAAGCATCCAGAGGGTTTAGGGTTTAGGGTTTAGGATTTAGGGTTTAGGGCGTTCGAAACCCTTCACATGTGTGTGTGTGTGTGCACCGCCGAGGCCGGAGCCTGCGAAAGGAAGTTCTTACTGCGGATGCGAAGAGGGTGACGAGACTCATCGACTTTGAAGAGGAGAAGGCAAGGGTTTAGGGCTTAGGGCTCTTTAGGGTTTAGTTTTTTTTGGGAAGTCAATGGCTTCTTGTTTCTGGAGTGAGGCAGCAGGACCATGTGAGGGTTTCCGAAAATAGGGGTACCCTTTTTTGGGGGGCCCCTTTTAGGGGAATTCTAGTCTACTTGGGGTTTAAGAGGGAGTACCCCCTCCCCCCCCTACTTTGGGCAGCACGACCATGTGGTTCCCATGACTCCCCTCGATTCCATTGGCAAGATCACGACTGCTAACTTGAGAACATGTTTCCCGATGCTGCGTTTTAAGTTCGGGTTCTAAATCCTAAGCCCTTAGCCCTGAACCATAAACCCTCAACTAGAGAGACACGAAAGGCTACTCCTGATGTTCGGGTTTTGTTATGCTTCTGAGAGCACTCTCTGCGAGAAACAGCTCCAGAATTGGCTAGGATAAGCCAAACGAAGAGGGCTGCGGCCTCGGTTCATGCAATTTGTGTGTTTGGCGATGGGTGTGAATTGGATGGAGGATTGAAGTGGGTTCAAAACGGGCCGAGGGTGAGCCCGTGTCTCTTTTCCAGCTTCGTAGATCTTTGGTGGGGCCTTGTCATGACTGTCTTCGCGACTGGCACGAAGAGGTCTGCAGCAAAGCCAGTTTTCATCTGGCATTTGTGTTCGAAAGGGGGCATCTTTTCACCGAGATGCTACCGAGTTCCCTGCCTGCCCTCGCCCGAGGAAGGACAGCGCTGCACCTTGCATCGCTCCAAGCAGACAAGCCCCTTGGTAGCTGAGTGGTACCCTTTTGCCCTTTTTGGGTTATGGGTTCCCTTCTCAAACTACTTAACCCTAAACCCTAAACCCTAAACCCTAAACTCTAAACCCCAAGCCCTAAACCCCTAAACCCTAAACCCTAAACCCTAAACCCTAAACCCTAAACCCTTATTTTAACATGGTTACTGGGCTACCAAGGCCCAGCTTGTGGTTCTTGAAGGGCCTGTTGGGAGCTGGTGCCAACAAGGCCTGGCGCCCAGGGGGGCCCCCGAAAGCTTCGGAGAGGTGCTGTTCGTTTAGGGTTTAGGGTTTAGGGTTTAGGGTTTAGGGTTTAGGGTTTAGGGTTTGGGGTTTGGGGTTTAGGGTTTAGAGCTTGAAAACTCGCTCTGAAACACGTTCGTTTGTGATGTTTTTTGGACCCTCTTTTGTGGGGCTGTTCACCGCAACTTGCAAGATGAGCCTGAGGCGTGAAGCCGTTTACCTGTGAGGACTCCAAGCCCTCAAGTTCGAAACCCCTCAGCATGCATGTTATAAGAAAAGGTGCTTGCCGTTGTCGGCTAGTACAATGAGCGCGTTCCTGCTTCTGAGGGCTGCGCAAAACAACAAAACATGTTATAAGCATAATATACCACACATATATACATCACCAAGTACGGGCGTCCCTAAACTCTAAACCCTAAACCCTAAACCCTAAACCCCTAAACTCTAAACCCTAAACCCTAAACCCTAAACCCTACACCCTAAACCCCAAACTCTAAGCCCTAAACCCTAAACTCTAAACCCTAAACCCTAAACCCTCAACCCTAAACCCTAAACCCTAAACCCTATCTCTTTGCCAGGATCTGCAAGACAACGATGGTTGGGGCCTTGGGCCGTCAGAGCTACGGATGCTGTGGGCAAGTCGCAAGAGTTTAAAACACAGAGCCTACACTGGGTCGGCGGTGAACTGCCAGACGTTCTGTTTTGTTGACTCAGTTGTAGAGTAGCTAACCTTTAACCTTGTTGGGGAAATATAATCCCCTTCTAATCCCAAAGGTTAACCTTTAGTTCCCCCAGGTTACTGGACAACTAGGTTGACTGACGTGCTCCTCAGGCGACATGTTCCCTCCCTCCCTGTTTGCCCCTCGGCCTGAGGCATGACCGCGCTCCATCTTGCATCGCTTGCAAAGATGCGCAACGAGCTGTTCTTGAAGGCCAGTTGGAGTGTTCCGAAGTTACAATCCAAAGTTGGGCTGTTCTCCAAACTCTGCCCCTTTAGTCGACACACCTGAAGGCCCTGTTGGAAGCTGGTGACGGCGAGGCTGGTGCCAACAAGGCCTGCGCCCAAGACGATTTTGGGGTATATTGAGGGTACCCCTATTTGGGGAAATGCCCATGCACCTTTGAATCTTTGCTGGGCCTGACTCATTGCTTGGGAGAAGCCCCGAACTAAGCCCTTGCATGGTCTGGGCCCCCCGGTACAGGCAAGAAAGAAAGTGGTGAGTTGAGATTTCGAAGTGCTTGAAAGCCACGTGGGGAGGCGTAGCTTGGGGCTGTGCTGGCTGGCGCCGCCACCTAGCTCGGCCCTCCGTAATCCCCAGTAGTGCCCTTGTTTTCCTTTTTTTGGTTCAAGGTTCCCGCATACATAAAAACCAACCCCAAAAAAGGGGGGTAACCCTCATGATATGCTGGGCGGCCAAGGCAAAGCCGATGCTGTCCAAAATGGTTTTTTCGAAGCCTCCTGAAGCCAGGATCTGCAAGACAACGACGGCTGGGACCTTGAGCTGTCAGATGATGTGCAGACTGCAGAGGTCTACGAGGTCTACCCTGAGTCCACAGAAACCGCGTGGGTTGGTATACTCTACTTACTGTGTCCCCTCTTCCCTCACCCGTTTTCAGGCAGGACCGCGCTGCACTTTGCCTCGCTCGGAGCAGAAACAGACCGCGACCAGAAATTCTTGGAGGCCTTGTTGGAAGCTGGCGCAAACAAGGCTCGTGGGCCCATCCGAAGGGGTTGAACTGTCCTGGTGACTGATCGAAAAGGTGTTCGAGGACTAGTTGATGCAATAACGAAGTTTGCAAGTCTTGGCGTTTGGCTTTGTGAAGATGAGCCCTCAAGGACGCCCTTGATACTTTTCCATTGGGCTGACTGATAAGAGCTCCAGGCCCACCGCATGTACACCCATGTGACACATCCCGAAAGACAGACAGACACACAGACACACAGACACACAGACACACAGACACACAGACACACAGACACACAGACACACAGACACACAGACACACAGACACACAGACACACAGACACACAGACACACAGACACACAGACACACAGACACACAGACACAGACACACAGACACACAGACACACAGACACACAGACACACAGACACACAGACACACAGACACACAGACACACAGACACACAGACACACAGACACACAGACAGACACAGACACAGACAGACACACAGACACACAGACACACAGACACACAGACACACAGACACACAGACACACAGACACACAGACACACAGACACACAGACACACAGACACACAGACACACAGACACACAGACACACAGACACACAGACACACAGACACACAGACACACAGACACACAGACACACAGACACACAGACACACAGACACACAGACACACAGACACACAGACACACAGACACACAGACACACAGACACACAGACACACAGACACACAGACACACAGACACACAGCCACACAGACACACAGACACACAGACACACAGACACACAGACACACAGACACACAGACACACAGACACACACACACACACACACACACACACACACACAGAGACAGAGAGAGAGAGAGAGAGAGAGAGAGAGAGAGAGAGCGAGAGAGCTCACACGAGCTCAGGTGTTCAGCACTGGAAAAATTCTGAAATCTAGCCCTTAAGGCATGAGTAGGGACAACCGCGCCTTCATTGCCGGGCGTTGCTCACGAGGACACAGGCAACCGGGGTGCCTTTGGGGACGGATTAAAGCCACAACTCCCGAAAATAAGGCCGTGCTTGGCGGGCCAACTCTTAAGCAGCATCTGGTCGGCATGAGCCGTATAAGTGCGGCGTAATGCACCCGCACATCATGGCGCACAAACACACGGTTCACAGACGACACCTCCTCAGATTGAACATCAAGCTCCCTCTCAAACGCCTCCCGACCCCCTAGCAGGATCTCCAAGACAAGCGCGGCCGGGTCCTCAACTAAACCCCAAAACATCCCTGACGACGGTAAGGCGGTGTGTAGCTTGGGTTTGAGGCTTCGCCTCTTGCCGTCCAAGTTGACCAGATCCGTTCCCTGTGTTGGGTTGAAGAGAAGATTCTGAAGGTTCTGAGTTTGGGCGGGGGGGGGGGAGGGGGGCTGGGAGGTAGTTCGGACACAGTTGGGGGTCAATACTGTTAGGGTTCAGAATTTGTAGGCTTTAGGGTTTAGGGTTCGAAGCCCGAATGAACGAATGAAGCAGGAGGTGATACCCCATTTTTTGCCCCGAGGCTGGACAGCTCTCCACCTTGTGGCAGAGAAGGGCAACTTGAGGAGTCTGGCTGGTTAATTAGTAGGGAATTGGGGAGTGTACCCTATAGAATCCCTCAAAGGGCCTTAAGGGTATATATATGTATATGTATATATATATATTCATAGATATACATAAATATATAGGGTACCCTATATACTCCCTGAAAGGGTACATAGGGGGCCCTAGTTCCCTCACTCCCTACTCAGAGCTAGCCAGGAGTATCGAGGCGCTCCTGCAGTACGGCGCAGACAAGGCGTCGCACTTGGGCGAGCACCCCAAGCCCGAAACCCGAAACCGTACACCCTAAAGCCCTCAAGAGTACCATACTTTTTACCCTAAACCCTAAACCCTCTAAACACTCTAAACCCTCTAAACCATCTAAACCCTCTAAACCCTCTAAACCCCTCAAGCCCTAAACCCCAAACATGTCATACGTCTGTTTTCACTGTTGCTATAGCATTGATCTAGTATGTACATGATGGTATAGAATCTTATCTTATAGTACATTACCTTGCAGTATAGTACTTTTTAGTATTTTGTATTATAGTGGATTCTCTTACAGTGTATTACCTTATACCATATAATCTTGCACTACATATACATATATATATATACACAACAGCATAGTTGTTGGCTCCTCTGAGCTTTCGTCTCTGAGGATCTGCAAAACGAGGATGGCCAGAGCCTCAGGCCGCTCTCTTCGCCCCCAGAAAGCCGAAGCTGCTTCTAAGATGTATTCATCTTGTATATTTAATACACAAAATAGGTGTGTATATACTGTACGCATATATGTAATATAAGTATGAATATATATATATATATGTACATATATAGTGTACGTAGAATACACATATATATATATATATACGTAGCGTCCGTCTTAAGCCTTCTCAGTTGCGAAGGCGAGGGACAAAGCAATTCTTTGCTTGAGATGAGGCTCCTTTTCTGGGGCCTTTCAGGCTTTGACCAAAGCTCCCGGTCATTCTTTGTGCGAGGCATGTTTGGGTTGGAGGCCATTTCTGTGCCGGTGGACTGCGTGCAGGGCGAGGGGAGTAGCTGCTTGGTAACGGTTGCCGGTTGCGCTCCGAGTTCATGGAAACCTAGTTGAGTGGGGTTGCTGAGACGCCAAAGAAATTGTCTGCCTCTGTGTGTGTGTGTGTGTGTGTGTGCGTGCGTGTGTGCGTGTGTGCGTGTGTGCGTGTGTGCGTGTGTGCGTGTGTGCGTGTGCGCGTGTGCGCGTGTGCGCGTGTGCGTGCGTGCGCGCGCGCGCGCGCGCGTGAGTGCGTGCGTGCGTGCGTGCGTGCGTGCGTGCGTGCGTGCGTGCGTGAGTGCGTGCGTGCGTGCGTGAGTGCGTGCGTGCGTGAGTGCGTGCGTGCGTGCGTGCGTGCGTGCGTGCGTGCGTGCGTGCGTGCGTGCGTGCGTGCGTGCGTGCGTGCGTGCGTGCGTGCGTGCGTGCGTGCGTGCGTGCGTGCGTGCGTGTGCGTGCGTGCGTGCGTGCGTGCGTGCGTGAGTGCGTGCGTGCGTGCGTGCGTGGTGCGTGCGTGCGTGCGTGGTTGTGTGTGTGTGTGTGTGTGTGTGTGTGTGTGTGTGGTGTGTGTGTGTGTTGTGTGTGTGTGTGTGTGTGTGTGGTGTGTGTGTGTGTGTGTTGTGTGTGTGTGTGTGTGTGTGTGTGTGTGTGTGTGTGTGTGTGTGCAAGTGTGTGTGTAAGTGTGTGTGTGTGTAAGTGTGTGTGTAAGTGTGTGTGTAAGAGTGTGTGTGTGTGTGTGCGCGTGTGTGCGCGTGTGTGCGTGTGTGCGTGTGTGCGTGTGTGCGTGTGTGCGTGTGTGTTTGTGTGCTTGTGTGCTTGCGTGCTTGCGTGCTTGTGTGCTTGTGTGCTTGTGTGCTTGTGTTCTTCCTTCTCGCCCTGCATTGTTCCGCTCGTAAGCAACACGTGTTAATGCAGACGGTGGCCCTGCCAGCACTTTACATTTTACTCCAGGAGCACTGGTGTGGATTTAGGGGGCATTTAGGTTTAGGGTTTAGGGTTTAGGGTTTAGGGTTTAGGGTTTAGGGTTTGGGGGTTTAGGGTTTAGGGTTTAGGGTTTAGGGTTAGGGTTTAGGGTTTAGGGTTCAGGGTTTAGGGTTTAGGGTTTAGGGTTTAGGGTTTAGGGTTTAGGGTTTAGGGTTTAGGGTTTAGGGTGTAGGGTTTAGGGTTTAGGGTTTAGGGTTTAGGGTTTAGGGTTGAGACAACCCGGCCATTCATCCCAGAACAGCTAGAACACCCACAGTTCTACTGCAGAATACCTCAAAGCGTCGGGCAGAATCTGAAATTCTGCTCCTTGCGGACCTTCGCCGGCCCGAGGCAGGACGGCACTCCACCTGACGGCTGACAAGGGCCACTGGGAGTGCCTGGAGGAGTTGTTGAAGCAGGGCGCAAGCGAGGCGGGCAGGGTTTTTCATGCTGAGATGTCTGGTGAAGTGGATCAACTTAGGCTGCAAAGGAGGTTACGGATATGAGCGGTTGGTTGCGAGCTTCTTGGTGCCGTAGTTGAGAGCTTGGGCCGTGTCAGGCTTCAGGGAGGGGGCAGTGGGGGACATGCTCTTTGGAGGTCGAGGGCCCAAACCTCACGATCCGCCAAGACACTCCAGAAAAAATTGCAGTTGCTCACATGCTCGACGGAAACAACCAGCGCAGAACAAATGACATAGTGACAAGGGGCCAACCACGTCGACTCGCGGAAGCAAGTGAGTTTGCCTACTCTTTCAATCGTAGGGCAAGAAGGCTCCCGCCGTTCTGGACACCGATTGGGGGGGGGGGGTTAATTAAGGGGCTTACGGCGTTTAGGGCGTTTAGGGCATCCCCTGCGACCAGGATTCGAAAGACAGATGGGGCCAAAACCTCAGGCAGGTCCTTGGCACCATGTAAGGGGGACCGGACTGCATGGCCTGCTCGGACCCTGAGTCTCTCCGAAAGATTTCCCAGCTTGCGGAGCAAGTCCGAAGCATGTAGTATTTTAAGCTGGTTTCGGTCACATTTTGCTTGAAGACCCGGGTGTTGGAGGTTCTAAACCTGCCACCCGAAACCTAGGACCTAGGAGCAGTGCCCGCCATTCCTCACCCTTTACTGTGGGGTTCCTTCCCTAAGCCTTCAACTCTAGAGTCCTTGTGGGGCTTTAAGAAGTCGGTTCATTTATCATGATGGTCAAGTATCGTTCCGAAAGCCTTATCGACTAGTCTTTATTATCATGAAGCATGATTACGCACGATCAACTGTTACGAAGTATTGTTTAGCATTGTTAGCCATTCTCAAGCGCGACCAAGTATCTATGAATTTCAAGCCTTTTGCTTGAAATCGCAGCCATGTTCCCAGCATTTTTCTGCACTGACAATACCCACAATAATGGGTTTAAGGTTTAGGGTTTAAGGTTTAAGGTTTAGAGTTAAAGGTTTAGGGTTTAGGTTTAGGGACCTTTTGTAGTTGTAAAGCAGATCAGTTTTGCCCATGTCTCCACTTCCTGAGGTCGAACATATTTCGGCTGTGCAGCAAGTGCAGAAAAGGCAGGGATGCACAGGGAGCTATTGTCCATTTGCAGTCTACGGTGGGATGTACCCCCTGATGCTAACAGTCCTTAATTGGGATTGGAAGAGGGGGTACCAGAATCTTTTTTTTTGGGACTGTTAGTTTTGGGGGGAACATCCCAAGTCTACACCGTGTGCCAAAATCTGGGTCCTTGATCGGGTGTGGATGGGTAATTCGGGTTCAAAGATAGTGGAGTATGTGCATACTCTGGTAGTTTTCATCAAGTTGAAGCTGTGAGTGCCCCTGTGAGCTCCGAGTCCCCAGCCCGCCAATCATGGAGCTTTCGGCGCGGCAGCGGGATCCTGCTCAGCTCGTGGACTTGCGAATCGCAAGCATTGCTGCCTTGCATGGGCAGAGCCGGCAATGGATAGACAGTCTGATTTCTGGCTCCACCGTGGCGGGTGCTGTGGCGACAGTGGGCTGCGCGCCCCTCATTGCGACTGCCGGTGCCTTGAGCTCGACTGGAGGGGCGGCTGTTTTCACCAGCGGCCTGGCTGCCCTGGGGCCGGGCGGCATGATGGGTGGCATCGGCTGCCTGGGAATGATCGGCGGGTCATGTGGAGTTGCGTTGGTGGCATCTCTTGTCCGCAAGGAGCAGAGCAAGGTCAAGTGGACCACCATTGCGGCCTCTGCAGGCGGAGCCCTTGTGGGCTGCGGGGTGTCATGTGGGGCAGTGCTGGCAGCATCAGCTACAGGCACCGCTGGCGCTGCAGCAGTCACCTCAGGCCTGGCGGCGCTTGGAGGTGGGGCCCTGGCAGCTGGAGGCCTTGGCATTGCAGGGGGTGTCATGGCCTGCACTGGCATCGGTCTGGGCGTTGCCCTGGCCTTCGGGCTCCTCGCCTTTGCCCTATGGTACTTGCGAAAAGAAACAAGCTTCAACTTCCATGTGCCCAATGATCCCACCCAAGCGCTCTTTTTGGACACGCTCGCCGCAAAAGTCGAGTTCCGTGACTTGGAGCATGATGAGCCTTTGACAGACCCTGCTCAGCGCAAGCGGCATGTCGAAGAGATTCTCAAGGCGGCCAAAAGCGCTCCGAATCATCTCTTGACAGATCCCGCTCAGCGCAAGAAGCACATCGCCGAGATTCTCACGGCTGCAAAAGGCTCTTTGAAACCCGGGCGAGTGATTGACATAGGTATCCTGGCGCATATCCATGCTGAGTTTGCGCAAGAGAAGGATGCCAAGCCATGGCGGTCTTGGTTCAAGGGGATCACCCCAACATACATTGATGACGTCCTTCGACTTCTGATTTGGCAGATCCTTATGGCTCGCGTCCTGGAAGAGGATGAGAACCATGAGAAGCTCCTTGAGGTTTGTGCCACGTTGACAGACCAAGGCAGGCGCAAGTTTGGAGTTCCCTTTGCGCTGCTGCTGAACTCCACAATTCAAGCCTTCAGCAGGCAGAGCGAGGAGATCATCCATGCGATTGAGATCCAGTTTGCGCGCCAAGTCTTCAGAACGAATGCCGATTCCAGCAAGAGTGAGATTGAGCGAGAGTGGCGCAAGCTGAGCCGTCTGACACATCCCGACAAAAACAACCCAGATCTGAGAGAGGACTTCGACTACATGCAGAAGTGCCTGAATGAGCTCAAGGACCTCCTCGTGAGCTTGAAGCAGAGCGGGCTACCATTGCCACTGGCCGATGGCTCTGTGGCAGAGATGGCTGAGAAGCAGGTCAACCAGGCAGCCCAGGAGGGGGAGACGCCCATCGTTTGGGTGCAGCGAGTGAAAGAGTCGCTCCACGACTTGAAAAAGATGCTGCCTGAAAAGGCACAGCTGCAAGCGACGCTGCATGCTCGCATCTGGGGGATCGTCTTCGGGAGCTTCGCCGTCCACATTGAGCCGCGCTCCAGGGCACACTTAATGCGTCACTGGAGCGGCTAGTGTTTCGTTTATATGGGCGTGTGAGGAAAACATGATGCGCCTTGCTCTTGGTGCTTGAGAGGCGACTTGCTTGGCCCCCTTGCCTGGCCATCAGCCCACGTTTGAGAAGTCTTTCTCGAGAACATGCACAAAAACCATGCAGAAAGCAGCTGGTTTGGCTTCCTCTTTGCCTTATAGGGACATCCGCTCCCCTTTCCTCATCCTCCTCACCGCATTGCAATCCGGGGGTGTGAACCACTTCGTTGTGAGCAGCCGAATCATCATTATCACCTTCATCTCTGTCAGCAGCGAGAGCTCTTGCCTAGCCTTCATCGGTCTTGGCCTTGCCCACAAAGTACTTGCTCTGACATTCGGTATCGTGCGACTGTGACATGACTCAGATTGATCGGCAGGGGGCAAACTCCTTCTATTCCTGGCTGCTGAACTCCGCCTTCGACTCTCGCACGCGCGTGGAGCCGAGCGACCCGCCCATGCCCCCCTCCCCCCTTCTCTACAACAAGACTTCTCGCAGCAAGTTTGAAGAAGGGCCCCCTCGAATCTTACACATTCTGCCTTTTGACAGAAGGGCCCCCTTTGAGAAGGCCGTCCTCTGAGGTCGAACCAAAGACCGCCAGCCGTGCCTGGAGGCGTTGCTGAAGCACGGTGCAGACAAGGCGGGAAAACCTCCCAACAACTGAGAAGTTTGCATGGGGAGATGCGTGTTTAAAGAGACTGTTCGGCTTTTCAAAAAATCCTCTGAGCTGCTTGAGCCCGAAACCCGATGCGACCTGCCAAGCGTGCCCCACAAGGCGTTTTGTAGTTGCTCACGTCGGAGAACCATCCCTACAGTGACATCGAACGCGTTCGAGAACACGCATCGGCATACAGCAAGCTGGTTTTGCTTCGGACTCCTCACGTAGATCTGCACCTGCAAGCGTGGCTTCGGCGAATAAAGCGACCCCGCTTCACTTTTTCTCTTGTCAGCACTCTAGACGCCCTTGCCCGTGAGGATGTAAAAGACAGCCGCGGCGAGGGCCTCAGGCAGTGGTGGTGTGATCCTTTATCCGCGACTCATGGGCCCATGTGAAGTCTGGGGTGGATTGAGAATAGATGTTAAGTGTCTATGGGTCCGAATCCCGAACCCCCCAGAAGTGCTGTCTTGCCTGAGGCCGAACCGTGTTCCACTATGCAGGGGAGAAGGGCCACGTGCCGTGCCTGGAGGCGTTGCTGCTGCACGGCGCAGACAAGGCGGGAAGTGCCGGCCCGGAGATGCGTGGGCAAAGGCCCACGCTTCTTTTGGCTTGAGTCGCAGTGTGAGAATGGAAAGAAGATGCGAAGATGTGGTTGAAAGCGGCACTGTTCTTGAAGCCCTGCAATGAAGCTTGCAAGCATTCGTCTGGAAGGGGTGGCAGAATTTAGGAGCCCTTTCAGGTTTGAGGCTGGCGCTCTCTGTATTTCCTCCATAGGCCCTGAAAATCAAGGCTATGTAGGAGAAGCCGAAGCGAAATACATGTTCATCAACAGTCTCTCAAAGGATAGATCGAGATTGCGTAGAAGCAGCAAGCTGAATTGGCCTCAGGTTCCTTAGATATGCATGGATTCGGCTAGGTAAGCAGTGTTTTTGCAACAGCCGGATCGGCCTGTGACATAGTTACGTACCGTCGCGCCGCGTCGCCCAGTAGCACATGCGGTGAAGGGGGCAAGCTCGAGTCATCTGGGTTTTCACCCTTTCAGCACACTGGACGGCTTTGCTTGTGGCCAGGATCTGAGAGACGGCCGCGGCGAGGGGCCTCAGGCAGTGCCACACTTGTTAGCACCAAATGCTTGTCAGCCTGCGGGCTGAACCGCCCACGATTCTTTCGGACTTGATGCCTAAGTGATCCTGATCTTTGCCTCTGCCTCTTTTTCTGCAGCCATGCGTTCTTCTGCTCCCGCCTCAGGACCTTGCTAGGACAAGTAAGGCACGACCTCCTTGCTGCAAGGCCTGAGAGCAGGTCCCCGAAGAAGCCTTGGGGATTTCATTGTGCAAGCTACCCCCCCACTGATGGGCCCGTTTTAAAATTTGAAGTGCGGTCTCGTCTTGTCCTGAGGCCGAACGGTGCTCCACTGTGCAGCAGAGAAGGGCCACTTGCCGTGCCTGGAGGTGTTGCTGCAGCACGGCGCAGACAAGGCGGGAAGGGCGTTCCGGGTGAGCTGCTTCTTAGAAGAATGCGCATGGAGATCCGTACAACTCTGAATCATCCTGGGCCACACGTAGGAGGTTTCCAAACGCAGACGCTGGCGCAGTACCCGAGCAGGTTTAGGGTTATCACTTGGAGGTTCCAATGGGTACTTATAACTCCACTTATAAGTGCACTTAGAACTTACGTAAAGGACTTAGGGGCTTATAAGTGCACCAAACAAATTGGGGGTGTAAGTACCCGGAAGCTCCCAGCATGTTCCTTGCTGCACCAT
This sequence comes from Symbiodinium natans, assembly GCA_905221605.1. Lineage (NCBI taxonomy): Eukaryota > Dinophyceae > Suessiales > Symbiodiniaceae > Symbiodinium > Symbiodinium natans. The sequence continues at coordinate 812,713 of CAJNDS010002535.1, forward strand.
GCGTGCAACTTCCCTGCACACCCCAAAATACTATTTATGTATATATATATATATTCCTTTCAAAGGAACCCCACAACAAATACACCTATTCTCGGAAACCCTCCATATCGCCTCCCTGGCTCTCATGGAAAGCTCGTTCCATTCCTGGCCTCTGCGTCATCTGAGTCGGGCACGTGGACGTCCTGCTCGTCTTCTTGCTGTTTGTGTGGTGGGGGGTTTTGGGGGGGGTTAGGGGGGGGGGTGGGGGCGGGTTTTGGGGGGGTTTTGGGGGTTTTGGGGGGGCTTAAGGGGGGCTTAAGCGGGGTTTAGGTTGGGGGGGCTTTGGGGGTTTACGGGGAGTTTAGGGTGTGTTGTTGTTTCTGTGTGTTCTTGTTGACCCTTGCCGTATGCATATATTATGAACCTAGTGGGACGGGGGGGAAGCAGATCGCAATTAACCCTATAAACCCGAAACCCTAAACGAGCTCCTCAACAAGAACCCGGTTGCGGGCCAGGAACTGAAAGATGCCAACGGCCGGGGCCTCGTGCCAAAGAGGAGCAGGAAAAGCAATAGCAGCAAGTAACTAGTGCTTAGTACCCTATATCGGCACGTGATATAAGAGTACGTTCACAAATGATAAGAAGGTACCACATTGAAGTAGCTCGAATAGCAATAGTAACTGTAACTATTCCTGCTGCCGTGGTCTCCACCTGAGCGCGGCTTTTGCAGTTTTGTCCGAAGCTCCAGCACCCTTGTTCGATTGTCGCACGTTCTATGCACGCTAGGGATTTGATCTACAGGCTTTCTTGGGCAAGAATTTTGGGGTTTCAAAATTCGTTTACGAGGGAAATTTCGGGTCCTCTTAGGAACAGCAGTTTTTGATCAACTACCATTTCAGGAACACAGCAAATCCCAAACCCGCAAGGTGTGGGCCGTGAACCGAACGGTTTTCAGGAGTTCAGCGTGGTACTGACATGCCTCTGCGTGCGTCAAGAGAACTCTCAGTCGATGGGTGCCTTTTAAGCACAAAATCTAAATCCTAAACCCGTTGCGTTCAGGTTGCTGCAAGTCGAGCTTCGAAGATAGCCTCGGAAGTGTTAAGGGTCTTTCGACTGAAGAGACGATGCTTAAGGTTCAGCGCCCTAGGGATCTAAGGGGCTGTCCCAGGCAGATCTGCGATTCAACTGGCAGAAGAGAACGGCCACATGATGTGCGCGGAAGCATTGCAAAAGCACGGCGCAGACAAGGCGGGGCGGGTGCCTGGAAAGACGTAGCCGGTCTAAAGGGGCTGCATCGAAAACATGTGTCAATACAGTCTGAGAATAAACAAAAGACACTGAACGACAAGTTTGCTGATCACTCACTGGGTTGGTTGCGTGCTGCTCTGCAGTTCGCTACTGCGAGTTTGAGGTACCAAGTCGGGGGTGTAGGGATGTCGAAGCTGTGCGATTGGGGTTCAGGGTTTCATGGTGAATCTGCCATGCTCAGGAGAGCGACTCTCTTCTTGTTGATTGCGCCTTTGATGTTAATGTGAATACCCTGATTCTTTCGATGTTTATTGTAAATCTGTTTGCCTGCTCCAAACTTGGCTTCTCCTTCGGCTACTGTGCTCCGCTAGCTCGGAGACTGGCACTGTAAGGCGCCACCCCTTTCTGATGGCCGGGATCAGGACTCCGCCGGCCGCGGGCTTGGGCATCGGGCGCTGTATCTCACAGCTCAACCAGCACATTGTCAACGCAATTCTTCTCAGTATTTTTGAGCTCGGGTAAGCCCAAGAGGCCACGAATTCGTAATAGTGCAGTCCACAGGAGAAGTCAGGGCATGCGAATCCTCGAACCACTACCACTACGACGACCGACTACTACTACTACTACTACTACTACTACTACTACTACTACCACTACTACCACTACTACCACTACTACCACTACTACCACTACCACTACCACTACTACTACTACTACTACTACTACTACTACTACTACTACTACTACTACTACTACTACTACTACGACAACGACGACGAGGAGTACCACTACTCAACACAAGTTCTGATACTTCTACAAGTGCTGCTACTATTGTTATTGCTACGACAACGACTAAGTGTATTACGCCCGTACATACTATTGTAGCATCGCTCCCGCTTCTACTCTTACGAACATTGCGGCTATTCCTACTCTGACTGCCTTTACTACTACTTGTACTACTTTGACTAACCATATCGATCTCGCGTCTGTCTCTCTCTCTCTCTCTGTCTCTCCCTGTCTGTGTCTGTCTTCAGAACTCGGCGCTGAGGTGAGATGAAGGTGCTCTTGGGTGCCAGCTCCCAGGCCACGTGCCTCGAATGTTTTTGATTGTGCCCTGTCTGTCTGTATGCATGCGAGTATGTCGCGCGTATGTACGCGGGTGGGTGGGCATTGCCTGAAAGTGTACGGGGCGGGTGTGTGTGTGTGTGTGTGTGTGTGTTTTGGAGCTATGGCTTGCTGAGATATTGTCTGCGAATATCACAGACGTGGAAAGCGTCGAGGGAAGTGGCCTTGCCTTAGAACCGTATTTCATGAATGCTTCAGCCTGGAAATTCTGAAGCTGTCGGCAGGGCCTCTGGGTTTTGCAAGGCCGCTTGGGGGCCACAATCTTTGCCACGCCTTAAACTTATTGGCTTACACGAGTCTTTGTCTATTTGCGAATGCTTTGCGAAAGCAATTGGCAGCGAAGCTTGGTGCGCCGTTGGGAGGGTTTGAGGGTTTGCACGCAGCAAAGACACACAGGATGCAAGGTTCGGGTTTCAGGGTTGAACGCTTCAGGTTCTTGGTTCCAACATGACTGAACATGAGGTGAGATGCTATACTGTACTTGTAGAATGGAAACAAGTAGAATTCATATGCCGAGTGACATGACTCCTGAGCCGCGAGCCCCTGGCCTTTTTTCGCTTATTCCTCTGGCTTTCTTCCGATTTCTTGCGAAAATGTGCTCAAATTCCGTTGCTATGCTTTCGGATCACTTGTCTCGTCCTTTCTGCTCTGCTGTGCGGTTGAAGGATATCCTGGACAAGAAGGGCAAGAGCCCTGCCCACACCGACACCTGAAGCGCCTGACTCTGACAAGGCACACGAAACAGAATGCTGCAGTTCTTGTCGGGTTGAGAGGAGCTTTTCTTGCAGTGCACTGTGTTTCAAAAAAGAGAAAAAAACCGGAGATGTCCAGGTGGCGGACGCAGACCCCCGCTACGTGAGCTTCGAATGACAAGATAGCCCTGAGCACAAGTACTCTCGGGTGCCCTTTTCAGCCTTATTTGAGCGCTCTGGGGTAGAACCTCCAGGGGAAGTAGCCGAACTGCACTTTTGATACCTCCTTTGCATCCTCCGCAATCGAGGATGAGGATCCCCTCGTGCAGGTAGCTGCAGCGTGGGCATGTGCTGGTGATTTTTCATACCCCCCCCAAAGACCCTAAACCGCCAACCCAGAAAAGTGGAGAAGTTTGGCACATACCTGTGTCAATCCTAAGCCCTAAGCCCTAAACCCATGTGACAAATGGCCACCTTTGTCTTCCGGTTCTAGTCGGGGGGGACGGCAAGTTGCGGGTCTCGTTGCGTGAACCGCATCTGCTCCGGCGTGTAGAGGAATAGAATTGCGACGAACTTTTGCAGTTGCCGTCGTGCCGGTTTTAAATTGGCTTGAGACCGCCTCTGGCTGCGCCCAGAACCCTGAACCATACACTGCCATACACCCTCAACCGTGTGAAGAGCCTTGTCTGCCATGAAGGTTTTCAGATGATCTATAATCTATATGTCTTAGAGCACGCACAAAAAGCAAGGGACCGCAGCGCCAGAATACTGGTGCGGAGTTGCGCGACAAAGAACAGCGCACCTCCGCACTACAGTGATGCTTTTGCTGGGCTAAATTTGGGCTCATCTCGTTTTCAATAGCCTTGGTAGCCCAGTGAGTGCACTATTGCCCTTTTTGGGTTCATTACAACAAGGCCACTGGGCTACCAAGACAGGATTCAGGCCACAAAGGCGCTGAGATTTTGAAAGCCCTATCTCGCTGCACCTCAAGAGAGAGGGCTTAGTCAGGCCATGTCGAAGACATGCCATAGTTGAGCGTTTCTCAAAACTTCGGGGGCCTGTAGGGATATGTAGGGCATTATCATGCCGGCGATGATAGGGGTCCCTCTTCGTGATTCCAAGCGGCTATTTTGAGAACTCCCAATTCAAGGGGCAAAGCCCGCAGCCTCCACAAGTCCACTCAAGCCTTCGCGAGCAGTGACCCAATGCCCCTGAAAGAAGGTGTCCCGCTGTTTGCAATCCTTGAGCCTGTAACTCTCAACTCGAAACCCCGAAACCGAAAACCCTCACCCCCAATCGAAGGCCCTGTAGACCCCAAGCTGTGTAGAACTGTGTCAAGGGACGGCTCCCGCGCTCTGCCAGGTCAGCCTTGGGTTCAAGTTCATTTAGTACCAGTGACTATGTGTCTACGTATCATGACGACTTTTTGCAGGAAGGGCCTCGTAGATGCCTTGCTGGTTTCATTGCTTGTGACTCATCGTTAGTATTGTGTTCAAATATATGGCGGTCTAGTAAGGGGGGGCATGGGGGGAGGGCGGGGGGCTTGCGAGACAGTTCGAAGGAGCTTGCTGTGGGGAATGACTTGCATGTTGTCCACCCCAGAGAGCACGGCTCACAGCTAGTTTTAGGTGCGCATGAGGAATATATCAGATGTTTGTGAGGAATAGGGGTTGTGAAGATTTGTAGCGTTGAAGAACCCGGTTGTGGCACTATGAGCCGTATGTGGTGAGTGGCCGCCGAATCTGTTCTCGGGTTGTCGTTTCTTTCGATTCAAGCCGTTTTGGGGAACAAGCAGTCTTTTTTGTTTGTAGGAAAATGGCTAGGCCCAGACGTCTCGGAACAGAACGCACGCACACGTGTCATCTTGAGTTCCGATTCTGAGCAACTTATGAGTCCAAGTCTCGAAGCTCACGCATTGCTCAAGCATTGCTACTGCTAGCACGCGAGCACGATACTGACAGCGGCCCCACACCCTACTACTCAAGGCTCCGAGCTGTTCCTACTCGTAGGTCTGAAGGCATAATTGAGGGAGATCTGCGTATGGCAAAGATGTAACTCAACTCCCTTTTGTTCGGTCGACGTGTTGTGCCTGCCTGCCTTGGCCATGGCGGGCATGGTGGGGCCGGACAGCCAGTTCCAGCACCCTGAGCGCTTTTCATAGTTTCTCATCACCAATCACGAGGCTGCACGCGCATGCACACATGCCAACATGCACACACACACACACACACACACCCAGGAGGATGATGAGAAGGGAGCTAAGGGAAGAGGACCCGGCCGAAAGTGTGAAAGCTTGCATGGGTTGTTTATACCCCAGATGGGCTCGTTTTTGCCTCTCAACAAGGCTCGTTCACCTTCCAGAATCAAGTTGTTCATGTTGTCGCCTCAAAGGCAGCAGGCCTAAAACTCACCTTGCAGCTCAAAATGATGCAGTCCCCCGATGCACCTCGTCAACCTGACACGCGCCTTGAGAATTGCACGGGTTGAAACAATGTCGGACACTCCTTCTCGCAGTGACATGTCTCACGCGTTTTCACGGTGCTTTCGGAAGCTGCAGTCCCGAAACCTTAACCCCAAACCCTAAAGCTTAAACCCGAGCACCTCCTGAGTCTGTGAAATTCGGCACAATCACGTGCGAAGATGGCCATTCGTTCAAATTGGCCCTGGAACTGCAATCACAGTTCACGCGGGCAAGGCTTGAGAGCATTCTTGAGCCGACTTTTGTAAATGAAGAAAGCTAAGACGTGCTCAATAAGTAGAGCTTTAAGCCGAGGATTCAAAACCAGGACATGTAAACATACATATATATATACATATACATATACATATACATATACATATACATATACATATGGTACGCCCCCCCCCCCCCCCCCCCCCAAAAAAAAAATAGTGTAAGAAGTATACGAAACCTAGGTTTATGAGGGGGGGGGGGGGGGCGGCCGTAGCATGTATATATATATCCATATATGTATGCTCAAAGATCTCCATGAATGCCCCAAGGTTTGTTTCCTAGCCAGCAGCCGCGCGGTCATCTAGCCAAGCCCGGTTTCCGAACAAGAGAACAACATGAGAAACAGTAACCCTAAAGCCACAAGATCCCAAGACGCCTAAATTTCCAGGCCCCGAATCTCGAGAGTATAACCACATCTTGAGCACGTAGTCTTCGCTGCGTGCCAGGGCAGAGGTTTCTTCAACTACTTCAGCTGCTGCCAGAAGCCCAGCTAGCTCTGCTGTACTTATTCTTGTGATGAGTGCGACCCGCCGTTTCTTGTTGTGACTACCGTACAAGTCTTGCGCTAGCTTGATACGTACTTTTCTGATGGTTGCCTTTATCCTGGTTGGCAGGGTGGCTGGCTGGACTCTTGGCCCATGAACTACCATGCTTCTAGTTGCCAGGAGTCGCAGTACCACAAACCCAAAGATTGAATGGTAGTGCATGCCAGCCGAAGCTTGTAAACCTAAATCCTAAACCCTAAACCCTAGACCCTAGACCCTAGACCCCAAACCCTAAACCGGTTTAGCCTAACCAATGCAGCTGCGCAGGCCTGCCAATTTTCCCTCGACCTGGTCCCGGCCCTGATCTTAGCCGCGGTCCACTTCTGCTGGACTACAAAAAAGCGCTGTGGGTCTCATTCTTGTTTTGTCATTGTCATCATTGTTTCTCGTTCTGGTGCTTAATGTTGGCTTTGCTTTGGTTTGTAGTATGATTTGAACTAGTCATGACCATCATCCATGTTGCTGTTGCTGCTGTTCTTGTCCTTGTTTTCTTCATAGTGAGTGAGTGAGTGACAGAGTGAGAGAGTGAGTGGACGGCCTGGGGTGCACCCCGGCCAACGGAACTCCTGAGGGTTGTTTGGCGACACAGTGAACGAGTCAGTGGACTCAGTGAAGTCGGCAGGCCTGCGTGGCGCATCATACACATCTTGCGGTCCGCGCAATATGTACGACGAGCTCGTGGAGGCAATGTGAGGCTGGCTTGTGAATGCTGTGTGTGCTTGCCCGAGCCAGGCTGCGCGGACTAAGAAGAAGCCCGCGGAGTTCAGGGCCGCCGGCTCGGATTGTAGACTCGCAGCCAGGATAGCATGCCAGACCAATTCTCCCCATTCCTAGGTTCAGATTCAGATGAAGTCACCTGTGCCCTCTTTGATGCATTGCGGCCTGTTCCGTTTCAAGGTCACCCGATACAGTGGCATCGGCGTGATGGCCTTGTTCTGCAAACATGTGTCTCGCTACTAGTAGGGTTCTAAGAGGGCCATAGGGTATTTAAGCAATCGGGGTGTCAGCGTTTGGGGTTGAAGGCTACAGGGTTCTAGGGTTCTCGGGTTTAGGGTTTAAGGTACCCTAAACCCTCACGCCTCAACCCTGGCCTACAAGGCGGAAAGAGTCATTGCAAAGACCTTCAAACCTAAACCCCAAACCCCAAACCTCCACTCGTCAACAAAGGGGCCCGGGTTTGGCTTCATCGTCCCGATCCCGCTGTGCCCCTACTTCTTTGAGGCCGCTGAAGAAGGTTGAGGGTTTAGGGTTTGGGGTTATGTTTTGGGCGGCCCGTACTTAGGGTTTAGGGTTTGGGGTTTCTAGCCATAAACCCTACAAAAACTTAGGTGGGTTGAGACATTGAGAGCCATAATCCCTCCCAGCACCCAAGTCCTATTGTTGATGCAGCTTGACGCGCTGGCATGCTTTACGAGTCTTGAGCACCCTGGGCTCCTGGAAGACCCTTTAAAACCCTTTGAGAAGTTTCCCTTAAATATCCCTTAAACCCAACAAAGCAGAATATGGAATGTCCCAAGGGGTCAGCTTGGGCGTACCCTCTCGATTCGTTGCTGTGAGGCTCAGACAGGTTCCTGCTCCGCAGCGGCATCATCGAATCGTGTGGCCACCATGCGGAAATTCTTATCACAATCCGAAGTCAAAACCTGCAACCCGAAACGCCGAAGTTGAGTGACCTTTCCTTAGGTGGGCCTTTGGGACTGTTGTATTCTCCCTTGCCTACAAACCGTAACCCTCAACCCTAAACCCCAAGAGATGCCTCGACTTCACTTGTGAGGCCACGCTTGGTGCGGAGTTGCCGCTTCAGGCTCTCCCAAACCCAGGCGGGTTTAGTGTTTAGGATTATAGGGTTTAGGGTTTAGGGTTTAGGGTTTAGGGTTTACGGGGCGGACTTTGGGTTTTGGGGGGTTTATGAGGTGGGGAGAAAGATTGGGTCCAGGGTTCAGGGTTTAGGTCGGGTTTTGGCTTTTGGGTTTGCGGTTTAGGGTTCAGGGTTTAGGCTTTTGGCTTCGAGCAACGCCTCCAGCATCAAGAGGCTGTTCATTTTGATTCAGCTTGGAATCCCGCAGCAGCCGAGCATGAAAGTCAGCGCAAAGCATTCGGCCCCAAACACCCTTTGAAACCCCCAACCGTACATCGAAGACACCCTATATTCCAAGCCCTAAACCCTACACCCCAAAAGATGTCAGACTCCTACACAGATAGGCGACGGATGGTCTGGCGAATTTGCCAGTGCCGCTGCGGCCTTTGCTTTGGCACAGCGCGGGCGGCCGCCGGCCGAGAGGCTCATGGGAGACGATGCTGCACCCTAAACCCCTTAGCCCTGTAACGCTAAACCCTAACCCTTAAGGGTTTAGGATTCAGGAGTTAGTCCATGCGCCTTCTTAAAATACATTGGCCTTCTTTGGGCCCCCAAGCAGACTGTACTTGGTTTAGGGTTTTTGGGGTTTGGGGACGCTTATAGGGTTAGGGCTTATGCAGTTTAGGGCCTGGGAGCGAGAGCATTGTTGCACATCGCTTTGCATCGCTGCTTCTGTATACATGTCCAACCTAATGTTCTGTGTCTATTTTTATGTGTGTATTATGTCCCTATAAAACCTCAAAACCCTGTAATTCACCCTAGGCTCTTGCTGTAATGAAGGGACTGCAACACCAAAGGCCCGAACTTTAAAGCGAAAACGGTTTCGGGTTTGTTGGGGGTTCAGGGCCCTTCAGGGCCCTTCCGCAGGCAAAAGTCAGCTGCTGCATCTGGGTGGGGCGCAACCTACCTACAGGCAGGATTGCTGAAGTTTGAGGTTTGAGGGTTTAGCCTATGGGAGGTTAGGGTTGTAGCCCAAAGAGCTTATACGCAAGGCGACAAGTACACCTGGTTTGATTCAATTTCATGCTCGCAAAGTTTCCTGAGCCGAGTGTTTTTGTTGGGGGATTTGCAGTTTTTCAAGGATTAGTGGTTTTGGCAACTGAAGGTTTAGGGTTTACTCGTTTGGGGCTTCGAAGGTGAATCCTTAGGGGTTATAGGGGATTTAAGAATGTTGCCTGGGGAGGATTCACTTCAGGTCAGGTTTGGAGGTTGATCTATTTTGTTGGTGGCCGCGCGCCTTAACTTGCCGGAGTATGTGGCTGTGTGCAGGTTCCATTCATTTGGCGGTTTCGGGATGAGTTTGCCATGTTGTTGTCTTCGTGGGTTTTCGGATGCGCAAGGTGTCGAGCAGACGCGGCTTCACCCAGCTTACCCAGTGCCTCTCAGTCTGAGACAGCTCAGGCGAAGGGGAAGAGTGCTGTCGCTCCGCCGCAGGCCGAGCAGAAGGAGGCAGCTTTCAGAGAAGGTTCCATTACCTACACACCCCCAAAACCCTCCCAAACCGGCGTGTCAAAGCCGCGAAAGACGGCAGCCTTGAGAATTCGTTGCGTGACTTCCAGCAGAGGGCTTCTGTGAGTGAGGCAGGGCTTTGCAAGGGATGAGATGATACGGGATCGCATTTTACTGGCATGTATAAGGTTCGAGATGTACGTCGCATGCGTTGCGGCGCAGAGCAATGGTTTAAAATGCTCGTGGGCAGGCGAGCGTGCCGGCGACGAAGCCCCGCGAGGCGGCAGCAGCTGCGGCAGCAGCGCCGGCCGAGGTGCCTCTAGTGGGCGCGTGCCCGTTGGTGTGGATGTGCCCGCAGCTTGTTCCCTCGACTGCGAGAATTGAAACACTTGATGCTGCAAGCCCCTACGCCCTGCAAGATGTAAACTTCATGATGCTTCCTGAGCCCTGGCAACTCAACTCTTCTGCCGTTAAAAGCGCTCTTGGGGGTTGCTCCTTGGGGCAGGCGCCTGTGGCTGATGCCACCGCCGAGCAGAACGAGCAGCCTCGCGCTGAGGCGGGATGCCGTGTAGTGAAGTGAAGTGCGGAACCTTGTTCTCTGGACCAAATGGAAGTTCCGCGCATAAGTTGCTCCGGCTTTTAATTTGGGGGAAGGAGATCTTGGGGATGTATGGGGTCGAGAGGGTGGTAACTCGAGAGAACCTCACCTTGGCTGTCTCCATGATTGTCAGATTCTGCGTGAGCTGGTCGCAAATCGTAGAGACATGAACGCACGTAGATCGTCTCTTGTCAGGTTCCTCGGCATCGAAACTTCCCAGGCCGTCAAATTGCGTATTTAACTCTTTCATGTTCAGCCTCAGCAGTGCCCCTGCGCCACGTGAGGCGGCTATCAAAGGCCAGCTCCCGGGGAGGCCGGCGGCGTCGAGAGAACGAGTGCCCCTGAACCCAGACAGTTAAGGGGGTTGGGGGTTTCCAGCTTTGTTCAGGCCCTGAGGCTGAGGCTAAGGGTGTTGGGTTCCAGGTGCAATCCGTGCGCTAGACTCGCTAGACCTCCCGAATTGTAAATACTTTCCGGCCGAACCGAAATTAGGAATTTGGGCAAGTGAGGGGGGTTAGTAAAGGGATTAAAAGGGGTAAGCAAGCATATGGAAACGAAAAAGGAGGTATCTGAGAATCTCACATTTGGTCACTCCATGCTTCTGAGATTTTGCGTGAGTTGGTCGCAAAACGTTTCAGGAGGAAGGCCCCAAGCCAGAATGCAGGAGTCGTCTCTTGTCAGGCCCCTCGGCAGTGGCAGCGAAGCATCTTCTCAGGCCTTCTCGTGTTTAGCTCTTTCATGTTCAGCCGTGCCCCTGCAACACATGAGGCGACTATCAAAGGCCAGCTCCCGGGGAGGCCGGCGGCGTCGAGAGAACGAGTGCCACAGAACCCAGACAGTTAAGGGGGTTGGGGTTTCCAGCTTTGTTCAGGCCCTGAGGCTGAGGCTAAGGGTGTTGGGTTCCAGGTGCAATCCGTGCGCTAGACTCGCTAGACCTCCCGAATTGTAAATACTTTCCGGCCGAACCGAAATTAGGAATTTGGGCAAGTGAGGGGGGTTAGTAAAGGGATTAAAAGGGGGAAGCAAGCATATGGAAACGAAAAAGGAGGTATCTCGAGAGAATCTCACATTTGGTCACTCCATGCTTCTGAGATTTTGCGTGAGTTGGTCGCAAGACGTTTCAGGAGGAAGGCCCCAAGCCAGAACGCAGGAGTCGTCTCTTGTCAGGCCCCTCGGCAGTGGCAGCGAAGCAGCTTCCCAGGCCTTCTCGTGTTTAGCTCTTTCATGTGCAGCCGTGCCCCTGCAACACATGAGGCGGCTATCAAAGGCCAGCTCCCGGGGAGGCCGGCGGCGTCGAGAGAACGAGTGCCCCTGAACCCAGACAGTTCAGGGGGTTGGGGGTTTCCAGCTTTGTTCAGGCCCTGAGGCTGAGGCTAAGGGTGTTGGGTTCCAGGTGCAATCCGTGCGCTAGACTCGCTAGACCTCCCGAATTGTAAATACTTTCCGGCCGAACCGAAATTAGGAATTTGGGCAAGTGAGGGGGGTTAGTAAAGGGATTAAAAGGGGGAAGCAAGCATATGGAAACGAAAAAGGAGGTATCTCGAGAGAATCTCACATTTGGTCACTCCATGCTTCTGAGATTTTGCGTGAGTTGGTCGCAAAACGTTTCAGGAGAAAGGCCCCAAGCCAGAATGCAGGAGTCGTCTCTTGTCAGGCCCCTCGGCAGTGGCAGCGAAGCAGCTTCCCAGGCCTTCTCGTGTTTAGCTCTTTCATGTTCAGCCGTGCCCCTGCAACACATGAGGCGGCTATCAAAGGCCAGCTCCCGGGGAGGCGGCGGCGTCGAGAGAACGCGTGCAGTTATAGGACTTGAGAGCTTTATGGTTGATTTTTTTTGGGGGGGACTAAGTTTTCCTCCTCGGGGGATTCGTGGATTTTGTGGAGACAAGAGGAGGTATCTTGAGTGCTTTTCACATGGACAGCACATCATATAGCCGACGCGTCGGTGCACTTACATTCCCGTTTTAGGGCCGCTGCTTGCTGACAAAATTTCCCGGCACAATGCCAGGTTTGAAGCGGACATGGCAAACACCTTGAACTTCAACTGAGAACCTAGTGGTTCTTTCTAAGCTGCCGCACGGAGGATTTGGAGTTGAAGGGGTCTAACTGTCTAACCCTTGGAGGTCCAAGTATCTGACGCATGTGTCAAACAATCCCCCTCAACCGACTTGCAAGGCCAAGAAGTGCCAGAACCGGCAGGCAGGGATTAACATTTAGTAGGGTTTAGGGTTCTCGGGATATAAGGTCGGGATATAAGGTTCATTCATGCAGAGGTTTGAGGTCTAAGATGAAGCGCTGCGCGTCGATACTCTGCCTGGATTGACGGGCAGCAGGGCCGAGGCAAACAAGGTTCATGGGATAAATGAAAGAGTTTAGGTCGATTTGTGGTGGATCGCGTTCAGGGCTCAAATGCAAAATCGACGCAGCAGGTTCAGAGTGAATCAGCTTCTGATGAGTTGCGAATCTGCGTTGGCAAACGTGCAGCACCTCACCTTTGGTGGAAGTGCAGTTTGATGTGATGCCGTTGGCGCACCAGGCCCCAGGGCAGGCCAAAGTGGAAAGGGAGCTGCTCGAAGCGTGGCATGAGGCCACGGCGACATGCTTGAACACAGTTTGTGTACAAGGTCTATATGGCTGGTTGCACGTTGCAGGGCTTGTGATTCTGCGTCTGCCTCTCAGGATGCGAGCATGCGACGCAGGCGATTCAAGGCTTCACTCGCCTGCAGTACCGCTGTTGTTTGAGAGTTGACAATTTTCTTAAGTGTTGCAGAAGCTCCTCCTCAAGTGGCACCCGGACAAGAATCACGATGCCTTTGCTTCGGAGGCGGTTGCGTAGAGTCGGAGTCGATCCGACCTGGGTGCATTTTAGCCTGGCCAGAGTGCTGTGTAAGTAGAAGCTTCTTTTTCATGCAGACGGGGCAGGCGTTCCGGCGTCTCATGAGCCGGCAGAAGACCTTCTGCGCCTGAGCTGCGCCTGAGCTGCGCGGCGCTCGGTTGTTTATGCTCATTTTTCAGGTCCCTTCTCGAAGCCAGCTCAGTTTCCCCAAGTCCCTCGTCAAGTTTTGGTTCGAAGATCCTATTACCCCAAGTGCTTTATAGACACTCAAACTCCAAACCGCCTTAACCCTTCTAGACCCGAAGCCCCCAGCAACAAGCCCCAAATCTGAATCTACACGCCAAACATCCCTAAGCCCTGTAAGCCCTACCCTACAATGCTTGTCTCAAGTCCCTGACAAACTTTCTCAATTTCCTGCCCATATTCTCAGCGCCTTTGCCAGATTTGCTGAGATTCCGGAAGTGTGTAACATCCCTACCGATATGTCTCCAATCGTTGCTTGGTTTCTCGAATCCGAAACCACGTGCTGCTGGAGCCTCCCTGGGCTTTGGTACGGATGTTGGAGAGCTAGTTTCACGAGGAGAGATGGCGTGCGTGCCGTTGCCCTTTTCCAGGATCCGTCTTTGGGCTGGGATGTGGAGTCCTGAGGTGCGCGTTCAAGACTTTTCAAGGAATCTGCCACCTTTGCAGCTGGTTCCGCGACAGCAAGATTGCGGACTTTGTTCTATTGTACTGCCAAGAATCCCCACCGACTTGCGTGCAGCTGGCTTGATCGCGGTGTGCAAATACGGATGCCGCTGTGTGCTGCTTTTCAGTTCTAGTTCACCATGCAGCGCAGTGCTTCTATGCAAGAGGTTGTTTCTTGCTGCTTGGCCTGCCTGACATGTTGCTTGATCTTGGTTCGCAGCTGGGTGCCACGTGCTTTATTAAACACCACCATAACTTCAGCGCACCGCACGGCACTGCAGACAATTTAAATCATCATTCTCTTTGTATAGAACGTCCGTAAATTTGCAGCATTTTCTACTGAATCATGGCGGGTGGGCTAGGAATGGCGACGGCCTTCGCAAGCGGCAAGCCCCGGTCTCAAAAACGTGCATATGTTGCATGTGTTGTGTGTGTGTGTGTGTGTTGGGTGTGTTGGCTGTGTTGGCTGTGTGTTGTGTGTGTTTGTGTGTGTGTGTGTGTTGGGTGTGTTGGGTGTGTTGTGTGTGTGTGTGTGTTGTGTGTTGTGTGTTGTGTGTGTGTGTTGTGTGTTGTGTGTTGTGTGTTGTGTGTTGTGTGTTGTGTGTTGTGTGTTGTGTGTTGTGTGTTGTGTGTTGTGTGTTGTGTGTTGTGTGTTGTGTGTTGTGTGTTGTGTGTTGTGTGTTGTGTGTTGTGTGTTGTGTGTTGTGTGTTGTGTGTTGTGTGTTGTGTGTTGTGTGTTGTGTGTTGTGTGTTGTGTGTTGTGTGTTGTGTGTTGTGTGTTGTGTGTTGTGTGTTGTGTGTTGTGTGTTGTGTGTTGTGTGTTGTGTGTTGTGTGTTGTGTGTTGTGTGTTGTGTGTTGTGTGTTGTGTGTGGACACAGGTATTTACATCCTGGAAAGGCTTCACAAGCCACATTCTAAATGGTTTCATGAGTGCAGGGGAGTGTGGCACTTGCATCCTACCACACTCAACGAAGCTGTGGATGCAAGTGGGAAGCAAGACCTGATCTGTCTTGTGTACCGGCGATGGTGCACCTGGAAGTGGGAAGCAAGACCTGATCAGTCTTGTGTACCTGCGATGGTGCACCTGGATGGCTTCGTCCATAGCTGGTGGCCAACAAAGTCGGGCCCTTTTCGTTTTCCAAAATCAGGTTTTCCTGTTTCAGGCCGGTTGTGACATTTGTCGTGGTTTCCATGAGGGATGGAAACAGGTGTGTCAGGCCAGTGAGTGCAAGGGCATGTGCAGCTGTAGTGCATCATGAGTGTCTGGTTTGCAAGTGAGTGAGCCTGGTTTGCAAGTGATTGAGCCTGGATTGGTGCTGTGCAATGATCCCTGACAGTTGCACAAGTGCATCAGTGTGTGTGTGTGTGTGGTGTGTGTGTACCAGCCGTATTGCTACGGTCATGTCAGAATGCAGGGGGCCAGCACTCTCCCTCCGGAGGCATTTCGCGGACTGAATCTGAATACAAAACAAGGATTTTGAGGCCCCGGAGCTCCGCAAGGCCTCCGGAGGCATTTCGCGCACGCAATCTGTACTGCAAAACAAGGATTTTGAGGCCCCGGTGGAATTCTGTGAATCTCCCGCGGTGGGGCGGTGACAAAATGATCAATTTAAAACGGCATCCGGGCGAGGAAGAAATACGCACGCCGGCAGAGGCAAATTAATGAGTATATATAAGTGATAATTTAAAACGACTTCTATGAACCTCCTCGGAGTAGGCGGCTCCAAAATGAGTATACGTCAAATTCAATCGGCGTCCGGGCGAGAAGAAATGCGCAGTTTTACCCGCACGGGGGCGCCGCGACGCGCAAAAAACGAGCACAGTTTCACGGCGAGCTCCGAAACTCGCAGTGTTACCCGCACGGGAGCGCCGCGACGCGCAAAAACGAGCACAGTTTCGCGGCGAGATCCGAAATTCGCGGCTTTAACCGCACGGGAGCGCTGCGACGCGCAGAAAACGAGCACAGTTTCGCGGCGAGCTCCAAAACTCGCAGCCTTACCCACACGGGAGCGCCGCGACGCGACCAAAACGACAAAATGAGTATAAGTTCAACTACAAGTACTCCTGGCGACGTGAAAAAAGCAACATAAAATGAGTACAAGTTAAATTAGAACGGTATAGTTTGGCAACGAAAATTGTATAGGTAAAAATCCAAAATGAGTAAAAGTTAATTTTAACAAGAAAAACGCGCAGGAACCCAGTTGCATTTTACCCGCACGGAGCGCAGCGACGCGCACAAAACCCGCAGTTTTTGATGCGCTAGACCCGCCCCCAGCATAAGAAATAAGTATAATTCAATTTACATGTATGTCGTGCGGTCTGATTTAGAAGCCAAATGAGTGCAAAATGAGTATACGTTGATTGAAAAGCAAGTCGGTGGCGCATGTTTGCTGGAATTTCATGCTATGATCCTCCCGCGGTGTGTGTTGGGCTGACGTTTCTTTCCGAAGAACCCTTCGCTGGCGCTTTCGGGAAAAAACCCATCCGCCCGACATCAACCAAGTGGCAGTACTGGGCACCATCACGGTGAGGGCAACATACATGGCGTGCGCTGGAAGCATGTCCTTGTGGCAATTATTGCGCCTTTACATAGCAAAGATATCTCTGCACTTCTGGAGCCGACGCTTGAGGGAAACCCGTGAAGTGCACAAGTGGAACTCTACGGTATATCTACCACTCAAACACAAACCACACACGCACACAAACAAACACACAACTGCACAAAAACACGCAAACATACAAACACGCCGCCCAGTTCGTATCGCTTCGCTCCGTACGCCACCTTAGAAATTATGCTCCAAAAGGTATGGATTAACGCGGCATGCAGGTCCGAGCTAAATCTGTCATGCAGGTCTAATCCGCGTCTGCACCTGCTGCTGTTGGGACCAGTTCACGAAGCTCCGGCGGTTAAAGAAAGAGTCAAAGCATTGGCAGTTTGCGACACTGAGTTGCGCGCTACGGGCTATCGCTATCCTTGCTGGCCCCCAATTCAGCCGAGTGGAGACATGTGGTGACGCAGTGTGACAACACATAAGGGAATCTAGGGGTTCTAACGGCATGATTCTGGTTCAGAGGCCTTCGGGCTTGCCAGAGTCTTTGACAACAGAGAAGTCCCGCTCCATGCCATCAAGATGACAGTATCACAAACACTGCTGAAACAGACGAACCGGCGTTTTAAGAACATCCCGCTTACTGTGGAATACCTGATGCCAAGGTGCAGCCTTGACCGATTCCTGGCAAGAGAGGACCCAGGGTAACCCCGAACCTGAACCGACTGAAAAGCAAAATCCGTTGACAGGAACGGTTCAAGGCAAGGTGTTGAACTTCAGGCTTAAGGGATATCACTGCCGCAAGAACCTATGTTTGTTCCTGAATCCAAACAGGGTGAACCCCGAACCCAAACTAAATCGGTGGGCCCACCCACCCCGCACCCCCCCCCCCCCCCCCCCCCCCCCCCCCCCCAGTCCCCCCCCCCCCCGCTCCGCGGAGAACTATCGGAAAAACAACCCCCCCCCCCCAAACCCCTGAACCCCAAACCTTTGGGCCAGTGCCAAAATCCTAACGCCCAAACCCGAAACGTCTACAGCGAATCCCTGTTCTCCCTGACCCTACACCCCCTGAAGCCGCAAAACCCCGCAGAAGAAGGAAGGCGGCGTTGCCATCCAGAACCACAGGCGCTAGAAGATTGGGCTTCAGGGTTCGGGTTTAGGTTCTGTATAAGCCCTAGAAGCCCGAAAATAACCTCCACAAGGCCAAGAGCATAAAGCCCTAAACCCCTTAAGCCCCGAAAAAACCCGAACCCCGAACAGCACAACCTAAAGCCCCCCTAAACCATCCTACACCCTAAACCCTAAACCCCATTAAAGGTTCAGGGTTGCCTCTCCACTCTTGGGTTTCTGAAAAGCTAGATTGTTCTTGGAGGCTTTGGGGATGTGTCTGTCATCTCGCTTGAATTGGCTCTACGGGACCACCTGCATTTTTTTGGGGGGTTTCCCCAGCCCTGAACCCTGCTAAACTCCAAACCCTAAACCGCCCAAGCAGGAAGCCTAGCCTTTTTGGGGGTCAGGGGTGCGGCTCAGCCTGAGCCAGGCGAGCAGCCGTTGTTCCCCACCTGCCGCGTCTGGGTTGCGGCCTCAGGCTGCTGCTCGTCGATGTCATCCTCAGGGCAGATTGTTTGAGGGTTTCGGGCTTAGGGTTTAGGGTTTGGGGTTTAGGGTTTCGGGTCTAATCCATCCGAGCTCGGATTAGGGCTTCGCGGCTGAGAGGGTCTGGAAGCCCAGAAAAACGCACAAGACCCTGAAGCCCTTGAACTCAAACCGCGTGGGGACCATGCCTCAAAGGTTATCTAAACCCTAAACCCGAAACCCTAAACCCTGAACCCCCCTAAAGCTTAAACTCACATCGGGGCTGTGGGTTTGGGTTTAGGTCTTAGGGTTTAGGTGTTGAGCTGATCAGGGCTCAGGGGGTTCTCACGATGGGGCAGTACAAGATCTGATGATTTCAGGGTACCCGCCACGGATGAGACTGGCAAGGGCGAGAGAGACAAAAGAAGATAAGAGGGAGGACGAGCACCGGCACGACCCAAGAAAAGAAGAAGGAAGAGGACGTTCCCATGCCCACTGGAGAAGAGAAGAAGGGAAAAGAGGAGGTGAAGATACAACAGCCCAAGGCTACGGGGAAGGAGGCGGACAAAGAAGAGAGTGGTGCAAAAGGGGCAGTTGAGCAGTATAGAAGACCGGACGAGAGACTGGGAGAGAGGGGATACGTGACGGGAAGTTAATATGCGGAGAACGAAGCCGATACAAGGGTCACCAAGCCACTTGGCGTGGAAAAGGTGGATGCCACGTTGAAGCGAGCGTTAGAGCTGATGACGCCGGATGAGAAGGTGGAATGGATTGTGACCAAGTTGCACTCGAATGTTCCAGCTATTGGGGAATCGCACTGGGATGATCTCACTGGGATGATCTTCAAGATAAGATCAGAATGCTCGTCGTGAGGCGCGAGATGAGACAGAAGGCGCTCAAATACGTGCGAACCATGGCAGTGATCAACGGATCTATTCTTTTATATGGGTACAACAGACCTCGGAAGACACAGGGTGCGGAATTTGGGAACAGTATTTTGTGTATCGTGAGGAACGGGGAAGAGAAGGGGAATGGTTCCCAAGGGCGGAAAAGATAAGGACCCCAAAGCTGGAGGAGATGCCATCTCTCAGCGAACTGCTCAAGAACGCGATATCTCCAATGGCACTCGAGATCAGAGGGAAAATCCAAAACCCCAAGCCCCAAGCCCCAAACCCCAAACCCCAAGCCCCAAGCCCCAAAGCGTCAACCTCAAGACACCAAAGCCTAAACCCCAAACCCTGAAACCTAAACCCCAAACCCTGAGCCCAAACCTAGAAACCTAAACCCCAAACCCTAAACCCGAAGTCCTGAACCTTGATCGAGTGGTCCTCGGAGGCCACATGGCTGAAGCTGGCGAACCTGATGAAGAATCGCAGGGGGCTGGGCTCAAACAGGTCGCGCCATGGGCTTTGGGCGACTTGTAGCGTTTGGAGTTTGGGTTTAGGGTCCAGGACTTGCATCAGGATCTCTTGACGGCATAGAACAGCTTGGGGTCGATGGTGTAGAGCTTATGGCTGCTTGGGGTGTAGATGGTGGAGGGTTCAAACGACACGTGGTGTAAAGGCCTATAGGGCTTGAGGAGTGTTAGGCAACAAGACGAGGAAGGCCTCTGCCACCAAGAATCAGAAGAGACATCCTTTGCGACTGGAGATCTAACAGACGATCCCACCGAAGGGCTTAAACTTAAACACTACATGTAAACCCCAAAAGCCTACGCCCAACAACCTTAAAGCCCTCAGAACCGTACAAACCCTACACCCCTTACAACTTACAACCATATAAACCCTACACCTCTAAATCTCCACAAGCCCGAAGCCACTGGAGCCCTCCTTTCGGGTACTAAGTCGATATAAGGATTTAGGGTTTTGGGTTCGGATCGGGGAGCAACTGTAGTTTGGGCTTTAAGGTTTAGGGTGTGCCGGTTTTAGGGTTTCAGGTCGCCTTTGTTGTTGCGGTTTCAGGGCCATGAGGGCATTGCATGCTTGTTTGGAGGGTTCAACCCCATCTTTACTTCTGAGATCTCCACAAAGTCCAAAATAAAACCTAGCAAGGGTTCCGAGGTCCCCGATCCTGAGGCATCCCGAAGTATCCCGATTAAGGGTTTAGGCTTTAATTAGGGTTTCGGGCGTGGGGGGGTTTCATTAGAGCCTAGGGCATTCAACTCTTGCAGGTGGATCCTGACCAGCTCAAAGAGGCACAGGATGAGAGGTTTGAGATATCTTTGCCAAGTTTTGCCACCGCGTTCGATTCCGCAAGATTTTGCAGCAGGTCAAATCCATGGTCGAGTCACTTTACGACTCAATGGATCAGGCGCGCGTCTATGCGAACATCTTGCAGTAATGATGCTCTACTCACTGTTGTTTTCCAAATATTTTTTTGGGGGGAAATATCCTATTATCCCCGCTTCGCAAAACTTCGGGAAACCCGAAGCATCGAGTAAACTTCGGATCACCTGAATGCTGAATGGTGGGGGTGGTGGTTGTGGTAGTGGCCCGAAACTTCAAGCCCCAAACCTTTCACAAAAGCAACCCTCATCAACCCTAAAGCCTAAGGCCTAAAAATCCTAAAACCTAAAGCCTAAACCCTACGAATAATATGCCGAATCGACCCTTCGAGGGCCACTGACATTTCGCTGCCCACATCCTGCCGCGGTGCTCGAAAACACACAGGGTCACTCAGAAATCACAAGCCTGCAGATCTTGGGCAGACTTTGGAATGGTGATGATTATGATCATCATCACCAGCATCATCATCCCCAAGCAATGCAAAAAGAAAAGCATGTTGGGACTGTTTTCTGGAAACGGCAACCCATGCAGTTCCATAATTTTTGTTTGTTTTCACATTTGTATAAACGTATAGAAGGGGGCCACGTTCGATTCTGGGGGCGATGGGAAAGTCTTGTCTCGAATCTCCACCCTTTTCGCCAGAGCCCGAAGAGTAGTTCTTACTCAGGGTTTCGGTTTCGGGTTCAAGTTTTGGGTTTAGGCTTTTTAGGGACTTTATGATTCCATGTGCAGGTCCCCGAAATGTGCCACCCAGACCCGAAATCGGATTTTTTTCTAGCGAAGTGCTCGTCCCGAAGTGCCTGACTTGCAGCCCAAAGGTGGGGTCGAAACCTATATATTGTTTTTGCACCCGGGATTTTGTCCGGAATGCGATGGGCCGGTCCGGTGTAGAGAGTCTTGCAAGACCAGGTCCTTTCAGCACCAAACCCCGAGTCAACCTAGTGAGCGAGCTTGCCTCAGCTCACTTGACTAAAGCATGCCTGTCTTTTGCAATGAAGCAGCGCCCAACTGCCTTGGAATGAGCATCCTTTCCCAACATCCATGACCATGGCTCAAACCGACCAGATTTGGTACAAACTCTACGCGCTGGAGGACAGGAAAGAAGCACACAGTAGCTTGCGCGGGTGACCAGGCAGTAAGAGGGATTTCTTTCGACAACTTTCGGGTATCATCCTGACATCGGGGTATTGCCCAAGACCACTTTAAGGTGTCCAGAGAAACTCTGCACCCACAGAACTTGTGACCAACGTCTCAAGATGCATGTGCCTCTGGGCAAGGTGGCCGCAAAATGGAGCACTGGAAGGGCCCTGGCTCCCGAAAACGAGACCTACCACCCAAAACCCAGCAGTCTTTGGATGCCTTGCAGGATGCTTTCAAGTCCCAGACACGGCACCAGCAGGCGCGCTGTCAGAGATGGAGAAGTGGTGTGTTATGTGCATGCTGCATGTGGCTCGTGTGCATGGAATTCATTGGGGTCACTGGTTGATGTTGTCTTGGCTACCATTATGAAGCCACCCACGTTGCTACGGTACACATGTTGAACCAAGACGCTTTTCTTCTTGGGGCTCGACAACGTACAGAGTCAGTCAGATATCCAACAGCCTGCTGGCTTGCGAAGGCCGTAGACTTTGGAGTGATGATCTATACGATGATCACCATCGTCATCCCCAAGCAGTGCAAAAATCATGCTGCCACTGTTTTCTGCACGGCAATCGGTATGCTTCCATATACCAGGCTTGGGAGGGAGCGACGGTCGATTCAAGTGGCGGAGGAAAGTTTTGGCCCGAATCCGAATGTCCACCCATAGATTCAATCACCGCGGCAACTTCAGGCGTAGGATTTACGGCAGTAACTTAGGTGAGAGGGCCCTGCTAACGTCTGTTGAAAGCCTTGCAGGAGTTTGCGTCGCAAAATCAGCTCCAGCTCCAGGAGGCGCGCGATCAGACATCAGGAAGTCTTGTGCTATGTGCATGATGTGGCAGCAGGTGCGGTACATGGTCGAAGAGGCACGCGTGCGCGCATGCTAGGGTGCGTGCGTGCGTGGGTGTGTGTGGAGTACACGTGAGGTCACAGATCGAGGCTACGCTCATGAGGTGATCTGACACCTGTTTCTGCCATAAGCATTCTGAGCAATGACACTCTTCGCTGCAGGGGTTGAGAATAATCAAAGTCATTCAGATACCAGAAATCAGAAGCTGGCTCTGCTTGGGAATTCCGTAGACTTTGGAATGATTGTGATGGTCATCACCAGAATCATCATGATCTTTTAAATGCCTTGCAGGAGTGCGTATGGCAATCTCAACTCCAGCAGGCGCGCTATCAGACATTAGGAAGTCTCGTTCTATGTGTATGATGCAGCAGCAGGTACAGTCCATGGTCGAAGAGGCGCGTGCGTATGGAATCCACTTGAGGTCACTGGTTGAGGTTGTCTTGGCAACCCCCCATGGACCTACGTACCTTACAAAACTAATAGTTAATGAATCATTACCTACCAACGCGCTACTTGAGAGCATTGTTATTTGATTATATGCGTGTATATCCGAGTTGGGTGGGGTGGGTGGGGGGGGGGGGGGGCAGGTCATGTTCAATCTGACGTCATGCGCGCGTTGATAACGACGGCACGACGGAAACCGTCCGTAGCAAGATGTTCTTTTTTATCTGGGATTGATTACTACTTCGGAAGGTATCCGTGCCAAAATGGGTTCTTGACATTAGCTTTTGTTCGCATAAACTGACAATTGCGAAAATTCTGACCAACAATATGATTTTTTTGATAGTGGGCCAACAAGTTGTAGTAGAATAAGGTTGCTTTCACTGTCAATGTTTCCCACAGGTCTCCCAAAATGCTCTGACACACGCCATGGAAAGCAACAAAACGGTGGATAACGGGGGGCCCCCGACGGGGGGGGGGGGGTAGCAAAAATATATATGCACGTATGTATACACACACACACACACACACACACGTGCCCGAACAGTGC
The DNA here is from genome assembly GCA_905221605.1 of Symbiodinium natans. Classification (NCBI taxonomy): domain Eukaryota; class Dinophyceae; order Suessiales; family Symbiodiniaceae; genus Symbiodinium; species Symbiodinium natans. Next base: position 835,852 of record CAJNDS010002535.1, read on the forward strand.
CGAGTATTGCAACAAGGGTCTGCGCCAATGACTGTCCTCACATTTGTACTGTGGGATGTCGGAATTGCTAATTGCTTCTGTGAGAAGCCCTGCCTCTGTTCGCCGACCCAAGATTCATGTGCCATGAGAACTGAAGCTGACAAGGTGGGCAACGCCGTCTGGGATATGCCCGACAGCGCCGCACATGCCCAGGCATCGCGACAAGATGCGCAGTCAAACCCTGAAGTTGCAACAGTTGTTCCGGCGTGGGAAGCTAGTGTGTGTTCAGTGCCATGGCACAGTAGCAGAGCAGCGCATTATTGGCATTGGAGGTTTGTCAGCATTTGGGGCCAGATAGCTGCACCGACAATCGGGTTGTCCCATACACACAGCATTTGCATTTGGTACCAGATTCTTCTGACTTGTGACGGACACGAGCACGAGGCACTGCAGCGCGGGTGGGCGAACGGGTGGCAATCTTGAATCTTGTAGGGCCAAGGAGTTTTTTCCACTGTTTGGCCATCGTCCCGGTTATCGGCCGAGACCACTTTGAGAAGGTCCTAGTTGTCTCAAGTGTGCACAAGCCCATCTGAGCAAGGACATCACAGATTCAGCCGAACATGCCACAAACATTTTGCACTTCGTAAAAGTGTGTCCGATGTTCCAAGACCCGTGCGCCATGATTCAAATGACGCTGGTCGAACAGGTCTGGAACGCCATCAATGAGGCATCTTGGCAACAAAAAATACAAGGAGGAGGAGGAGGAGAATTTTTGTTTTGACCCACCCCTCCCCCCACCCCCATCCAGGCATACCTGTGCCCCGGTGTATATAGTACAATACTATATACATATGTATATATATATATATATATCCCTCTTTCTCTCTTGCCAATGCTACTCTAACTGCGAAGCAGATCACGCCTCACTCTTTTTTCGCAGCGGAGCGAACACAACGAACAAAAGTATGTGACATGACAAAAAACACGCTTTTCCTTGCGAAATAAGGCTTGCTTTTGAGAACGACTTCCAGCCAATACTTATAAAGCATGAAACGGTTTAATCGAATGGTTCATACGAAAGTACATGTAACATGAGCTGGCCAGGCGCAGAAGTTCCGCGAACTCATAAGTAAGAAATCATTTCCAGCGATACTAATTAGTATGATTAAGAATGTTTACGACGCTCACACTACGAATGAGGACAATCCTACCTTTCAACATACTACAGCTTTTTTGGAATCTTGAACTTCAACGTCCAAAGCAACCCTGTGCATCCAAGTTGCGCTGCTCTGTGCTCGCCCTCAAGGGAAAGGGCAAGGGCAAAGGCAAGAAGCCAGCACCTGGGCCCAGAATGGCATACAGGGGAAGCCAGGAAGCCAGGTCTTCTAGATGTTGGTACTCCTTGGTTCGAGATTCCGTTCTGAATTTTGGGGTGTCTTTGAGCAGTTTCTGGCTTGGGAAGTCGCAGCATCTCCAGGCCCGCCCAAACTCTGATCTTGTATATCTTGTAATATGGAGCGGTTTAAATGCAGTAGCCTGAAAAGGCAGCCTCTTCCTCGTCCGCAGCCTGCTCCACGGTCCTTCGCAAGAGAGTGCGTGGCATTTTCCGTCTCCAATTCTAACCCTATTACCTTACAAGCTAGATATGGACGCTCCCTCAAGTAAACATGGCCATCCAGCACAACGGCCAGTTGTAGTGGCTAGCCACATGGGATCCTGCGTAGTCACACGTGCGACTCCCTAACAATTTCCTCCCTCGAACAACGTGGAAGCACATACATGCCACCGTTGGCGTGGCGGTGGCCTTTCTAGGGTGCCATAGTGTATATGGCCATACAGGATCAAGGCTGAAGTCCCTTTGGGGTTTAGGGTCTTCGGGCTTGAGTAAAGTGGGGGTTTCGGATTTATTGGGTGAGGGGGAGGCGGGGGGTGGGGCGGCAGGCATTGCAGATCTCTCCGCCAGCCTCGGAGATGCCGGAGCTCAGACCTGAGGTGCTTGTCTATAAGCCTCACGGTTCAGGGCTCCTGAAACAAAGGAACATGGCGCATGCCCACATCGCGAGTTCTCCAGATCAAAGTGCCCTGTCCACATTGCAGACACCAAGCGGGAAGGAACCCAAAATGTGAAAAAGTCCACTGCTGGGGGGGGGGGGGGGGGGGGGGCGGCCGGGTGGCCGTTGCCAAGTGGGTCAGCTGTTTGGGACACGAAAATTCAATAGTTGCAAGTCTGGTGGGTAAGTGCACCCTACCCTTGAGGAGTGCTAGATGCGCTGCCTCACAAGGATGATCTAGAGCATGAATTCATCATGCGCTCTTTTGGGTTCCCTGTCTGTCAATACTGACCTTGGTTGCAAACAGTTTGGTCAGCGGCAGCTTGTTCGGACAACCTGACCCCTGCGAGATTCAGAATTGTATCCTTTTCTCCATGCCTTCCTATAAAGCATTTGGGTTCTGGTGATATGGACTCGGCGGGTGCCTTCACAGCGATCGGCCCCCGAGCCTCCAACACCGAGTTTGAAACCCACCGTTGGATGGACTGGATGTAGTAACACAACCGCACGCAGTAAGCGAAGACGCACCGATAAGCTAAACAGCCGCACATAGGGGGCGAAGACGCACCAGTAAGCAAAACAACCGGAAGCGAAGACGCACCAATAAGCACAAAAATTGCATATAGAGCGAAGACACACCACTAAGCTATGGTGATCGAAGCTGTGCCAACAAGCAAAACAACCGCACCGTAAGTGAAGACACACCAGTAAGCAAAACAACCTCACATAGTAAGCAAAGATGCTCCAATAAGCAAAACAAACGCATACAGGGCGAACATGCACCGCTAAGCAAAACACAATTGCATAAAGTGAGCCAACAAGCAAAACAACCGCACAGTAAAGACACACCAGCGAGCAAGCGAAGACGCACCAATACGCAGAACAACCGCACAGAGTAGGCGAAGACGCACCAATTCGCAAAGCAACCGCACATAGTAAGTGAAGAAGCGCCAATAAGCAAAACAAGCGCATGTATAGCGAAGACACACCACTAATTAAGCACAACAATTGCATATAGTGAGTGAAGACGTGCCAACATAGTAGGCGAAAACGCGCCAGTAAGCAAAACAACCACGCAAAGAAAGCGAAGACGCACCAAAAAGCAAAGCGTGCGCAAATAGAGCGAAGACTGGTGCTTTGGGGTTTCTCCATTTGAACGGTGGGCGTAAACCCAGTCGTAGTGTGGCGGGTTGCGCAAAGGCTCAGCACAAACGGCAACCGCCTAAACTGCATGCCGTGCCAGGTACATTCTGCGGTTGTGGCGCAGCGGAACATGCTCCGAGTTCACTGCTTTGCAGATCTACGCCAGATTTAAAGCCTTCAATCCTAAACCCCCCTGGGCGAGCTCAAGGACTCAAGGAGTGGAGGCTCAAATGGGACCTCTGCAACGGGCTGGGGCAGCGCAAGAGCACAAGTGCATGTTGGGGCTTAGGCTGACCAGACCAAACCCCTGAAGACTTGACCCTACCCATCGTATACGACCAGAGGCTATATACTGGCATGTGGTTTAGGGCGATTCATAGGCTTTATAGGACTTAGGGTTTTGCAGTACAGAATGTGAGTAAAACGAAGGAGCCTTCAAGGCAGATTCGGATTCGCAGCCTCGCCCTCGCCCGCCGGCCTGAGTGAAGCAAGTTTGGTGCGAGGTTCGCGGTTTAAGGTCTTCGGGCGCTTTACTGGCGGTTCTTGGAGAAACTTGAGGGGCGGGTGGGGGTGGGGGGGGGGGGGAAAGGGGGGGGGTTTTGTTCGACTTTTCAGTTTTTTCGCGTCGGAACGCCGGTCCAGGACCCACTCCTAACGGAGATAGAAACGAAAGCATCGCTACGCTAGCTTTCGTGATTTGCTGACTGATACAAGGAAAACCCATCAGATTCATGTGGGTCCCTCATCTTCGCGTCTCTAACCGCTGCCCTCGTCAGCACCTTGGTTCTGACACGGTTCTGACATCACGCGCCAAGAACTACGATCACGTTCTGCTTCATATGAACATGTGCGACGCAAACGACACTCTAAGTTCCAGCATCATGCCGGTAAGTTCCCTTGGATGTTCCATGCGCTAGATGAGTTGCAGAGCGCGCGCAAGATGCCTATATAGGCACACGCTTCCCGCAGTGGCGTGAATAACTACCCCCAAAAGGTGCCGATCACTGCGGACTTCTATTTGTTCCAGCAACAAATGACCCATCCCAATCAAGGAACCGCAAATGCCGTCAACGAACGTCAAAGATGTCGTAGCATGAACACACGACACAGGGTTGTGGTGACCTGGAGCACTGGGTCCTCTCTAGCTTTGGGGAGCAGCGATTTTCGGATGGCTTAAGGGGAAAAGGGCCTCAAGCCTGGGCGATCTTGAGGTCGGCTAGAGTTGGAGGACCCAGTGCAGCACAGACCCATCACACAAAGTGCCTCGGGCAACGAAAAAGATGAGAGCTGCAGAGTTTGGCAGTCAGCTTTTCGACCACATCTGTGATGGGCTACGTGGGATGGGCTACGTTGGCGTTGCATCTCGGCACTAGGCCCTGGGCATTTGTAGGCCTCTTTTGGCCCGCACTGGTGTGGGAGCATTGTAGCGAACTGTGTGTCTGCGCGCGCAAAGCTGTGCAGGCCGGGTGGATATTGCTTGAGGTGTACTTACTCTCAAATGCAGCATCGGCCTTTGTTTGAGGCGTTGAGGGTAGCGTAAAGCTCCCTACGTCTTGCCTTTTGTCGTTTCTTCGTCGGAGCTGAGGGTTGTTCTTGGTTGGGGAAGTGGACCCAGAGCGGTTCCGACGGCAACGCCTGTCCGCGTCAGCAGCCGGGTTAAGTCCCGACCTGGCTGACACTGCACCTTGAACCCTTAGATCCTAAAGCCTGTAAGATCCAAACCTCAAACGTGGCAGCCTGCAGTTCGCGCCGTATGTCAACTACGCGACCCGCAGCTTTCCGGCTTCAGCGCTCATGCCGCTCCGCCCCGCCTTTTTGCCCCGCCACTTTGCCCGGGCCCCACAAGTACTACAGGTACAGGCTGATTACGGGTCATAGTGCAGCTGAGTAATGCCGAGTACAGTTTGGCGTCCAGGCAGACTTTGGAGGTCCCAGAGTTGCACCAACCATTCCAGTCATGTCGCGCCTCAAATCCCGAAAGTTCCCAAAATCGAATGCCAGAAGCTCTCCAGCGGCTGTGCGCGAGAAGCTGGGCAGTCCAAACCTAGCGGGCAAGTTCAGCATCAACATTTTGCAGCAGCGTCCCTGCAGAGAGTTCAGCATGAGTAGGGCTCCATGCGCTACTAAAGATGCCTGCAAAGCCGTGATTGCCTAGGTCTGGAGGGCAAAGAGTTCTGGAGCACCCCCAAGAATTTAAAGATTTAAATGCTTTAAATTCTTTAAATTCTTTAAATTCTTTAAATTCTTTAAATTCTTTAAATTCTTTAAATTCTTTAAATTCTTTAAATTCTTTAAATTCTTTAAATTCTTATGGAGGTGATTCTTATAATTAATCTATAAAGAAAAGCCAGTGGCAACATAGTACATAAAGGTCCCTCTCTCATACAGATATACAGATCTTTATTTGTGTATTTTATTAACCCTAAACCCTAAACCCTAAATTTAGGAATTATGTACTTGGGGTGGGCGATCCGACACATCCCTTTCGCCCAGAATCTTCGCGACAAGGCGGGCCACGGCCTCAGAACAGTTTCCAACTTCGCTGCAGTTGGGGGTTTAGGGTTTAGGGTTTAGGGTTTAGGGTTTAGGGTTTAGGGTTTAGGGTTTGGGGGGTTTAGGTCGGGATGTTCCCCTTATGCTAACAGCCCTGAATCGGGATTAGCGTAGGGGGTACTGTCGTCCCGATTCAGGACTGTTAGTAGAGGGGGAACATGTAGTTTAGGGTTTAGGGTTTACAGTAGGGTGCTTATGTTTCGTTCATACTTGCGTTTCGTTCGATATATACTTCCTAATGTTTCCACTTCAGGTTTCCTTTAGAATGTTTCCTGCCCTAAGCCCTACACCCTAAACCCTTATGCCAGGCCTTGGAGCTAGTTTTGTCTCTCTCAACAAAAGCCTGTGCTGGTGTAACGTAATCGTGGCTCCAAAATCTTGCCAGGCCTTGGAGCTAGTTTTGTCTCTCTCAACAAAAACCTGTGCTGGTGTAACGTAATCGTGGCTCCAAAATCTCTCCAGGCCTTGGAGCTAGTTTTGTCTCTCTCAACAAAAACCTGTGCTGGTGTAACGTAATCGTGGCTCCAAAACCTTGCCAGGCCTTGGAGCTAGTGTCTCTCTGAACAAAAACCTGTGCTGGTGTAACGTAATCGTGGCTCCAAAATCTTGCCAGGCCTTGGAGCTAGTTTAGTCTCTCTCAACAAAAACCTGTGCTGGTGTAACGTAATCGTGGCTCCACAATCTTGCCAGGCCTTGGAGCTAGTTTTGTCTCACACAACAAAAACCTGTGCTGGTGTAACGTAATCGTGGCTCCAAAATCTTGCCAGGCCTTGGAGCTAGTTTTGTCTCTCTCAACAAAAACCTGTGCTGGTGTAACGTAATCGTGGCTCCAAAATCTAGCCAGGCCTTGGAGCTAGTTTAGTCTCTCTCAACAAAGACCTGTGCTGGTGTAACGTAATCGTGGCTCCACAATCTTGCCAGGCCTTGGAGCTAGTTTTGTCTCTCTCAACAAAAACCTGTGCTGGTGTAACGTAATCGTGGCTCCAAAATCTCGCCAGGCCTTGGAGCTAGTTTTGTCTCTCTCAACAAAAACCTGTGCTGGTGTAACGTAATCGTGGCTCCAAAATCTCGCCAGGCCTTGGAGCTAGTTTTGTCTCTCTCAACAAAAACCTGTGCTGGTGTAACGTAATCGTGGCTCCAAAATCTCGCCAGGCCTTGGAGCTAGTGTCTCTCTCAACAACCTGTGCTGGTGTAACGTAATCGTGGCTCCAAAATCTCTCCAGGCCTTGGAGCTAGTTTTGTCTCTCTCAACAAAAACCTGTGCTGGTGTAACGTAATCGTGGCTCCAAAACCTTGCCAGGCCTTGGAGCTAGTGTCTCTCTCAACAACCTGTGCCGGTGTAACGTAATCGTGGCTCCCAAATCTCGCCAGGCCTTGGAGCTAGTGTCTCTTTGAACAAAAACCTGTGCTGGTGTAACGTAATCGTGGCTCCAAAATCTCGCCAGGCCTTGGAGCTAGTGTCTGTCTCAACAAAAACCTGTGCTGATGTATCGTAATCGTGGCTCCAAAATCTCGCCAGGCCTTGGAGCTAGTTTTGTCTCTCAACAAAAACCTGTGCTGGTGTAACGTAATCGTGGCTCCCAAATCTCGCCAGGCCTTGGAGCTAGTTTTGTCTCTCTGAACAAAAACCTGTGCTGGTGTAACGTAATCGTGGCTCCAAAATCTCGCCAGGCCTTGGAGCTAGTTTTGTCTCTCTCAACAAAAACCTGTGCTGGTGTAACGTAATCGTGGCTCCAAAATCTCGCCAGGCCTTGGAGCTAGTGTCTCTCTGAACAAAAACCTGTGCTGGTGTAACGTAATCGTGGCTCCAAAATCTCGCCAGGCCTTGGAGCTAGTGTCTCTCTCAACAAAAACCTGTGCTGATGTAACGTAATCGTGGCTCCAAAATCTCGCCAGGCCTTGGAGCTAGTTTTGTCTCTCAGCAAAAACCTGTGCTGGTGTAACGTAATCGTGGCTCCAAAATCTCGCCAGGCCTTGGAGCTAGTGTCTCTCTGAACAAAAACCTGTGCTGGTGTAACGTAATCGTGGCTCCAAAATCTCGCCAGGCCTTGGCGCTAGTTTTGTCTCTCAACAAAATTTGTGCTGGTGTAACGTAATCGTGGCTCCAAAATCTCGCCAGGCCTTGGAGCTAGTGTCTCTCTCAACAAAAACCTGTGCGGTCCGAGGGTCCGCGCTTTCCGTTTCGACGGACCTACGCGGCAAACGACAAAACGGCTAATGATTCTAATGATTGAACATGCAAGGAAGAATTTTGATTCATCTTTCACTCTTATTCCAGGGGGTTGGGCCGAGGAACATGCGCGCATGCATCCTGATTTGGCCCGCGTTCTTGAAGGCAAATCCACATTGCTGTGGGAGCAGTTGCTTCGTGAGCAAATTTCCGGACCCCGTTCAAACACGTGGCACAGCTACTGGGGCCTAAGGGACCTCAAAGACTACACTCAACCCTCACAGACGGTCGAAAGCTGCGCGAAAGTCCCGCGCAAGTCTGGCGCATGCGTGACAGGGCCCAGTCGACATGGTTTTCCGCAATCCAGAACCCTAACCTCGCCTCCCTCAACCCTCAGCCCCAGACTGAATCTCACACCCACCCTTTCGACCCAACGCTCAATAAGACTGAGCTCTGCGCTCACATCCGTCCCAAACAACACAGTCAAGTCGCACCCATCCTGCTCTTGGCACGCGGTGTCTTGCAAAAGAAGGTTTCCGTTCGCCGCCCTGCGTCTCTCCATCTCTTTATACATGTCGCCCATCCTTTTTCCAGGATTGCAGGTTTTAGTGTTCAGAGGTTCCTGCGCTATTCTGCAAAAAGAAGTGAATTTCTCGCGAAAGATGCATGTCCGGGACAGAGCAAAGTTAGATCAACTGCTGGTTTAGGTACCGGACCAAAGCCGAGTGGATGACCGATCACCTAGGGCGGTTTTCACAGTTGTTCACGTAGCGTGGCTGTTCATGTTCACAGGCGCATGGCACAGTTCAAAAGAAGCATCGTAGGTATACCCGCACTGCCCAGGACTTCGTGGGACGCCCGCCCGCCTTGCAGTCAATGGAGCACCTCAATGCGCAGATCAAGCTGCACGAGGCATTGCGTTGTAAGTTGCTGTCATGTCTGCAGCATGAGAGCATCCTAAACCCTAAACCCTAAACCCTGAACCCTAAACCTTAAACCCTAAACCCTAAACCCTAAACCCTGAACCCTAAACCCTAAACCCTAAACCCTAAACCCTGAACCCTGAACCCTGAACCCTGAACCCTGAACCCCGAACCCTGAACCCTAAGCCCTAAGCCCTAAGCCCTAAGCCCTAAAACCCTAAACCCTGAAAACCCTGAACCCTGAACCCTGAACCCTGAACCCTGAACCCTGAACCCTGAACCCTGAACCCTAAACCCTAAACCCCAAACCCTGAACCCTGAACCCTGAACCTTGAATACTGAACCCTGAACCCTGAACCCTGAACCCTGAACCCTGAACCCTAAAAACCCTAAACCCTAAACCCTCTCTTTCATGGGAACGTGGCCATTGGCAAAAAAAAACCGTGGCCATTGGCAAAAAAGCCGTGGCCATTGGCAAATTTGCCAACGGCCACGGGAAAGTTGCCAATGGCCACGGCTTTTTTGCCAATGGCCACCAAAGTCATGAAGGTTGGTCGCCAAAATGGGCCATTGGCAAAAAATCCGTGGCCATTGGCAACAAACACCTTTGCCAATGGCTACGGTGTTTTTGGCGATGGCTTTTTACCACCCCTCCCCCCCCCCCCCCCCCCCCCCCCCCCCCCCCCCCCCCTCTCACCCCCGCCCACCCCTGAGCTTGAAGGTCACGGTCACCGGGAACTTTCAAACATGAGGCGCGGTGATCGGGGCACTAATTCCAAAGCAACCATGTGCAAGCCAGGCAGCTGAAAACCAACGAGACGCCCAAAAAGAGGCACGATCACCGGGGAACTTTAGATCAGCGCCCCATCAAGCAAAACAAAAACCCAGAATGTAAGCAATCAGCGCCCCAGCAAGCACGAACAAATCCAGAAAGTAAGCAAGCAGCACCCCATCAAGAACACAAAATCCAGAAAGTAAGCAATCAACACTCCATTAAGCACTCGTTCCCCACCTTCCCTTCCCCCCCCGCCCCCACCTCCACCCCTCCCAACCCCCCCCCTCCCAGCTCCTTGCCTCTTGTGGCCCAGACCCCCCATTCTGGCTCGAAACCCTGGTTTGGGGCAGATAAGGGTTCCCCTCTTAGTCTTTCTCATCTTGAGTGGTTCGAGGGTGGGGTGGGGAAAACCCCCACCACTGCCCGGCCTGAATACGAGCAGAAAGAGAACGAATACGAGCAGACTGAAGACAAGCAGAAAGACAACGAAAACAAGCAGAATTAATATGAGCAATGAAAACGATAAGAAAGAAAACGAATACGAGCAGAATGAATGCAACAAGGTTTGGGGACAGGGCTTGCTGATGAAAAATATAGATTTTATATTTTTTAATGTTTTGGGATTCTCTGCGTGGGTGGGTTTTTTTCTAGAGTCCAAACAGCGGCTCTACCAGAGATTGCTCGACCCAGCTTGCTGAACCCTAAACCCTAAACCCTAAACCTTAAACCCTAAACCCTAAACCCTAAACTCTAAGCCCTAAACCCTGAACCCTAAACCCTTTCTTAGTTGTGTTATCTGATCTCATGCATACCGTGCCAGGATGCCCGGCACATGGACCTGGCCAAGAAGGCTCGCGACCTCCGTGCAGCTGCCCAGTGCGTTTGCTCCTCCGCACTTTAGGGTTTAGGATTTAGGGGTTTAGGGTTTAGGGGTTTAGGGTTTAGGGTTTAGGGTTTAGGGTTTAGGGTTTAGGGTTTAGGGTTTAGGGTTTAGGGTCAAAACACCCTTAATGGCCACTTGTAGCCTAGGAGTGCCCAATGAGCCTAATACCCCTTAAATACGGAATATACCTCAAACCATATTCAGGATCCGTTTATAACTTAAGGTATATTTCTTGAGTAAGGGGCATTGGGTTCTCTGGGTAGCCTGAGCCAGGCAGGTGCCCCAGGGGCGGTCATCTCCACCTGTGCCGGCAATTGACTTGCTACAGAGTGTGCGCCGGAATGCGCAGGTGCTCCATGTGATGCTTGAGAACATGACGTCAGCAGCGCACCTAATACACGCAGCATGGAAAGTTGAACTTTTTCTTGCGGTAAGGCAAATCACTGCGGGGAAGCTTTTTAGGAAGTCGACCGAGACCGTTTCCTTCGGGCGAAACAGTCATGCATGGGATTGTTGACAACGCCACCGCCGTGTCATAGGCCAGTTTTAGTACGGGGGTTTGGGGTTTTAGGGGTTGGTTGGTTGCCTTTTCAGAGGGGTATCGTTAGGGTATCGTACGCGTATCGTTCAGGGTATCGTCCGCAGCAAAATTTTCGTGGATTCAACCATGCGCTACCCATGACACGCGGCATGAGCTATTGTTAGTTCTCCTCCTGACACTCGACCTAAACGGCCTACTCTTTGAATTTGGCAGGCTTGACTCGATGCTTTGCTTTCGTTTCTTTCGGGCGGAGGTCCTCCAGCAACCATGTAGGATGATGTTTTCAGGCATGTTGAGCCCAAGCGTTCCTTGGTGATTTGATACTTGCGCGCGGATTTTAGCTGCTTTTCGTAGATGGAAAATCCACGCGCTAATTGGGGGAAAGGATCTCGCAGTCGACTTCGTCGACTTCCTGAATCCTCTGCGTTCGTTGGGTTTTCACGTCTCTCCCAATAAACGGGTCGACGGTCGACTTTCCCGAGTCCCTGTAGCATCCCTCAAGATCTTGGGCGCGAAGCGACGCGTGGCGCATTTGAAGCCCAAGTATTGGCTGTGGCCCGGCTGAGTGCCAACTTGCCAACCAAGGCCGACATGCTGCTACATCTCTGGGACGTTCACCAGGAGCCCACTGCCGGATGCTGAGAGGGGATGTGCAACTGATGGGGCGTTCCGCCTTGTCGCTTTGCTTCGGTCATAGTCTTGCAGCAAATAGGTCGCTTTCGACAGTCGAGCAAGCGCCACGTCTCCGGAATTTGCCATAACTTCCGCCCAGGACGTCGACGACCTGGAAGACACCCTGTGCAGCACGGAGGCCACACCAGCTTGAGCTTCTTGCGTTACTCTGAGCTTAGCACGGTGCATTTACAGGGCTGCTTGCACCTAGAATCTAGTTTACATAAGAGGCCGGGGCTGGCTGGTGACTTTGCATGTTATCTTGGGCTGTGCTCCGCTCTCATAAGAGGTGGGCGAGATCGTCGCGCACGAGACTGCGCGGCAGCTCGTCGGCCTCGCTCTTGCGCAAGGGCCGCAGAAGCTGTGCTGCACTCGGTACTAGGGACGCGATGGTGCATGAATGCCAGCTGGAGGTGCCGGCGGTCACCAGTCCCGCAGAAGTGGCCGCAGCCTCTTTGATTTGAGTCCAGCTTTCCCCCGAAGCCCGCATGCTTGCCCTAGGATCGGCAGCTCCATCGGCCTTGCCTTCGACAGCCGGTTGCCCCTTTCAAGGGCGACCGGGGAAGCGAGGGCCTGAGGAATTGTGTAGTGTAGCGGCTGAGGGTGTTGAGTTTAGCTGTTGGAAGGTGGCAGTTGGAATGGTTGACCCGACATGCAACTGTTTCAATGAACTTCGAAGGGGAAAGGAAGGCGAGGTCCTTGTGCAAACGCAAAGTAGGGTCGGCTCAGAAGCGCCAATGGCCTAGCCTTGCCAGAAGTCCAACTACGCCCTCGGGTCCCGGGTCAAATTGAGAACTTCTTCGTAGGTCCCAGGGTTTGCCGTGTGCCCAATGGTCAATCTCGCTCGCGCATAGGCCCCTCTCGTGCACATTGGCGTGGGCCAAATCGCGCTCCGTCCCAATGCTCCAGGCCTCGTACACGTTTTGAGGCTTCCAGCCGGGGCGTTTAGCCGCTCAACAGGTCTCCCGTACATGGCAACAGGTTTTTGGTGCCACTTTGAAATCAAGTTTAAGGAGCTGTAGGCACGTGAATCAGCTCAAAAGGAACTTTGAGTCCTTCCGAATGTGGATTCACAATGACAAAAGATGAAAGTTAGATGCAAATTCTGCTGAAATCAAGAGGGGATATTTCTAGGCTACTCGAAAAGGAAGCTCTGTTATGTTGCCTTTCAAGTCGAACCAGACGGACTGGTTTCAAGGCGACTCGACAGTGTGAGGTGACTCATAAGATTTTTGTCGCGCGGCTGGAGGGGTGTCATTAATGGGTGCCGTCCAAATTGAAGGCATTCTTTTGAAGGCCTTCCAACAAGGATCACTTCGAATCCTTTCAACACTTTGGGAGGCTTCTTTATCGGTGAAAAGTAGTCGTTGGCAGATGGCAACCCAATGTCCTATTGAAACCTTGCTGTTTGGACGACTTCGAACTAGTCAAGGACTCAGCCACTAAAGTTCATGTAATTAAAGTCACTCAGGATGAGGTCCGAAGCTCGACAAAAGTTTACACTTTCGCCGGATGCCAAGCAGAAGTTGTGCAGCTGACCTTCCAGCTCAAGATGTTTTGTATCCCATGTTGCCATTGCTCCAGAGGTGTAAAAGCATTCATTTTGCAATCCGATTAGCAATGCTGCACCTGGAATTTCATGAGCTAGGGTTCGTGTCGATGCATAATGCAGACGTGACAGTTCTATTGCACTGACCCGCGTCACAGAGCACTTATTTGTAAGTACGGTGCTCACTGTCAGGTTGCACTCGTGCAACAATTGGTCTTCCTCACTCCCCGTGTCAGAAGTAGATAGCTGTTGCCAGTGTGCACTTCTGGTGCATGACGGACTGGGGGCAGTCGGAGCTCAACACCTTGGAGAAGCACTTGTTGCTCAGCGAAGAGGCCGCCTGGCTCTAGCATTGAAGATGCTCGACCCCGCCCATGCAAATGGCAGGACCAGCAGGACAGACATGAGTTTTGGAGGAACTACGTGGATGGTGTCGTTGCATCCTCAGCGACAGAAATTCATAGCTGGGCGTTGCAGCAGCAACCCCTCTAGGCTGATCTGGAGTCTGACCACTTAATTATAGATTCACTGTCAGATTTCATGGCTTCTTCGTCTCGGAACTGAGGATAGACTGGCTTGGGAAGCGGCAAGAGCCTACAAGCACCGGTTCAGCTGTACGGGCAGGTGCCTCTGTCAGCAATAGATGCCTAAGAAGGGTTGTAGTTGGAACGGCCGCATGACCCGTTACCCACTGCGGATCCTAGGCCTATTAGAAAGATTTTGTGGCAGGTACCAGATACGTGCCCACGTCCGCGCTATGTGTGCGCATGCATGCATGCCTGCAAGAATGGCGTGCAGGCTTCATGGAGTTCCTTACCCTAAACCCTAAACCCTAAACCCTAAACCCTAAACCCTAAACCCTAAACCCAAAACCCTAAACCCTCTGCACTTCCCGCGTATCTCGTGGTGGCTGGCACGTCATGAAATTTTGTGCCAGGTGGTCGAGCATCACTTTTACAATTCTGGACTTCGACTCCGAGCCGCCCACTTAGACTTTCAGAGTATAAAATAGGGTTTAGGGTTTAGGGTTTAGGGTTTAGGGTTTAGGGTGAGTATACACATGTTGGTAGAGTTGACAGAGATTGCGTGGGCTACCACGTCCTCTGTCATGGAACCAGATTTCATGCAGTTGATTTCAATGGGCAGAGACCTGAGAAGGCGGGCATCACAACGTCGTGGGCGGCATTCACGTGGAATGCCAAATGATGGGCCAAATGCCTAGTTACACTTGTAGTTGCTGTTTGACACCTTGGTCCGCTCTTCATGATCGCACAGTTATCCTTGGCCCCACATTTGCCGCGAACCGTTGTGAACGCCTAGTTCGCCCAATGACGTCATCGCCCTAACAGTGCCAGTGGAGGTGCGGAGTACAGTGTAGCATATACGTTTCGGCACGATGTCAGTGCAAGATCTCACCAGTCTGAGCCCTTATGTCCTTATGTCATGATTCTCGTCGCAGTCCTCCTTGCAGTAGGATGCTTCCTGACTGCTGCTCATTCTTATAGCGTCTTGCTTAGGAGTTCAGCCCTAGACCCTAAACCCTGGCCAGGAGACTGTGGCAAGGGTTTAGGGGTTGAGGGGGTTTAGGGTTGAGTTCGGGTTTAATTAGGAGGGGGCCCCTGCCCCTATCGTGCAGGAGGAGTTGGGCATCATCACGAAGAAAGCCACGTGTGCCGAAAGACGCCAGGATAGACAACCCTAAACCCTAAACCCTAAGCCCTAAACCCTAAACCCAAGATAAACCCTGACCCCAGGATGCCTGGATGAGCTTCGCCGACGACACTGCACGGCACGTGGAGCAGGTCCAAAGGGTTTAGGGTTTAGGGTCTGGCTTAGGGTTTTAGGGTTTAGACCCTACACCCTTACCCCCTTACCCTACCCCCCTAAACCCTAAACCCTGAACCCCAAACCCTAAACCCCAAACCCTGGCCAGGCAGACAGCCAGAGTGAGAGACAGGCAGTCAGACTTGCCGCTTTTGTTCAGAAAGCCAGGCAGGCAGGGCCACCCTTTAGCTGGCTGGTGATGCGCTTTTCGACCTAAAAAAAGCCAGACAGACAGACTTCCCTGCCTTAATTAACACCCTTAACTAGCCCTTAGCCCGAGTCCCTGAACCTCTAAGCCAGACAGCCAGGCAGGGAAGCTCTGTCGGTAGATCGTATAAGCAGTGAGGTAGGCTGTGGAGAGCCAGGCTCACAGTGAGCTTACAGACAGCTCACAGCAGGTCACAGAGAGCTCGCAGACAGCTCGCAGACAGCTCACAGAGAGCTCGCTGAGCGAAATAAGTGGGAGGGAGGGAGGGAACCCTAAACCTAAACCCTCAACCCTAAACCCTGAACCCCAAACCCCCCCCTAATTCTCAAACAGGTTTAGTATTGGGCTGGGTGCCGGGGGGGTCCGGGGAAAATAATATTCAAAATTAGGGGGGGTTTTAGTATTAGGGGGAAGGGAATTGACACCTACCCTCACGATAGACCCTATACTTCTCGAATTATACATAGATCCCTCTACCATATCGGTCTAAAATCTTAAACACAGACGTAACTGCGTAGCTCTGAGGTTTGCGGGTGTTGGTGTGTGTGCGTGTGTGGGGATGTGTTGTTGAAACCAGTGAGTAATGAATGTGCTTAAATAAAAAATCGCCACTTTGTTACGGCAAATTTACCTTCCAGAAGTGCTTATGCGGGTAATACATTTTGCCATGTCTTACAGGAAAGATGTTGCGGCGAGAATTCTTTCCAGAAGTGCTCACGCAGGTAGCTTATCGTGCCATGTCGTACAGCCCCAAGCAAACTCTGCCTCCAGTATCCTTCCACATCTTGGAAGAGGAGAAAAAAACGCCACTTTGTTTCTGCGAATCTTCCAGAAGCGTTCGCTCATGTTGCTGATCTTGTCACGTCGTATGGGGCTAAAAACCGCCACTTTGCTACGGCAGGTTTTCCTTCCGGAAGAGCTCGCGCCGGAGATATATATATATATATCTATATCTATATATATATATATATATATATATATTTTTCCGTCTGTTCCAGAAAAATATTTAGTTACGCTGTGTGTGTGCGTGTGTGTGTGTGTGTGTGTGTGTGTGTGTGTGTGTGTGTGTGTGTGTGTGTCGGAATGCGTATATGAAAACACGCCACTTTGTTACGGCGAGTTTTCCTTCAACAAGTGCTCGCGCACGCAATTGATCTTGCCATGTCGTATCGGGGATAGAGAAGCCACTTTGTGGCGGCAGGTTTCCTTCCAGAAGAGCGTGCGCGGAAATTAATTGTAAACGCTTGCGCGCGCCGCCTCGGCAGCCGGGCCGGCTGCAGGACAGGAAAGGAGGAAAGAGGGTTTCGCAAAAAAAGGGAGGAAGGGCAGAGCGGGTGGGGGTGGGGGGGGGTGGGGTGGGGGGGGGTGGGGTGGGGGGGGGGGTGGGGGCGGGTTTTGAGGCACTCAGAGGAGCCACGGACAAGCGAAACCTCCGCGGCATCGGTTTGCAGCTCCTCCAAGGGATTGGGCGGGGTCCCACAGGGCGGGGGGGGGGGGGGGGGGGGGGTGGGCGTCAGAAAATTTGGCATGGGTTGGAAGGAGGCCGGATCCGGGTCTGCTTGTTCCAGACGCTTCTCGGCAGGAAGCCGGGCGAATTTTGGCGACAGACCCCAACAGCGTGAGATATCATCAGCCGCGTGTAGTCGTTTTTGCAAGCGAAAACGGAAAAGGAAACCTCGCAAGAATTGAAGCAATGTCCAGGTGTTGGACACGCACATCTTTACGGCAAGAAAGCGGTGGCGTTGTAGGACCAAAACTTGCTGCGTGCGCACATACGGATATCTTTTTGTGCGCAAGGATTCCGCCGGCGATACAGCCTCGGCCGTCCATCGCGGTCTTGTGATTCAACTGCTACGATTTTTGCGCGGGCACGTGGATCTCATTCTGTTCGCGCAGGCATCGCGCGTTATTGTTCATATCAAAATGCTTCGTTCGCGCTGACGTTAAGCCACGTACGTGCGCTCAAACTGCCTGGCGTTGAAGCGGGAGAGCCGGTATGCTGTCGAAGTCTCGTTTCAATTTCGATGGTGTAATTCCGTCTTCATTTTGTTTCAATTTCGAAGGTCTAATTCCGTCTTAATTTCGTTTCAATTTCGATGGTTTAATTTTAACGCTGCGCGACCCGCCTCGGCCTGGCGCAGCCCCTTGAGCATGTGGAGTCCGCAACCACGGCGCCCTGAATCTGAAGCTCTGCAGCTGCACCGGCGCGAGGGGCTGGGTAGGGGGCTAGAGGTGGGGTGCCTGCTTTGTGCTTCCCGGAAGGGGGGAGGGGGGTGCCAGCGTGTTGGGGGGGATTAGAGGTGGGGTGCCTGCTTTGTGCTCCCCATACACCTACGGCCCGAGGCTTCGGCGGATTCCGTCTTAACTCGAAACCCTCGAGTTGAGCCCCGTAAGAGTTGTGAAAAACCTCAGAATTGAGTTGCAATTCAGGGTCTTGAGCCCCTTAAGAGTTGTGGAAAACCCTAGAATTGTAATTCATTGCGTTTCAATTTCTATGGTTTAGTTCCGTCTTCATTTTGTTTCAATTTCGATGGTGTAATTCCGTCCTAGTTTCGTTTCAATTTCGATGGCTTAATGCCGTCTTAGCTTCGTTTTAATTTCGATGGTGAATTTCCGCTTAATTTCGTTTCAACTTCCATGGTTTACTTCCGTCTTAATTTCGTGTCAATTTCGATGGTTTGAATCCGTTTTAATTTCGTTTCAATTTCGATGGTTTAATTCCGTCTGAGTGTCGTTTCAATTTTTATGTTTAATTCCATCTTAGTTTCGTTTCAACTTCGATGGTTTTCATCCGTCTGCACAGTTTGCCAACGAAATGAAGACGAAATGTACTCAACGTACTCGACATCTTTCGGGCGCAATCATGGCAACGAAATGAAGACGAAGTGAACGAAAAAAGCAGTACTTCTTTCTAAGCTTGATATGTAAGACAGCAAGAAGAACTGGAGACCACTAGTAGCCGAAGATGTTTCGCGGCATTTAGTCCAATTTTGGACGTTCCTTTCTCCCTGCTGTGGGAGAATAAGAATACTATACTCCCGCAGCGGGGAAAAAGGAACGCCTTCCCCACCATGGGGATTTCCACTTGGAGGGTTCCTTTGCGTTCCTTTTCCGCTTGGGTCGGTGTCAAAACCCCCAGCTTTGTAGGGAACTGAGGGGTATCGCGTTCCTTTCCTATTCCGTTCCACACTTTTCGTGCTGTATACCCGGGTACAGCTCGTACCACAAACAGCTGTTTGGCGCGAGCTATTAAAACATGTCTGGTCGGTGTCAATACCCACAATTTTGTAGGGAACTGACGGGTACCGCGTTCCTTTCCCTTTCCACAGTTTTCGTGCTGTATACCCGGGTACCCACACAGAGCTGTTTTGGCGTGAGCTATTAAAACATGTCTAGTCCCGCGATGGGATAAACATCTCAAGTTACTTGAACTACCCTCCTTTTTGTGCGAAAAGAAGCTATCTTTTATTATGCGAAAAGACCGTGTCAAAAAATGTCTTCGGGCCGGAGAGTGGAATGTCTGCGTCCGAGTGGAGTGTTCTGCAGGCTGTCCGAGTGGAGTGTCTGCAGGCTGTCCGAGTGGAGTGTCTGTTGGCTGTTCGAGTGGAATGTCTGCAGGTGGAGTGTCAGCAGGCCGTCTGAGTGGAGTTTCTGCAGGGGCTGTCCAAGTGGAGTGTCTGCAGGCTGTCCGCGTGGACCAGACAGCGGTGGCAAAAGCAAGGGCTGAAAATAAGGAACCAAAGCTTGCAGTTCGCACATAGCGCGCACATACGGATATCTTTTTCGGCCAGCACGCATGGGTCATGGATCTCAATCTGCTTGCACAGACAGGTTCGCGCGCGCATACTGCCTGGCGCTATTTACCTTCCTCAGTGCCCTCTGCTTCCGCACCGCGTGCTGCGCGCGCACATACGGATATCTTTTGCGGCCAGCACACATGGATCCCATTCTGCTTGCGCAGACATGTTAATGCGTGTCGTGTGCTGCACGTGCACAAACAGATATCTGCTTTTCGGCCAGCACACATGGATCTCATTTTGCTTGCACCGACATGGTAGTGCGCTCAAACTGCCGCTGTTTTCTTTCCTCAGTGCCCTTTTCGAAGGCTACTTGTTAATTGCCGAGGCTCAACAAGTTACAGTAGTGGCGGCGCGCACACGTCCCTTAACACTCCGCGAAGCCATGTCCCAAAAATCTAGTCACCGACCTCGGGCTTACCAGATTACAAACCCCAAGCGTGCTCGCTGTTGGGGAAAGACACTTTGTTA
This sequence comes from Symbiodinium natans, assembly GCA_905221605.1. NCBI lineage: Eukaryota > Dinophyceae > Suessiales > Symbiodiniaceae > Symbiodinium > Symbiodinium natans. Next base: position 855,391 of record CAJNDS010002535.1, read on the forward strand.
CACTCTGTGTGTGTCGGGGTGCGTATATGAAACAGTGCCCTTCGTTCCATTGAGGGGTTGGTGAATAGGGGTCGGCTTCAAAGCCCAACACCCTGGCAGGCACATGAAGCATCAGGGTAACCCTAAACCCCAAACCCCAAACCCTAAACCCGCAGCATTTAGGGTGTGAGTGTGAGCCGGAGGGTTGAAGGTTGAAGCCTACTTGCAAGGATCCTACCCTGATACGGCTCCGGCGGACCAACATAGACCCCACATCCCACGAAATCAGGGTTTATACTAAAATCCGACCCCGAACTCCTTGCAGTACAATGCGGTGCACTTGCTTGCTGCTCCTGATCACGGGTCGAGCAGAGTTAAGTGGAACGCAACTCGGGCCGACCCGAAACTCTGCAATCTTTTGGCCATGGAACCCTGAAGCATGCCGTTGGCTTTACCTAGACCATAGAGCTTTACTCCGAAACCTAAGTGGCATAGAGATCTTACACTTTCAACCATCAAAACCCTATCTGAAACGCCACTCTGCCGGCGAGAAGCGATGGCGCAGTCAATATATCCTTCCTTCCACGTCTTAAGAAGCGGAAGAGAAAACAACGCCACCTTGTTTCTGCGAATCTTCCTTCCAGAAGCGTTCGCTCATGTAGCTGATCTTGTCACGTCGAGGGGGAAAACTGCCACTTTGCTACGGCAGTTCTTCCTTCCAGAAGAGCTCGTGCCGGATGTTTCTCTTGCCATTCCGTACAGGAAAAGAAAGCGCCACTTTGTTACGGCCGGTTTGCCTTCCAGAAGTCTCGCGCAGGAAATGTCCCTGCCATATCTTCCACTGAAAACAACGCATTGTTACGGTGTGTTTGTGTGTGAGTGTTTTTTCATTATTTTTGTGTGTGTGTGTGTGTGTGTCTCGGGATGTGTTGTTGAAGCGAGGGACTACTGAATGCGCTTGAATTAGCACACGCCACTTTGCAGTGCTCGCGCATGCAATTTAACTTGCCATGTCAAGAGGGCCAAGAAAAGCCGCTTTTGTGCAGGTTTTCCTTTTTTAAGAGCTCGCGCCGGAAATTTATCTTGCCATGTCTTACTTGCATCGTCGGAACAGAGGTGAGGCGCACCTCCAAACACAGGAGACAGATAGACCCCTATCGGAAAGGCATAGGTCTGTCCCCCGCATAGGGATGAGTGCCAGGGCTGTGCCCCCTCTATAGGTCCCTATCCAACCTCTCATACAAACCAACCTGGATAGGGGTGTATAGGCCTGGGGATTACGCAGGGGTAGGGGTCTTTGCCTTTTCGGATGGCACCCTATCCGATGGGTGTCTTTCCGAAAAGTAACATACGAGCACTTTTCAGACTCTTACCCTAAGCACTTTTGATGCCAGGTGGCAAACCCTAAAGGTGGCATGGTGGTAAGACAGGTTGGTTGCCAAACCCTAAAACCTAAGAAGGAGATGCTGGGTGGCGAACCCGTTTTTTCAATACACCCTGAAGGGAGATGTTGGGTGACAAGCCCTAAACCTTACAACTTGACATGGTGAAAAGACATGTTGGGTGGCAAACCCTACAACCTGAAAGGTGACACGGAAATACAATACTTTTGGCCACCCCATCGATGGAGCAAGCAGTTTCCAACTGCAAAAGTAGTTACAAGTATGCAAAGAATGAGTCAACTGAGCGTGCTTCCATTAGCAAAGCATAGTGAAGTAGAGCACGGTACACTCTACAGCATTCGACAGTATCTCGGTTTTGCGTAGCACAGTCTACTGCAGGAATTGCGGCGCCACGGGCGCCAGAGGCGCACGGTGGCGAAGCTGGCATGGTGCTGCAAGTAGCCGTCCGCGCCCCGATGGCGAAAGGATGTGCAAGAGCGCAGAGCAGTCGTGGGCATGTTGTATCTCTTGACCCACATGTCGCATCTGCACTTCAGGCTGCGTCCACGTCGGAGGAATTTGCAACAGAAGAGGGGAAAACGCCGTTTGCTTCACGATGGCTCTGAGCTTTGGGCAAATTCGGGGTTCGCCAAGTGCAATCATCCCGCGCGACAGGCGAAAGATCCTACATGAGGTTGAGCCGCATGTTGCAACGACATGGTTTCTGCTGTGTTGTTTGTTGCAGGAATCGCCGTTGCTCTCATTCACCTTTAGCCCTTGTCCGTCCTCATCTTTGCTGCTGTCGTGGCGGCCGCCACTGTTAGCTTCGTGCAGTGCCTTGCTATTCCTGACTCCAGTCAGCGGTGGCTCGATGATTTAAACACCCGAAATTCATCAGAGCTCCAAGGCCCTAAAACCCAAGCCCTAAACCTTTCGCCTTGAACCCCGAAGCCTTAAAAAACCACTGCTTGAAGACTCGTAGCCCCCTCGCCATGGCTCGGCTGCGGCGCCCCGATTCCTTCGAGGACCTCCGTGGCCAAGGGCTCTTCCGCGCTGTCTCCGCCTCGCAGCTGCTTGCCGGGCAGGCAAGCTCCGGGGGATCTTGAGGAGGTCCATGCGGTTTTTGAGTCACGGTTTGGGACTTTGGTTCGATTCTCCACGGAATCACAAGCTCCTCATGCTGGCTACGCTGAGGCTGCAAGGGTGTTGAGCGACATGCTTTGTAAGCCAGAGACAAATTCGAACCCTGGACTTCGCAATCGAAAGGCAGCAGGCTCCCAAACTGAGAGTCGGCAAAGACTTCCGAAGCACGCAACTGGATGTGAGCAAGTAAGCAGCCTGAGCCTCTGTACCTGGACCCTAAACCCTAAACCCTAAACCCTAAACCCTAAACCCCAAACCCCAAACCCTAAACCCTAAACCCTAAACCTCGGGTTGTTTGAGAGGTTCAGGGTTTCGGTTTCTGCTGGCATGTGCCCGACAGAAATGCCATCAAGTGACGACAGTAAGAGTCCATTAGAAGCAGATTCCTATCACGAGGACTCACATGCTTGACCAAAGATGGTGTCTGGGCTTTTATCTTATGGTCTGTATATATATATATATGAGCTTCACAAAGAACATCTGCCAGAACCCGCCTGGTTTTCTAAGGTCCGATATGTGCTCTCGATCTAAACGTAAGTAACGGAACCCACAGCTAGGTAGCTTCTAGCAGATCATCCCTGTGTCCCGCCTTGAATCACAATGTCGTGTTGTCCCTCTGCTAAACCCCTAACCCCCCCATCAAAAAACTCATCCTCACTTGAAACCTAAACCCTATAAACCCTAAACCCTATAGAGACCCTAAACCCCCCAAAAGCTTCAACCCTCGTGACGGCCCTCGTGGCCAGGCGGCGATCCTCGAGTACGGATTGAGCCTCGCGCTGCACGGGATGTGCTTCGGCGTTCGGGTTCGGCAGGGTATTTAGGGGTTTAGGGGTTCTAGGGTTTAGGGTTTAGGGGTTTTAGGGGTTTTAAGGGCTCTAGGGGGTTTAGGGGTTCTAGGGGTTCAAGGGGTTGAGGGGCTCTAGGGGTTTAGGGGTTATTTAGATTTTAGGGTTTGGAGGCTGAGGGCGTTGGTTTAGGGTTTTGAGTTCAAGGATTAACTGGCTGTGGACATCTGAGGTTGAGGCTTCAGACCTGCACAGCTTCACCAAAGACGCGTCCAATCCGGGGCCGTATACATGCGTATCTAGTGTGTGTCCGAAGCTCCCAGCCCCTCAGCCAGATCCCTACTTCCGCAGACGCCTAAGCCTCAAACCTGAGACCTAAATCCTAAACCCTAAACCCTAAACCCTAAACCCCAAACCGTAAATCCCAATCGGCCCGTTGCCCGCCAAGGGTTGGGGTGATGGGCGGGGCCGGCATGGCCTACGCGCGGATCCCGACGAGGGAGCAAGTGCAAGAAGCAGGCAGACTTTGTTGCGGAGGGGGGGGAGGGGAGGGAAGCCCTATAAGCCCTAAACCCTAAACCCTAAACCCTGAACCCTGAACCCTAAACCGGCTTCTTGATCTTGCGGGACTCGGGTGTGCGTAGGCGGTTTTGGGCTTTCAGGGTTGAGGCTGTTGAGGGTTTGGGGTTCAGGGGTTTGGGGTTCAGGGTTTGGGGTTTAGGGTTTGGGGTTTAGGGTTTAGGGTTTGGGTTTGGGGGTTTGGGGGTTTGGGTTTTTTCGGGTTCGTGTTGTTGTTTTTTTTCGGGTTTTTAGATGTTCAGGACAGGAGTTTCACCGGGGCCCGGTGGCCATGAAGGCAGCAAGACAAGGTCGCATGAGAAAAAGGTGCTGCATGGGGTTGAGAGCTTGAACAGCAACCTCGCGCCTCAACACCCTAAACCCTCAACTCTCTGAATTCCGAAACCCCACACTTAGAACGTCTCAACCGGTAACCCGAAACCCAAAAAGTCCGCTTTCTTGGTCCCCCTGGTTCCCTGCCAGGCAGAATCCTCTTCGATGCCACCGCAGAAGTGGAGCAGGTGCGGGGCTGGGAGGGTTGGGTGCGGGGATGAGCCTCTGGATATCTTCTTCCACCAGTAGTCTTAGCACCTCCTCGTGCACCTTCCCCCCGAAGCATCTACGGACGACCCAGCAAAGGGACCTTTGTAAGAGGTCCGCGTCGTTGGATATCATCCTTGATTGAGGCGTTTGGGTTCCCTGAATCCCTCAGCCCCGAAAATCCCTAGAGCCCCAAACCCCCAAACCCCCTACTTGGAAGCCCTTCGGCTTGGTAGGGTTAGGAAGGCGGGTTCTGGGGATGGTAAGAGGGTTTCTGGGAGGGGGGGGGTACTCAGTAGACTTACTAAGCCAAAAGAGCTTCGAAGCAGAGCCCTAAGCCCTAAACCCTAAACCCTAACCCCTAAACCCTAAACCCTAAGCCCTAAACCCTAAACCCTAAACCCTAAACCCTAAACCCTACTGTTAACGTGGCATGAATACAATTGGGGGGATCATTGTCATCTTCGGCCGGCCAGGGGGTCCCGGTCCAAGAGAAGTTTTCCATTCGCAGACGGTTCCGGGCTCATCTAAACAGATCTTTACAACGGGGGTCCGGTGAAAATAAAGAAAGGGGTTGCAATTGTAAAGTTCGGCTGGCCAAGAATCCAAGATTTTATGGTAGATTTTTTAAGAGTTCAATTGTAGGACCACAGACCCCCCCCCCCCCCCCCCAGACCCCACCCCCGGACGCAAAACGTGGGGGGGGGGGGGGGTGGAAATTCAGCCACCCTTAACATTAAACCCTATTCCCCTGGAACCCTCAACCCTACACACCTAAAACCCTACCCCCTAAACCCTAAACCCTAATGAAATGCCCCTAAGCCCCTAACCCTGGTCCCAGGTGGATGTTTTCATTAGCCACACCTGGGGCTCTGGCCGTTGGGCCAAGTTCCTGGGGCTTTGCCTGCGGCTTGGAAGGCACTAGGACAACGTAGGGTTTGGGGTTTGGGGTTTGGGGTTTGGGGTTTGGGGTTTGGGGTTTGGGGTTTGGGGTTTGGGGTTTGGGGTTTAGGGTTTGCGTAGGCTCCAGGGGTAGTGGGGTCCACCATTTAAGGGCCCACATTGACAGACCGTGTAACACCCTAAGATTTTCTGACGTGTAGGAGAGGGGTCTCCGAGACGAGGGCTTGGGTGTCAGCACTTCCGGTGTTGAGGGGGGAATAGGGTGTAGGGGCTTAGGGTTAGGAGCAAATAAGGCCGGGTGCCCCTTCCAGACCCATTGCGCAGGCACCATTTGCAGCGGGGTTTTAGGTTTGGTTGAGCTTATGAAGGTGTGTATAGTCTTAGCCTAGCAGAGCTCTGTCGCTCAGGAGTGCCCTTAAAAGCCCCCACGCGCCCGAAGAAAACGCTGCATCTCCGAAGCCCGAAACGATCCCCAGGTACCTGAACCTGGGAAGAGCCATCAAGACCTCCTTGGCTGTTTGGATCTTGGCTCCTCGGTCTTTCTCAGACCGGCACAGGGTTGAGTTATAGGAGTTGGGGCAAGGGGCGAAACTTCCAGGACTGAAGATGTGATTGCATGATTCTCCTTGCAAGTGCGGCTGAGGGCCGTCTCTGTAATTCACACTTTTTTTTCTTTTCGAAGCCGAAGCAAGAAGCCAATGGCTGCCATGGTGTGCTGGACCACGCTCAGACTGCTCAGGCCTGTCTGCTCCAGGGCTTTTGTGTTCCCATGTAGGAACCCACAACAGTCCTTCAACGCTTCCAGCCGCCGGTCATCGAAGTCTGACGAAAGTGATCCGGTTTTCTACGGACTGCTTGCGGTTGATGACGTCTTGCAAGTCGCGTTAACGGGCCACACAGTGCTGAGGTGGCGCATGTCTTCTTTGTCATTTGTCAGTGTCTGGTTTGTATGCAGCAAGCAAGCATGCAGGGCCAGCAAGCGAGCAACCCGGCAAACAAGCAAGCAAGCACAAAAGGACAGAGAAACCATCCTAAACCTCCAGAAAGAGTGGGAGGAACCCCGGAACCCCAAAAGGATGGTGAACATGTAGGCTTGGGAAAATACGCTACCCTCGTCGATATCGAACGCTTGGGTTTGCGCAATGCCAGACTTTCACATAGTTTTTTCGTTGGCCTTCGGCGGCATGCGAACCACGAGGCTCTGGTGGAAATTTGAGTTCATGGGCTCGCGAAATTCAAACCTTGCATGCGGTCGTTGCACTCCGACTCCCTGGCTTACCAACTGCGAGACCTTGATGATCTTGAGAGCCAAACCCTAACAAAAAGCCGGCCCCAAAAAACAAAACTTCCCAAATAGTTTTTTTTCAGCTTCTTGAAAAGCCAGACTCTCGTCGTTTTTGGCGACTTCTGGTTCTCACGAAACCATTTCTTGACCGTCCAGGCTCGGCGAATGCGAGGCTTCTCATGCTCTCGGGGCTTTTCAGTTCGTGGGCTTGTGAAATGCGAGGCCTCGCGTCGCTTTGCAGAGGAATAGGTGTAAGAGCAAACCGCACAACCGCATACGAACCAAAAAAGCTAGAAACGAACATATCAAAGAAGCTTGTGCCCTTGCGCCGGCAGCACCGTCGGAACATTGACCACGTTTCCGAGCCCTCAAAACCCATCCCTACAACCTCCCAAAATCCCCAAATTCTAGAGTCCCTCCAAACCCCGCAAATCGCCAAAACCCATAAGAGCTCATAAGAACCCATAAGAACCCATAAGAGCCCATAAGAACCCCTCTTAGGAACATACGAACCCCTCTCAGTCTCTCTTTGCATCAAACCCACTGTCTACAATTTCGTGTGATGCCCTCGTAGATCATGAGCAAACCCACACCATAAACCCTACAGCCTCAGCCCTAAGCCCTGAAAGCATAAAACGGCTACCTACACCCTCCAAACCCCCAAAATCCCCCCTAAACCCCCCCAAAGGTCCTAACGCCCCACATCTCCCAGGCTATTGGCACGCTGATTGCAGTGGGAGGTCTCCAGGGCTATGGTGGGAGCCGGCTCTTGTTTCCGCAGCTCGGGCTTTGCTTTTGGGGTTGTATGTGGTTTAGGCTTTTAGGTTTTTTTTAGGTTTTTTTTTTTTTTTTTTTGGGGGGGGGGGGTGTTAGGGTTTAGGGTCTAGGATTTAGGGTTTTAGCTTTCAGGGTTTAGTTCAGGGTCTGGGGTTTCTAGGGCTCGAGGGTCTATAGGGTTGGGGCTTTTAGGGTTTAGGGGTCCAGGTGGGTTTGGGTCTCCCAACTTGATGATGCTGTTTGGCGTTGCAAACGTTTGTGACAGGTCTTGCTTCTAAGGTCCTTGTTCCCCTTTCGGATTAAAGCCAAAGAACATCTTCGAAAAACCAAAAGAAAAGCCCCAAGGCAGCGTAAGCGCCCGAAACCGCAGCAGTGCCTGAGCCTAGTGGCCATACCTGCATCCGCCTCAGGCTAGAATAACAGCCTGAAGCCGCTCAGCCCGGAAAAGCAGCCCGAGTTTAGAATATCAGCCCGCATGAAGAATATTGGCCCGAAGGGGCTTTGCGCAAGAAGCTGCAGGTCGATTAGCTATCAAACTAATCACTTTGCTGTTTCGACATGATGGAACCATGTAGAGGCTTGACATGCAATCGAAGCTTCCAGCAAATGAGCACCTACTCAATAAGAATAATATTCAGCCGTTCAAGCAGCGCAGAAAACTTTGAGGCCACAAGCCACGGATTCGGAGGAAGCAACGCAGGATATTGTTTTCAGGGCTCATTGGGTAGCCTAATCCCAAGCACATCCTGAAAGATGGAAAGCTTTTGAGCTGCGGCCCTGAAAGCACAGCATGTTTTCTCAGCGTACGCAGCAAAACGCTACGTCGGGGATTGTCGGCTGATTTGCGGGGATTGTCGCCTGATTTGCGGGGATTGTCGCCTGAAATTTTGGCATGTAATTGCGCCTTTCAAGCTTGTATCTGTGATGCCGAGTCTGCACACGTACCTCGACAGCAGATCTTTGCATCCAGAACTTCCTAGAAGCAACAGCGACTGCAAACAAAGTAGAAGTCCATTGCTTTACCTGATCAACTTATCTTCCAGTGGGTTTGGCCTCGACCGGAAGAAAAAGGGGAGCCCAAATTCTCTTGTCAAAAACCTGGGTTGAAAGAGCCAAGACGCTGCAATCGGTCGGATCGTCATTGGCCCAGTGATAGCAAATTCCATGCCCCAGTTTTCACAAACTGCTAAAGCCTACAAATACTTCAAAAGGGAATTTCGGCCCGCAGTCTAAAATTCCTGTCCAAGCGGGGGATAGTCGACTATTCCGCTTCAGACCGTTATTCCAGCCCGAAGGGGGGATGCAGGTATGCGTCGCAGCAGCCCGCGCCCCCCCCCCCGGCTTTGGAGGCTCCGACTGTTTCGCGACAAAGGTAACGCAAGCGCAGTACGTCTACGTGGCCAGAAATGCGAAAGCCGACATAGACAGAAATTATGCAAGTGAGTGAAATACGGAAGGCCGCCATTACAAAGCTCAGACGACTAAAGCAAGGAATACGCAAGTGATGGCAATCCTACGCTCTGCCACGAAGATACAAACATGAGAACCCGCCAAGACGAGGGCGACTATTGTTCGATTCATGACCCCTAAGCCCTGTGGTTCAGGTCTGAGGCATTTCGACTTATGTAGCTTATGGCTTAGGACTTAGGGCGCTTCTTTCTTGGCCAATCTCCACCTTTCCCTCCCAATCATGAAAGAGCGCCCTTAAAGGGGACCCGCTAATCCCTGGCCCTAAACCCTAAACCCTAAACCCTAAACCCTAAACCCTAAACCCTAAACCCTAAACCCTAAACCCTAAACCCCTGAATCCTAAAGTTCGCTCCAAGGGTCCTTGTCTGCCTTCCAGCGGCCATCTTCTTCTGGGTGCGCCGTTCTGCAATTCATTCCGGAGCGGATTTGAGCTCAAAAGCCCCCGATCTCTAAACCCTATAAGGGTTTAGGGTTTAGGGTTTAGGGTTTCGGGTTATACGTCCTAAGCCTTCGAACGCGAGCCCATTAAACGCCCTAACCTCGAGCTTCGGGGGGCCTGAAAGTTCAAGAGTTGTAGAGACCGTGACTTGGCGTTGCTTGTGACAGGTGCTCCTTCGTGGCCATTTCACGCCATGCGAAGTGAGCCTAGGCGGCCCAGTGGTACCCTTGCTTTTCAACTTGTCAAGCTGCCTATAAGTGCTGTTTTGTTTAAGATGACACTGACATTCTCCTCCTAGGCATCTTTTCTGCGTCTTGCTGTTTGGGGGGGACTCGCTGGGTTTGGGGTTGGGTGAGTTTAGTCCGACTTCATGTTTTCATTTGCAACTTCTGTGGGGGTTTTACGGATATGGGAATTAGGATTCGGGCTCGGTGCGTGTTCAAAATTTTGGTTGGCGCCCATTTTCAGTACTTGAGGAGCTCCACATCGCTATGGCTCGACAAGCTCTGCTTCCCGGTGTGAGATGTCGGGAACGATGCTTTTGCTTTGCCCAGTGTACACGGACCCTGAGCCCTAAACCCTAAGCCCGAAGCCCTAAACCCTAAACCCTAAACCCTAAACCCTAAACCCTAAACCCTAAACCCTAAACCCTAAACCCTAAACCCTAAACCCTAAACCCTAAACCCTAAACCCTAAACCCAAAGCCCTAAGCCGTAAGCCGTAAGCCCTAAGCCCTAAGCCCTAAACCCTAAACCCTAAACCCTAAACCCTAAGCCAAGGCATCCACCAAACCGACGAGGAGCTAAAGCAGCGGCAGCTTGCGGCCCTCCCAATCTTCGTGGCCAGGTGGGTTTAGGGTTTAGGGTTTAGGGTTTATGGTTAGTTATGGGGGATTCTAGTATACCTTATCTTCGTGGCCAGGTCCTCTCGCATGCTGGTGCTGTGGGACGAGATGTACTTTGAATCTGGGCCTCCGGGGCTGTAGGCCTTGTTACAGCCAAATTTTTCACTCTTCATCTGTGTATATTTATTTTTTTCATGTATACTTGTTTTCTTTTTTTTTTTGGGGGGGGGGGGGAGTTCCTCTGGTTTTTTGGTTCAACAGGGAAACGAAAAAAGGGTTGCTTGGCCAGTAAGGAGCGTCTGTGGTGCCACGTGGAGTTGGCAACCTTTGCCAAGCACGGGGACCAGCACAGCCTCTTAGTTCTCCAGTTCCCAACATTTTAAGGCGATTTTGTGGCCTGATTTCTTGATTCGATGAAGTTCCCCAGTAAGTTCGTGTTAAGTATGAATTCTTCTCTTGGGTTAGTTGACCTAGTACCTCTGACACTGTCATGCATCTCTCTTGCAGCTTTTCCGAAATAAGAACTGGATTTTCAACCCTTGTGGCTTGCGCCATGGCTGGTCACCTGCCTGTTTCTGGGGCTGCTAAATAGCAAAGCGTTTTTTTTTTTGGTAGAAGCCCTGGTTGGCCCAATCAGGGTTTAGGGTCTAGGGTACCCTAAACCACAAAGCCGAGACCCCCCCAAGCCCTTGAAGGGACTTTGAGCTGAAGCTTTAGCAGACCCTTCAATCAAAAGCAGAAGCCCCAAAAGTGAGATGACAATGCCACGCCTTGTGTTTTGTAAGGCTCCCGAAATTATTTGAGCTCACCATACCAGTACAATGGCATATCATACAAGAGAATACAACAGAACAGAATTCAAATTGCATGGAAGAAAACGGTAGAATGGAGTAATGCCTTTGGAGCCAACTCCCTAGGACCCTGGAGCTCCTCAGCGCCATCGTCGCGGAGCTTTGCGTGCTTGTGAGCCCAACCACCTCGAACACCGGGGAGCTCAAAGAGTTCTTCGAGGGGTTTTTTGCAGATCCCAGATCCTTGCCCGCTCTTGAAGACGTGCTCTTGCTGTGTTGTGGTGTGTTCCTAACCCCCCTAGGTAGGATAGCAGGGGCCCTCAAAAGACTTGAGAGCGTCTTTTTCCCCAAGGGTCCCCTGTAATCCATCCCCTATGCCCGGGGGTCTCCAAAGCCAGTTCAGGAACTGTCACGTTCTGGATCTACTGCTCCTTGTGGTTGGCTTCCTCGGCGATCATCTACCTGCCAATCATGATTCCCTGCTTCTTAGGCGTACTTGGAAATAGTTCAATTTTTGGGAAAGTACTAGAATTCCTAAGAAACAGCAAATCATGTGATTTTTGCTAGGGTTCCAAGTTCAGTTAAGGCTTCCTCTCATGTCAGAGAAAGCTGCAGCAACACCAAGTGATGCTGCACCAGATCGCGACGTTCGATATCAAGGACGCAAAATGCCCCTGGGCGCAAGCAGGGAAAGTCATCGCTTTTTTGCATCGTGCATCCCTATCAATCCTGAACTCAACCCTGAAGCTCCGCAGTTCAAAGGCAGACGAGGAGTACTAGGAAGAGCAACAGGAACGAGAAGAACAAGAAGAGCCATAACAAGAGCAGCGAACAGCAAGAAAAAGGAGCACCACCACAGAACACTACAAGGAGCTGCAAGTCTCGAAAGGGTTTAGGGGGTTTAGGCTATATTGGGTTAGGGGTTTGGTGGTTTAGGGCACAAGAATGCGACCCCTAAAACCGTCTCAAAACCCCTTTAGCTTCAGCCCGCGGCCCTGGCGGCTCCTTTTTTGTCGGACACTTACTTGGAGGTTCATGGTACTTATTAACCAAATATGTCTGTACTTGTAACTGTACTTGGGACCATCTTGGGGCACTTAAGGGGCTTATAAGTGGGTCATAAGTACAGTGAGAGTTGGTTAATAATGTACCCTGACCCTCCAAGTATGCTGGCGAATCGGAGGCTCTCTGGCGGAAGACCGGCTCTTACTTGAGCAACAGGTGCAAGAGCTCTTTTGCACCCACGGCATGGCGTCTGGGCTGGTCTCAGGGCCGGTTTTGTCAGCAAAGCCAACTGTCTTTTTTTTGGTGTTTCCCTTTCAGGGTCCTTGTAAATAGGAATCCCACAGTTTGGGGGGGGGGGGGTTTAGGGTTTAGGGTTTGGGGTTTGGGGTTTGGGGTTTGGGGTTTGGGGTTTGGGGTTTGGGGTTTGGGGTTTGGGGTTTGGGGTTTGGGGTTTGGGGTTTGGGGTTTGGGATCGCGTTTAGGGCTTAGGGTGTGCCTTGGAACCCCTTGTTTTGATGAAGAGCTGCCGCTCTTTTTGGCTGGTTTTCGGCGGCGTGCTGGTATGGTGGTTTGCCTTTATTTTGGCCGCCAAAGCAGGAAAATCTACAGAGATGTTTGTTCCATCGGCTGATAAATGCCCTAGTTTTTCCCTGTCTCAGCTCTCAATTCTTCAAAACATTCGAAATTCCAGGGTGCTTTCTCTTCGTGGGCTCTGGACCACAAGCAACATGGCCCTTTGACCAACTGGAACCCATTTTGCTGGTTCGCCACCTAACAGCGAATCTTCCCTTGCTTCCCCCTGCACACTCAATGAGAAAGTGCCCTTGAGGCAAGTTGCATGAAAAAAGCCGGCGTTGACATTCGTGCTGAGGTGTGGGGTTCCGCACGATGTCTACGTTGGGTCGTATACTTGGGGGTTTAGGGTTCAGGGCTAAGGGTTGCAGGGTTTGTGGCAAGCGTGGGGCTATGACGTCCACCTTGCAGGGTTAACCCTAAACGCCTAAGGGCCTAAACCCTGAACCCAAAACCCTAAACCCTAACCGAGGAGGCAGAGGCGGAGACAGCGACGATCCAAGTGGATGAGCCTGAGCCGGACAGCTCAGCTCCTCGCTCAAGAAATAGGTTCTAAGCCCTAATTCCCTAAACCCTAAACCCCAAACCCCAAATCCTCAACCCTAAATCCTCAACCCTAAACCCTAAACCCTAAACCTAAGCCCTAAACCCTAAACCTAAACCCTAAACCCTGAACCCTGAACCCTGAACCCGAAGCCAGGCCGAAAACATTCCCTAAACCTAGGCTCACAGGGCCGAGGAGTGGGAGCCGGTGACCCACGCCGTCGTGCCGAGAGGGGTACACGGAGACGCACTGCATCGGTTCAATGCCTACGTAAGGCTGAGCAAGCTCTGTGCTTCTGCCCTGAATCCTGAGTCCTAAATCCTGAACCCTAAGCCCTAAATATCCCTAATTCCTAAACCCTACACCCTACACCTTAAACCCTAAACCCTAAACCCTAAACCCTAGATGTCCCTAAGCCCTGAACCCCAAGCTTGGCAGAGTTGCCTTGTGGGAAGGGGTCCACTTCACGACGCGGTGTTAGAGCAGACCCTTGGCTCTTCTAAGTCCCGAGTTGGAAGGGTTTGTGGTTGAGGGTTTAGGGTTTAGGGTTTAGGGTTTGGGGTTTAGGGTTTAAGGTTTAGGGTTGCTGTAAAAGGGCGTAGATGCTGTGAAGGTTAGGATGCAGCAGAGGCTCGAAAGCCTCGTCAGGTGCGAAGAGCAGCTCTGGCCCGATTGTGTCAGGCCATTTGAAACAACCTTTCTCCCACCCCACGCCGTCCGGCGGCACCCGAACTATTCCTTTCAGGGTTGAGGCCTAAACTCGGGACAATCGCTTACTTGCAAGAAAACGTCTTCCGTCACCAGAATTCGCTTGCAGCCAAGGGGTAGGTTCCAGTCCAGGGGGTCCCAGAAAGTTGTGGTCGGTTTCAGGGTATGCATGGGAAGGGGGTGCCAGAGCTTTCACGAGATTTCGGGAAGTTTCAGGGTTTTTGGTTTTTGGCACGCTGCGGCGAGGGCTCCGGGGATCCCCCTGGCCAGGGGCCTGGGGGTAGCCCCAAAATCGACGTACAAGGTTTAGGGTAATCACTTTTTCAAGGGGACCAGGACTGGTCCCGAGGAAAAAACGGGTTCCGGTGCCGGACCCTACATGGGTGCTGCCGAACTGCGAGCTGTGAAGGCGGGCGAACGACTGGGGAGGGGCTTAAGCGCCGCCTTCTCACTGTAGGCGGTGCGGCCTAAGCCTTGAGTTTACTTAGGGTTTAGGGATGTTTCGGGTTTAGGGTTCAGGGATATTTGGGGTTTAGGAGTATTTAGGGGTTTGGGGCTCAGGTTTGGGTATCCGTTGGCTTCTTCTAAGTCCTTTAGGCCTTTGGAGTACTTTTGAGAATTCTATCGTGAGGCCTTGGTGTTGCAGAAAAGTAAGGATGGGAAGCGAGCTTTATATCCCCTGGCACATCTGCATGGCTGCTCTGTTGCCAGACGACGCCCGACTCTTTCGCTGGGAAAGGCTGTGTTTCTTGTTTCGGGCTTAGGGTTTAGGGTTTAGGGCCTTGCCAAACTCGGGTGCCTTCGAATCATGTTGGGAAAATAAAGCAAAGCCTTCGACATCGGGTCTGTTCGAAAATGTGATGCCCTGTGGGGATAGAATATCTGGGTCTATTTACAGGGTCTGCCGATTTTTCGCCACAAGAACAGCCCTGCAAGAAGGGGTTCTAAGGGGCATGGCGATGCGTGGGCAGAGCGCTGCGGGGGGTGGGGCATGGGAACTATAGCCCCCTCAGGACACAATTTTATTCGTACATAATTTATATACAAAACCCAAGGTCTTAAGGTTCTAAGGGGAGTATAGGGAAAAGGGAAAAAGTTTCAGAGGTCCTCTACTCTGCAGTGAACATCCTCGGCTGTGACAACGGCACCTGCCAAACCTCGGCGGCCGAAGCGGGCTTTGCCTCGGTGGAAGGCTACATGGCCACGCAGCTCCTGGTTTCTCGCCGCTGACCCAAGCCAACCTCCCAAAAAACCTGACAAAAAAGCCTTAAAAGGCCCTAGCAAAAGCTTAGCACCTTTCAAACCACCCTGAAAAGCAATCCAGACAAAAACAGCTCCTACAAGCTAAGGAACTCTTAGAAAATGACTACGCTCCACATTCATCCCTGAAATCCATCAAAATTCCGTGAATGCCCCGCTCGGGTTCCAAGCAGTCAGAACTCAGGCTTGGATTCTCTGCTTGATGCTCTCGATACCAATCTCCTACCCAGCTCTGCTGCATATGATCCAGCTTCCTGGCCCTTCTTTCAGTGGCATCCCTCCTGTTGTTGTTTTGCTTTTTCTTTGAGTGGGTTCTCCTTTGACCAGCAGCTTGGGGAATTAACACAGAATTACCTAAGAAGTTGCCTAGGTTGGCGATGAAGATCGGCGCTGGACCCCTACAAAGCTTGGTGGCCATGCTGTGCTGCCCCCTGGCCTATGCCTACTCCAACGCCTGCAGCGGCGTCATCTGGGGCTGCCTCTACTGCCTGGCCTTGGACTACTCCCAAGCTTGGCTCACCGGATTCCTCCTCTTTCTTGCTTTGCTCACCCTGCACTTCTGGCTGCTCTTCCTGAGGCAGGAAGGCCAGGAGAGAAGCGCAGCATCCTGCAGGTGTGTCCGGCGTCAGGTAAACACCTTGCCGAGAGTTTCAGAACACACTTCCTTGCTGTGATCTTTAGGAGATGGCTCCAGAGGAGCCCCCAGATGATCCTGGGCTCCCCTACTACCCCCCTCTATCACCCCCCCCTTAGGTTCCCCCCATAGCTAAGGCCTCTTTAGGGAGAATGAAGCCGATGCAGAGGATTATTTACCGGGGGGAACCTAGGGAGGGCGAGAAAAAGAGGGCTGTAAGGAAACCCATGAGACGAACACCCCAAAGTGGAGCTTTGGCGAGGGCGTAGCGAGCTGGTTCTTCAGATCTGAACTGACGGCCTCGCTCCCGAAATCGAAGAGAAGTCGTGCGGTGGGGGGTATAGGGAGTTGAGGGCTTTTGGGGTTTCTGCTGTTGTAGTTGCCTCGGCTCCTTCAGCTTTCCCGGTTCGCATCTCTTTGGGTTTTAGAGATCCTTTGTGTGGGGTGCTCTTTAAAACTCTTATAAGCCCAAAACCCAAAAACCCTAAACCAGCCCCACGCTTCCTTTGATCGGTGGTGCGTGGCTCATAGGCCTTCAGTGAGGTAGCCTCTGCAGTTCTACTGGGCGGGAAGTCGAAGCTGGGGTTTAGATTTGTGCAGTCGTGAGAAGCCTTTCATTTTTTGCAGCTGCTTCGGCTGCTTGAGGGTAGATGTTTAGTTCGCATTCTGCCAAAGTTGCGAGTGACCGGAGCTCAGACACCAGAGTCGCAGACTGCCTGCATGCCGAGTGGTTCGGGGAACTCGGGGACCATTTGTGAGCTTAGGCCGCGCGAGGGCTGCATTGTTGGGCCGCTGCGCCGCAGGATGCCCTAAACCCTAAACCCTAAACCCTAAACCCTCAACCCTCAACCCTCAACCCTCAACCCTCAACCCTGAACCCTGAACCCTGAACCCCTCCGCACCCATCAAAAACTCCCCGCGATCTGAGGGCCCTCGTTTCGTGACTCCGCAGCAGAATCTGCGGGGCCCTCAGCTCGAAGAACTTCCTGAAGCAGAAAGCCCTAGATCCTACAGGGTTTAGGGTTTAGGGTTTAGGATTTAGGGTTTAGGGTTAATCTCTACCCAGTTTCCGAGGGTTTGAATAAGGATGCCGAAGACGCAAGGATCTGGTAAAGTAACCGGAAGAAGAACACAGCCCTAAACCCTAAACCCTAAACCCGAAATTATAAACCCTAAGCCCTAAACCCTAAACCCTGTTCGTTTTGACCATGCTTTCTGGCCGCTTCTGGCCCTCTGCGTCAAGCTGCAAGACATTGTGAGCTTGATGCGAGCAAAGGTTTGTCCACGCAGGAAGGTCAGTTGAAGAAAGTCGTCTCCTTCTGCCGGGGCTTATTCATTTTACCAAGCACGGTGTCTTGAGCACGGCGTGGTGAGAGCTTCTGCCCCCCATCTGCTCCTGAGGCCCCCAAGATGCCCCGCAAGAGCAAGAAGACGTGGGAGAGCGGGCCTGCAAGAGGAGTCGGAGCCTCATCCGACAGGAATCGTGCATGTGAGCGCAGCGCGTGCGGTTTGCACTTGATAGCATTCCAACCCAAAGAAGGCCTTGAAACAAGCAAGGAACATAGGAACATCAAGGAAAAACACACAGTGAGGCACCGCCTTCTCAACATCATGGACGGTTTCTCTTCAGAAGCATTGGGGTTCTGCGCTTCAAGTTTAAGGGTTGCATGTGCTTCCCCTAGACCCTAAACCCTAAACCCTGAACCCTGAACCCTGAACCCTAAACCCCGAGGTCAGAGTTGATGAAGCAGAGCAGGTCCGAGAAGGCCGGGAGCGGTCCTAGGAGAGTGGTGCCTTTGCTGCCTGGCTCTTTGACAAGAATGGTGCCAGGTACGGGCACGGGCACCAGTGCAAGCAGCAGGACGGCCGAAAGCGCAGCCGAGCGCAAGGACCGAAGGGATTCAACAGCCCTATGGCTCAAGAATTCTCAGGTTTAGGGTATTTAGGGTTGAGGGTTTGGGGTTTAGGGTTTAGGTTTTACTGTACATCGCTGCACAGATACCATGCGTCGATGGTCCGTGTTTTCTTGGACTCACGTGCTTCCCGCGATGGGCATGGGCCCATGCTGCTGATCAGCAAGAGGAGTCACGAGGAGATTGTGTCGCCCCCAAGTGAATGCTTGGACCATCTGCGAAACAACCCTGCGCACGGTAGGACGACAACGCATCAGAAGTGGCCCGACCCTGAGAAATGTTGTTCTGTCGCCGCTTATCCTGTTGAAGCAGCCCGGTCCCTTGCAACCCTAAACCCTAAACCCTAGACTCTAAACCCTAAACCCTAAACCCTAAACCCTAAAACCCTAAACCCTAAGCCTGAGACGCTTTAGATTATGTTGTATGTGAGTGCCGGCTATGAGTGCCAGTGCTTTTTGGACTCTACATCTTGCTTCTTGCGAGCCCTCTTATCCCCACTGTTCTAACGCTGAAGGTTTCTCATCCAGGAGGGGCGACTGGAAAACTGTCACTTCCCCAGTCTAGTGGACGATGGTGAATTCTTTTTGCGATCACTGCTCCAGGGCGGAGCACGTCTGTGAGTTGCTGCCTTGAAGGCCCTGCGACGTGACCTTTGACGTTCAGCTCTCACAACCTTCGAACTGCGCGACGAAGCCTGTAGGAGCAGCAGGATGCCAAGTCGATACAAGATCCCGGGGGGAGGGAGAGGGTAGGGGATGAGACGATTTGGTCCCTAAACCCCAAACCCCAAACCCTAAACCCTAAACCCTCAACCCTCAACCCTAAACCCTAAACCCTAAACCCTCAACCCTAAACCCTAAACCCTAAACAAGTGGGACAAAGGAATGTGCTTGTGGTGGTGTGTGGGGGAACTGCTGCATGGTCAAGTCCCTAGCTTGCCAAAGCGCCAACACAGCCCGGAACAGAAAAGGCTCAAGCGCAGTGAAACACCAGGGCTTCGACACAATTGTTTGGAGCTTCTGTTTTTTCCTAAACCCTAAACCCTAAAACCCTAAACCCTAAAACCCTAAACCCTAAAACCCTAAACCCTAAAACCCTAAACCCTAATCTCTGTGCTATTCGGTTCCCAAGCCTAGAGAAGCCCAGGCCAGTGAGAACGAGATCGGCCCGCTGCGTGAGCATGCTGAGGCTGCTGATTCTGGACGAGCGAGGGGCCGGACAAGTGCTTTCTGTGAAAATGTTCTGAATTCTCACAAAGACCTAAACCCTAAACCCTATAAACCCTAAACCCTAAACCCCTACACCCTAAGCCCTAAACCCTAAGCCCTAAACCCTAGACCCTAAACCTTGATAAGAAGACCCGGTGGCTGGCTTTGGAGGCCGGAAGACACAAGGAATGCGCAAAGGAGATGGGCCAGTCAGGTTGGGCAGACAGTCCTTGGCCTTCTTCTGGCTTGCTCTTAGGGTTTAGGGTTTAGGGTTTAGGGTTTGGGGTTTGGGGTTTGGGGTTTGGGGTTTGGGGTTTTAGGACTTTAACTTTTTGGGTTTTCAGGAACCTACAATAAGGAGCCTAAAAGTTAGGGTTTAGGATTTAGGGTTTTGGGTTCAAAAGTCAGCCAAGAGTCCCTTCAAATCCCACTAGATTAGGACCCGGAGTAGGCGCTTATTCCTTTTTTGGGGTTGGGGGCCCCTTGTAATCCCCTTAAAACCAAAAAGGGTACTCTTTTTATCCTTAAGTTACTCCCATAGTAGAGCAAAATGAAAACCTAAGGACATGCGCTCACAACCGCAGGC
This sequence comes from Symbiodinium natans, assembly GCA_905221605.1. Lineage (NCBI taxonomy): Eukaryota > Dinophyceae > Suessiales > Symbiodiniaceae > Symbiodinium > Symbiodinium natans. Next base: position 874,721 of record CAJNDS010002535.1, read on the forward strand.
AATCGCAGCGCACTTGCCACCGATCAGGCCATCAGAGATCCGCGTGACATTCGGTTGTATTTTGTTGGGCGTTCAAGCCATTAGCAGTCCTGCAACTTTCGGTTGTAAAGCGGTAGCACGCTCACCAGACACGATAGCAAGCACGACGGCATGTGTGCTTGCCTGTCTCACCGTTTAACAGCCTATCGTATGGTCCTTGCGGTACTCGCAAAAGCCTCACAAGTGTTACAAGGCTTGACACCGAAAGTCGTGGTACAGCCAACAGGCTTTTTGCTGAGTTGGAGATGCCAATCTCAAAGAAATTCACACTCTAATACACAAACCAAAGTGCGAAAACTGTCCAGAAGCACAAGCCTGCGCTTTTACTTAAGCGTAGGAGTCAGGATCGACGTGGTTTCAGGACGTTCTCCACCTGAGTTTCGATGGAACCCCTCAAGTGCCGCGGGATTCTTGCAGTCCTCGCTTGGAACACTGTACTTAGGGTTTAGGGTTTAGGGTTTAAAGGGTTAAGGGTTAAGGGTTTAGGGTTTAGGGTGTGTGTGTGTGTAGGGTTTAGGGTTTAGGGTTTAGGGTTTAGGGTTTAGGGTTTAGGGTTGAGGGTTGAGGGGGAGGTGCGACAGCAATCCACTGTCGCAGCTAGTGCAAGTAGCCAAGTTCTCTGCGACTGCTCTGAACATGTCCCTCAGGGCAACAACAATAACATCATTGGAGACAACAAGGCCAACAAGGCTGGGCCATGCTGGGTACGGTCTGATGTCAGCTCACACCGGTGTTGAGTTTTGGGAGTTGATGCTGCATCGGCAGTTTCCGGCACTGCCCCTTGTCTTCACTAGTCTACATGGCTCAAACGTTGAGCTTGTATGTGCACTTCTGAAAACCCATGAATCCAGAAGTAAAAAAGAATTAAATCCTGATTTAATTGTAGCTTCTGGGTTGGGTTTTGACCTACCTCGACATAACAATTAAATCGTGATTTAATTGTGTTTCTTTGCGTTTGACTGGAAGACAATTAAATCATGAGTTAATGGTGCAGCAAAGACTTGTGCTAATTGGTACCTGTTTGCACCATTAAATCATGATTTAATTGCACTATTATTATTGATATTACTATTAGTCTTATTATTACTATTACTATTAGTCTTATTATTCCTATTACGATTAGTCTTATTATTACTATTACTATCAGTCTTATTATTATTAGTATTTTTATTTCTATTATTTTTGTTATTCCTATGATGATTATGTTTACTACTATTATTATCCTTATTCTTCTTCTTATTATTATTTTCTTATTATCATTATTATTACTATTACTATTACTATTACTATTACTATTACTATTACTATTACTATTACTATTTTATTACTATTACTATTACTATTACTATTACTATTGCTATTTCTATTACTATTACCATTACTATTACTATTGCTATTGCTATTGCTATTGCTATTGCTATTGCTATTCTTCTTCTTCTTATTGTTACTACTATTATTATTATTACTACTATTATTATTATTACTATTACTATTATTATTACTATTATTATTACTATTACTTTAGGGGGAACAATTAAATCGTGATTTAATTGTTGAAAGGTAGGGGGGAACAATTAAATCGTGATTTAATTGTTTCTGCGGGTTGGGATCGTCTAGCAGAAACAATGAAATCCTGATTTAATTGTTTTCCTTGAGAAGCTTGCCGGCATGGCATGCTGCGTCGCGCGACGTCAACAGGCAATTAAATCGAGAGTTAATTGTGCTGGACCTAAAGGGGCGTCGAGCCGGCCCGAGGCCGGTCAATTAACTTCAGAGTTAATTTTCCTTAACTCTTGGATTCACTGTCTTCCCCAACTTCTGGGAAGTTCTCCTCAATCCGCGAGGATTGCTGAGGGAAGTTCTTGTCTGCTCCTGAGGCTTTCCCAATAAGTTCCCACCCGCGAACAGTTGAAAAAAAACCCTAAACTTTACTCAGCCCTAAACCCATCTAAACCTTGAATTCCCCCCTCCCCCCCCCCCGGAAACCTTGAAACCTTGGCCGCTTCCCGCCCAATGACGTGGTCAGGGCACATGCAACAATGGAGCCCAATGCAAGCATTGCTGGAGACTTAGCTTCTTCGCAGAAAGCGCAAAAGATTAGAACGAGGTTGTTGAATCAAAATCGAGTCTGCTTGTGTGGGTCCCACAGCCGAGTAGCCTCACCGGCGAAACAGCAGCTAGATTCCCAGAGAAAGTCCGAGGATGTTGCTGCCCCAGTGCCATGGTGAGGCCGGACAAAGAAAAATCTCGGATATGCGAAATCAAAACCTGCGTGAAACAGTTGTCAGCCAAAATCTGGTCGCCATGAACCCGCTGAGTCGGAACAGGCGTGAACAGGTGTAACGGTGCGACAATGCGCGAGGGCTGGGCTTTTTCAATTCATTCTGGGCCGAGCCCTACGTAGCACCCCGGAACTCTGTCCAGAGCTCTGGGCACTTGTCACACCCTTTCATCAGCCTGTCCAGCGCCGAGCGCCGAGGGGTCAGGAAGTGACAAGGACCCTTGCGGTCTTCATTGGGACTTGCCCTCTCTGCCATCCAAAAATCCCCATCTGCATGAAGGAGCTTAGGGAAACTCCTCTTCCGGGGCCTGTGTCGTTGGACCTATGCATTTGTTTGCTCGCCGCTTGCTGGCCTTTCAGGCTGCTGTGATTCGTCCTGCTGCAAAAGGTTTATGTCAACTCGCATTGGTAGCACTCACCAGAGGAGTATTTTTTTGTCTGAGTCCTAAACCCTGCGCTCGGTCAAGGTGGAACCAACAGTTCGGATCGTACAGTGTCCTGCAGCCCACGAGCCCGAAGAGTGCGTTTTCGTCACAAGCGGCCCAGGAAGTGGTGAGGGTAAAGCTCCTTATAGGGGTCGGAATAATTTCTAATAGCATTCCCTTATGGTCCCTTTATCAATATGCTATAAAGACCTCAAACCCTATTCTAATTTATGGCCAGCTCGCTGAGTCTGCGACGCATGCACTTAGGCCATATCCGTGATGTTAACGATGTTATCCGGGCCTGGGCCTCAGTGCAAGATGTACCGACCAACAAAAATGTAACGGATGCGCTGAGCTTGTTCCATGTGCTGACAGCGTATGCCGATGTGGGAAAACCAGGCGTTAAACAACGACGTGGCTGCGTGGCGCCAAGCATGAGTTTGCGAGCATGTTTCATGCATGCGGGAATACAGAACATATACATATATATGTATAATATGAGATAATATATATATATATATAATGTACAATATAAAATATGTAATATATAAGATATAATATATAATATATGATAGAATATATAATATATAATATATAACATATAATATATGGTATGTTGTATATAGTATATAGTACATAACATATCATATACAATATGTAACATAAAATAAGTAATATATAGTATATAACACATTATGTAGAATATATGAACTTTAATACATAAGATGCGATATAATATATAGTATATATTATATATTATATACAACATGCAATATACCACTATATATATATACAACAATAGATAATAAAAGAATATACAACATAGTAAGAATTACAATAATTGCAAAATAATTTATATAAACTTTTTAACATAATAAATTTTAAAAAATTCAAAAAAATATAATTATATGGTATATATCTTCAATATTTGATATATAACATCAATAACATAATCATATATCATATCTTTTTCAATATATAAATACAATATATAGTACATTAGCCAGATTAATTTAATATATCAATATATAGCATAGAATATAACTTATAAACGTATCATTTCTAATACATAACGTGTAAAGATATAATTGATAATCTAATAATAGCATAATATTTAATTCTAATATATAATATATAATAATTTAATATCTAATATATAATATGTCCAGATATAATATATCTATATAACATCTAAAATATGTCATATATAATATCTAATATATAATAATAATTATCTTTTATATCCAATATATAATATATAAATATTTATATTAGTGTCTAATTATAATATACTATATCATATATATATATATCAGACTGGTATGTATGATATAATATTAATATTATTAATTATAATCTTATAATAATCTTATATATTATATCTTATATATCAGATAAAATATCATATATAAATGGATAATGATGGTAATTATTATTTATACATATATTTTAAATTTTTTTTTTATATGATGTATAATTATATTTTAATGCTAAATATCTAATATCTCATCTTAATATATAATATATAATTTAAATTAATATGATATTCAATATAGATATATATATATTATACTATCATATATTCATATCAATACTGTGAAGTCGACCGTTCGGACTTGCACTACCAATGCAGATCACAGCCCGGCACGTCTGTTTTTAACGACTTCGCGAGTTCAAGCACTTGTGCAGCTACGCCTGAGTGCGTCCGGTCGGGCCGCACAGCAACCTAAGAGCTACTGTACGACTCTACCGTGCTCAAAGGCACAAGCTCGGTACTTGAGCCAAAATTGGCATTGTAACGAATTGCAAAACTACACATGCAAAGAAAACTACAGTACTGGTTCTGGCAGCTCTGCACATGCAACGTGCGTGCTTAGACCTGCTCACATTCGCCCCTCAGCCGAGGCTTCCAGCTCATCTCGAGCTCGGAGTGCAGCAGGCACTCGCGATGAACACAGAAAGGGAAGGGAGAGGGCGTCGCGTGCGACCGCGGTGGTCCGCACATCATGAGCATTGGCATGCGGCAGGGACGCTAGCCCGCACCACCACACGAACGCACGACGACGGCAACCCTCAGCAACCCTTAACCACCCTTTCCCAGGAGGTCCTCACCCTTTTGCTGGTGGGCGAGGCTCTTGAATCCTCGAGCTGGTCTCTAGCTGCCAGTACGCAGACTATGGTACAAATGGTACACTGTACACTACCGGTCCTAAGCTACGGCTACGGCTACTCACCTATCCGGAACTACCCTACGGGCTACCAGACTCAGCGAGAGCCGCGCACATGGCTTGTGCCGCAGGCAATGCAACTCACACGCGCTTCGGCGAGCGCATTGCCGCGACCAGGACACGGTCCGCAGCACCTGCAAAAGAGCACCCTCGGCACGAGGGGCCACAGGCAGGGCGGAGGAGAAAGGTGCGGGGAATGCAAAATGGGCAGGTTTCCAACCTGCCGCGGCTTTTCGCCCGCAGTCAAGCAAAAGAAAGTGCAAAAGGTTGGCGAAGCAACGTGCCGTGCTGCAACGCCTGCTCTGATAATGCGTGGATGCATACCACGCCGCGCCAACTGGCCGCAGCCTACTCGATACCCTGTGGAGCAGTGTTGAGGGCACGAGTGGTGTTGCCAGCAACGTTGGAGCTACTGGCTCGCTCCAACTGAGGGCGCTTTGCAACCGCCTCATCGAGGGAGAATGCCTCAGCCGACACCTTCTGGAAATCCTCGATGTAGGACTGCGCGACCGGGTGCGTCTTGGGGACCTCAAGCTTAAGCCCTGCCTCCGCATTGGCTTTGCTGCTTGTGGTAAAATTGAGGCTCCCAATCAGCACCACCGCGCCATCAGGCCGCAGTAGGCAAAGGGCCTTGGCATGGTGCAGCCCTTGAATCCCGGTGCCTACCTTAGCCCCGCGGCCGTCGCGAGCATAGGCGTCGCGCACGGATGTGCCACAACCCACCTTCACCTCGGCACCTGCAGCCGCCAAGCGTTTCAACGCTTGCCACTGAAGTTTGGTGCGGTGGCATTGTCCCATGTCGGCGACAATCCGAACGCTTGCGCCCTTGCTAAGCGACGCTTCGATTGCCTCGATGCAAGATGGGCAATCTAAGCTGTACGCCCGGATGTAGATCACATCCTCCGCTGCTCCAGACCCAAGCAGCGTTTGGGCGGCCTGAACGTATGGCCCGCCCGCAAGGAATTCCGCTTCTTTGACTGGAGAACTCCTAGCGGGGGCTGGGCCCTTGTTCCTTCGGCTGGGTGTGCGCGCCACAGTGGCAGTGGCGGCCCTTTGCACGAAGCCGGAATGTGCGTGGGCTGCGCTCGCTCCATCTGCTGGGGCCGCGGCCAGGTCACGACCCGCGAGCCCCTGAAAGCAGGAGAGCCCGCGGCTCTTGGCCGCAAGTTAGGAGAAACATCCTTCACTGTTCCCCAAACCCAACACAACCTTACCCTTAGCCAGGGCTTCGGAGGCGGTACTCCGAATGGAGTCTGTGAGCGCAGGACCCGCGCCTCGCTGGGCCGCGTGCAGAAACCCTAGGGAACGAGCGGTGTCCATTGCGGCATCGCAATGCCCGCAACGTCCCTCTACCAGGTAAGCACGACAGCCACAGGCAGCTGTCTCCTCCTTGAGGTGCACCCAAACTTTATGGGTCACCCCTTTCTTAGTGCTCGCGACCTCAAACGTCGCTTCAGAGCCAAGGAGTTGAGACAGCCGCGCCTCAGGGGCCGCGGTGTTGCCATGTCGCATATGCGCAATGCGATTGGCAACGGCACGACTCACGTACCACAGAACAGCGCCGCACAAGATCACTACCACCAGAGTGATGGCTGTTCCGGCGACCCACACGGTCCGCCTGGCCCCATGACCGATTTCCTCGACAACGTCGGCCGAAATCGTTGCAACCGCGTGCATGGAGTCCTCGACAACATGCACAACCCCGCGGTGCAACTGCAAGGCAATCGGCGCCGACGCTGCAGCCGCCAGGCCCCACCAGCCGTTGATGTTCCCGTTGAGGGCGTGCATCAACCGATTGAGGAGCCCGCGACCCAGGAAAAAGGGGGTCCGCGGCGGAAGCGGAACACTTGGCGGCGGCCGGGCCGACCCGCACGGGAAGGCTGGGACCCAGCTTGTGCTTGGGCGGGGTTGGAGCGCGGCAACTATGCCCGCGGCGTAAGCGCCCCAGGCGTACCTGCCCCTCCCCTTGGGCTTGCCCTTGGCATCGGACTTGCCTCTGCCCTTCGGCTTGCCCTGGCCCTTGCCACGGGCGTCTGCCCAAGCACTCCAAGGGTCGCGGCCCTTGCCGTACGTCGCCTCTTCGCGACGTCGCTTGCCGCCCCTCTTCTTGTGTTTGTTTCTAAGAAGAGGTTGGATGGTTTCTTGGTCCATCGCACGATTGGCCAGAAGGATCTCGTACTCCAGCTCGTCCTGGCTGCTTTCGGAGCCCGAGTCCCTCTCTTCGCCGCGCCGCGGATCAGGGATCCCGCGAGAAACGACCTCTGCCAAACGGAGAGGCGTGCTGCACCGAAAGCACAGCTGCCTGAATGAAAGGTTCCATTCATAGCAGTTAGGGCACTGCCACCCTGCTATGCGGAGCGCCTCGCTGATGTGATCATCGCGCTCCGCTTTCTCCGCCTGGCGCCGCTCTCGCTTCTTGGCGCGCTCGGCCGCCTGCGCCTCCTCGGCCGCCTGGAGGGCTTCAGCGAGTTCCTCGGGTAATCAGGTTGCTCAAGCTGCTCTTGACAGCATCCTTGCTCTGGTCCTCGCTGCCAGCGGCTTGGGCAGTCCCGGGCTCTATCTTGACAGGGACGAGGTCTGCATGTTTGGCTCGGGGCCCCGGCTTGGCCGGGCTACTCTTTGCTTTGGCCTTGAATTTGTTTTTTGCCACAGCCGTCTTTGCCTTCGCCTTCGGCTGCTTTGCCCCTGGCTTAAGCTTGCTGCCTCCTCTGACCAGCGAGGCCAGGGGCAGGAGGCAGGCCAGGAGGGACACAAGCATCCTGAGACTTAATCTATATAGGATGCTTCTTGTTTTGGGGAGCAGCGCAGCTTGCGAGGCACAGCTACGTACCATGGGATATTGTCAATTGGCTCCATGCATATAGATCGATGTACATTGCACAACCCAGCAAGAAAAGGCAACAAAGCAAGCGGTCTGCGTGTACACATTTTGCACACCGTGCAGCCTCTGAAGAGATCTATACCCGGCGATCGAGGTCCTAGTGCCGGCCTCGCCGGTTCTGGCGGAAGCATCGTGTGCAATTGTGGTGTTTGTGAGGCTCGTTGATTCCTCGTGTGCATCAAGCCTCTCTGCACTGGTGGCGCATGTGGGGACAAGCTTGCTCCAATGCTTGTCCCGACTGGGGCACAGCTACAGCTACGGGCTGTCTTTGTGGCACATCCATCTCCTGCAACAGAAACCTGATAAGGTTTCGTTGCTCCACGGTCAGGCCTTCCAGGAGAGCTCGAAAGCCAGCCTCCTCCGGCATGGCCGCCCAGGCTTCGTTCCCGTGTAGGTCACAGTCGACATGCACACAGAAACTTTAAAGAGGATTCATACTGGAGGCCGGAGGCCTCCTAGGACTTATGAATCCTGGGAACTGGACTCTGGTTCCCTCAAGGAAGAATCTTGGGGCTTGCAGCGGGGGAAAGTGGTTTTTTAACTTCATTTAACTTGAAATTTAACTTGGGCGCATTGTACGCCCAGCACGAAGAACTTGGAATTTAACTTAGTTAAATAAAGTTAAATTCCTGGTTGGCTTGCCGACTGCTGGGCGAGCCTCCTGGACGACGAAGGTCCGGACATGGCCTGTCAGCAGGCGAGCAAAGCGACACACACCCACACCCAAGACAGGGTTTAGGGTTTAGGGTTTCGGGTTTCGGGTTTAGGGTCTAGGGTTTAGGGTTTAGGGTTTAGCTAAGGTTTAGGGTTTGGGGTTTAGCTCCTAGGGTTCAGGGTTTTTGGGGTTTCGGGTTTCGGGGTCAGGTTATGGGGCTTTGGTGATGCGTACCCTAAACCCTGTTTCGCACCACGTCTTCCAGATGTATTCGGGGGTGCAGATATTTTGATGTCAATTGATTTCGGGCTGTGCCTGGGATAGATTGTGGGATAGACGGTGGAACATGGATAGAATTTCGTGTGCTGTTGCTGTCTGGGCTTACAGGGCAACGTGACAGCAACACAAGCACACTGTACATTCATTCACCTTTCTCTTTTGTTTGCTTCTTGACTTAGTCTGTGTAGCTGCGCCCCGCCTGTACAGGATTTCTTGCGACCCCCGTGGGATTGTCTCTACGTGCACGTTTTCCCGATCGACCAACTCGGAGCTGGACAGTCAGAGGAGTCGAAAAGGACCGTGTAGCGTGGGATAGTCCCATACCCTAACCCTTGGAACGTTCGCTTGGACCCTTTGCAACTCGCAGCCGGAGGCTAGAGGACACTGGGAATAGGTGGGTGTTCAGGTGGATATCTTATTGGGTGTACAACACGTAGCCGGACGGTAGTGGATACATCTGGTGGATAGGCCATCAACCCCCTGGAGATAACAACTCTGGGGATCCTTCCGATAGACGTCGTCGGGAGTGGCATAGGAATACCTGGCTAGCTACCTTGTGTTCCCCGTTGGCAGGGATACTGCTACTTCTGGAGCAACTTAATTAACACCTTACAACTGTATATAACCAACTTCCTTGTCTACTTGGGTCTGATCAACCGGAATAGTGGACACAGTTTTTCAGTTCTTCGACGGTTGCGTTTTCGGACGCATCGCACAGGTTAAGAGCCTTGTAGTTTCTGGACCGACTGAGCCGAAGGCGAGGCGGCGATAGTTCAACGTCATGACGGACTTGTGGAACGACGAGCGGGCACGAGAGGAATATGTGGATTTGGATCGGGATAGCTATGTGGGGAGTGGACGCACCCCCGCAGGAATAGGGAACGGATTGTACGGTGAGCGCGCTGGAGATGGAGATGGACTTGGGAAGAATACGAGCCGGGGCGACGAATCGTTCGACTTGTCAGGCATTGGGAATAGTCAGGACCGAGGAGGGTCACGGGATCTGAGCCTTTCAAGTGGAACGACTCTTAGGGTGGACGATGGGATGTCAGGGTCTTCGAATGTTTTTGGCAGGGTTATCGAGGAAGATATTTTTGCTGGAGACGGCTTCCTGGAGGAATCGCATCGTGGACGGAGTGGCTTGGGATATGCTCGGAGACCGGATGTTGTTGGGATAGCCGTGGAGACGAGCGCGGTAAGTTCAACGCCGACGCTGGAGGATGTCGGAACACGTAGGGACGTGATACCCTTGGGATACGGAGCGTCATGGGTGGTGACATTCAGGTTCCTGCGATTAGATGGCATGGCGGTGACAATATTGGGATAGATGGGCGTGGGGATACTGTCGGGGAGTTGCAGGATCATGCCGGCAGCTTGACGATCTCATTCACCTCGGAAGGTGTCGAGCGCCAACAGGCGAGAGATAAGCAAATTATTCCTCCACATGCGATTGCCAAGGGAGACAAGAACGAACGGAATGATGGCGTGACATACCATGTTGCTACCGACCAGAGTGGTGGACGGAATACGGGAGGCACTGAAATGTATCACTGTAGTGCTATGGGTGCCGATCGACAGATAGAGGATCCTCAAGGTCTTGATGGACATGACGCGCGAGTTCATGGGGATATTCGTGGAAATGATGCAGCGGCGGAGCTGGGAAATGTGCGAAATGAATGCGTTGAAAGGATTATGAGGGTGGGGATAGACTCGGAACAACATGGCCCAAAAATCTCTGGAGAGCCCAGAGAGGTGTCGGGACGACCTGGCCCAAAAATCCCGGGAGAGTGCAGAGAGGTCTCGGCACGACCTGGCCTAAAAATCCCTGGAGAGCCCAGAGAGGTCTTGGGACGACCTGGCCCAAAAATCCGTGGAGAGCCCAGAAAGGTCTCGGAACAACCTGGTCTCGGGACGACCTGGCCCAAAAATATCTGGAGAGCCCAGAGAGGTCTCGGGACGACCTGGCCCAAAAATCCCTGAAGAGCCCAGAGAGGTCTCGGGACGACCTGACGGGTCGATGAGGAAGGAGCCGACCATCGCTAATGTGGAGCAGGAGAGGGGCACTGGTGGCAGTCGGTGGAAAGGATACGACCATGAAAATGGGATGGGATCATATTGGCACTGAGGGTCGTGGAGGGATATAGTCATGGTGGAGGATGCAACGTGATAGCTATGCGCAAGACGAGTGGGAATGTGCCGCGAAGTGGGAGGGCAGGGGTTCTAGGGGATGTTAGACAAGGGTCTTTGGGTATGCCTAGGTCACCCAGGGTTGACGCTGAGATGAGAGCCCGGACGATGGAATATGTGATAAGCACCCCTCCTCCACGACCCCCGAACGGGACATCAGATGATGCCAACGCGAGGGGAAATGGGATATCGGAATATGAAGGATGTGAGGGCAGAGTTGATGCATTAGAAGGAGTGACTATTGACATCAAGAACGCGACCACGGAGATGAATGACGAGATACGGGATGGGCTCAGGAGGATCAACGATAGACTGGACGAGGTTGAAGAGAAGTCCATAACCCAACGTGCCGAGATGATTGATGTCGAACGCAATGTGCAACGGCAACTGAATGATAACATTCGGGATCTACGGAGCTGGATTAGGGAGGAGTTAGCAAAGGCTGTTGAACCATTGGGCCGCGAGCGCGGAAAGGCGAGCGAAAGCGCCAATCATGTTGAACGGGACGAGTTTGAAGGGATAGCGAAAAGCGTTGACAGGATGAGTTTCCGAGTGAGGTATGTCGCGGACGAACTCAAGCGAATGAAAGGGACGATGGATTTATCGACGTCGAAGAACATCGCGGAGCCTCTGCAACAAAGTCATGAGAGTATCAATGGGATGACGAGTGATATAGGCACCGTGAAGGGGAGAGTTGACGCCATGGAAAAGATGATTGAGAAGATGGGCAAGGACTATGCGGAAATCATGGACGAGAACAAGCAGCTGAGGGATAGGTTACGCGTGGTAGAATACAGTAGTCGGGACCGCGGGAATGTCGCGAGGAGCACTGATAGACCTGACAACACTTGCGCTGACGATGGGGCGCGGAGCGCATGTGTCAGGATCGCTGGGAGGATTGATGGAGTAGAGGCAAATGTCACAGAGATAGCCAAGGTGCTTCGGCGTGTGCGGGACCAGCAGGCTAAGGACGCAAAAACATTCGTTACATCCGTAAAGATCAAAGAGTTGGAGGTCATGGTTCAGGAGGTGTGTGAATCGATCGTGAATATGCAAAACGAGAATGCGGTGGACAAGGGCGAACGGAGGGAATACAACACCCAAACGCAGAGAAGAATCGAGCAGCTCGAGAACGAGAACGCGCGGCTCAGGACCCTGCAGGAGACGCAGGAGGGTTTCATCACGGAGCTCACTCAACGGATAGATGCGGCAGCAAAAAGGAACAGCGTCGAGGCGGAGATGAGTGCAATGTGGGATAGAGTAGCTGAAGTGGAAAAGAGGTGCGAAGAGCAGCGTAGAATGCGTCAGACACTACAGTGTGGAGACGGTCATGGTGGCGTTAATCCTGAGTTGAGACGACGGGAATATCTAGGAATAGTGCACAAGTGCTTTGATATGATCCTTCCCGAGGAGCCCAATCCGGCGAATCTACACACGTGGCTTGGGGAGGTGGCCCGGGCGGTGAAAAGCGCGTACATTTACGACGGGGAGTACGGATACTCCACGATTCTGCGTGTGAGGGATATGAGTGAAAGCGAATTGGATAGACCATTGAAGTATGCGGCTTTGGAAAACAAGCTGTGGGAAGGGCTGCGGAAGATGATCAAATCGACGAATCTTGCCAGTAAAGTGCAGGGGGAGATGTTCAAGCGAATGGCTGTGCGAGAGACAATGTCGGCTATGAGGCTGCTAAGCGTGGTGGTCAGATTTTACAGCGTTTCTCCCAATAAAAAGCAGGAGGTGTTGAACGAGGCCTTGTCGAGTACTGCGTGTGAGATGTGCCCAGGTCAATGCGAGGTAAGTATGTTGGACGTTTTCATGGACAAATGGGATATCGTGCGCGTGCGGGTTGAAGCGACAGGGCGAAGTACATGGTCCGATGAGCAACTGGGGGAAATTCTGCATAGTAAGGTGCGGCGCCTTTCATTCTTGAATCATGACATCGAGGCCTGGAGGAAGAGACCGGCAGAAGGTAAAACTCACTCATGGTTATATGATAGGATCAAGCAAAGGATAGAGGAATGGAGGGCGGAGCAGAACCACCAGTGCATGGAAGATTGGGCGCGGCATCTCTCTGCCAGGGGCGGGCCGCAACCCTGAGGCTATCCGGGAGTATGCCGTATCCGCTCGGATTATAGACTATACAGATGTCAGAGAACGCTGCGCCGCGAACAGGGATAGGGAACGTCTTCATCCTAATCCAGAGGGTGATTTCATTGCATTGTCCCGCCCAGCAATCAGCAAACGACTGATTCCACTGAGGATTTCGTTACGCAGCTCGCCCAGATCGAACGGGGGGTATCTAGGGAAAGGGATTCGAGCAGGGCTTCGCTGAGGGATATGGCCAATGTTGCGGGGGGGGATCCCAAAATTTCAAAGAACAATCCCGGTGTCTGGAGAACAATAAAGAACGAGAGAGAAGTCGTCGACGGAATGAAGGTGCGAGCTGGATCGAGATTCAGGCCCAGAATATTCCGGGGCATGCAGGCTGAGATGGCGAATGGCGCATTGATCTTTGAGAACGGCGAGACGCGGAAGCCCGGTCAGTACGCGTGGTGGTGGCTTGAAGCTCGCACGGGAATAGGATGACTACAAACACGGGGCGCAACTGAGGCATCGGGGACCTTCGACGCCTCTGGGATACTGGTGGATAATTTCGGGATATATCTGGATGGCCGGAATAGTCAGTTTACAGGCGTGGGACACATCTGGGATAAGCCTGGACGGTTCTGCGATAAGCATGGATCGCCCGAGGATACAACTGGACGGACTCGAGGTATCCTGAGTCGTTTTGGCGACCCCTGAGAGAGGGGTAAGGACGGGATAGCGTGGAGGCGAAGCCTGAGCAGATGCGATATCTTCAGGTCTTGCTTATCGGGGGGGTTTGCTCGGGATGCGGGGGGGAGATACATAGGATTCGAACATACCTAGACCCTCGCGGGGCGCTGAATTTTGGGTCACTTTTTCCGGGCTGGAAATTTTAGACCATTTCAACAAGTTCAGCCCAGAAAATCTGGTAAACACTCAGTTCCGCCCAGTTTCTGAGTAACAGTTACACAAAACACAGTTCCGCCCAGTTCTTGATATATGGTTCAGGGCAATAGCGCAGCGATAGGTACGCAAACTTCAAGGCTGTAGGGTTGCAGAATCCAGGGTAAGATGGTGGGCTTCAGCCCGAATAAGTACACCAAAAGACCCGTGCACACCAGTGCCTTGGCGAAGTGCAGCTTGCACAGTGGCACAGAAAGCTGTGGGGCTTAAGGTTTATGAAGTGTTGAGTCTTCAGGACTTTGGTGTTTTGATAAATCCGAGGCTTCAAGTTGAAACGTTGAGATGCCTAGGCACGCATTTCCCTGTGAGAACATCGAGAATTCAGCACGATCTTAGCAAGACTTTTTTGGGAATTTGTGAAAGGATTTGCGGTGGAGAAAGATGTTTTGCGTTTGTGTAAGGATTTTGGGGTAAGCCGGGGCTCAGGGAAGCAGCTTGTGGGGGGGAATTTGGGGTTCCCACCTAGTTCCGCCCATTTCCCGCCCAGTTCCGCCCAATTCCCGCCCAGTTCCGCCCAGATTCTGGGGTGATTTGTTTGACGTTTTTGTTGAACACTGTAATTTGGGGCACATACTTGCTGATTTGCGGATCCTTGACCAGAACATCTCCATCAAATCTGCAAACGTTCTATTGCAGACTAAATATATATTGTATTTGCTTAGATCCAGCAAGCAAGCAGAAGTACTAGAATCAGCACCTGCTTTGTAGGCTTTCAAGAAAGAGGCGTGGACATCATCATCATCACCGCCATCACCATCACAATCGGATGAAACAGATGGGAGCACGGATAGTGAGTGGCATATCGAAACAAGCGAACGGATGACAGGGACAAGCTGGCGAAGATAGAAGAGTGGCGATATCATCAAGTCTTGCTTGTCGGGGGGATAGTGCGGGTTCTTCATGTACGATTTGTGGCGGAATTTTGCATATCGGGAATATATGTGCAAGGAAGATGTGTGATTGCCATCGAGTCAAGGTTTGGGAGCAAGGGAAATCAATCGAGTCAGGATGCGGGAGCAAGGGAAATCCATCGAGTCAGGATGTGGGAGCAGGGATAGCCATCGAATCAAGATGTGGGAGCAAGGGAAATCCATCGAGTCAGGATGTGGGAGCAAGGGAAATCCATCGAGTCAGGATTTGGGAGCAAGGAATAGTCATCGAGTCAAGGTTTGGGAGCAAGGAGAATACCCATCGCGTTAGGCGCATGCAGCAGGGAGCCATCAAGTAACACCGGAGTTTGTCGCAGATTGGTTTTGGGATAGTGTGGATTTGCCACCCAGACGTCAGGGAATAGCATGGCCAAGGCGAGACTACACCTATGACATTCCATCGCTTTCACGCAGGAGTTATTGGAGGGTGGACACAGTCTTCGTCGACTTGATGACCGCGTGCAGCATAGCACGCTGGGGGGCTTCGCTAACCCTTGGGTTTAGGATTGAGACCTGACGTTTGTCAGGGACCAACAGGGAGTACAGAGCGGAGATCTTTGCTACCCGTATCCTCCAAACACAGCAAGTGCGGGATGGAGGGTTTCGCTGTCTACAGGGAATAGGGGTTGGAGATCTTTGCTGCCCGGATCCTTAAGCAGGAACCGCAGAGTGGAGGGTTTTCGATGCCTGCAGGGAATACAGAGTGGAGATCTTTGCTGCTCAAACCTTCCCGAAGGGATACAGGTACCGGAGCTTCGCGTGCCTCACTTCACTGTTTTGGTCCCGAAGGGATACAGATAGCGGAGCTTCACGTCCCTTACTTCACTGTTTTGGTCCCGAAGGGATACAGATAGTGGAGCTTCACGTCCCTTACTTCACTGTTTTGGTCCCGAAGGGATACAGATAGCGGAGCTTCGTCCCTTACTTCACTGTTTTGGTCCCGAGGGGATACAGATAGCGGAGCTTCACGTCCCTTACTTCACTGTTTTGGTCCCGAAGGGATACAGATAGCGGAGCTTCACGTCCCTTACTTCACTGTTTCGACCCCAGGGATACAGGCATCGGAGCTTCATGTCCTCTACTTCACTGTTCTGGCCCGGGATGGGATACAAGGCGTACTGAATACACCATTGCCGGTCTTGACGTTCGGCGCCCAACAGTCGGACCTCATCTCAGAAAGGCTTGGAATACATATGGTGTTGGTAGCAGAGGGGATAGTTGTAACGTTACGGATGCCGAGGTGATGCACGAGCCCAGGGGAAGGCATCTCTATGTTCATGTATGTGTCAACGTGAGCCCTACGAGCCGGGGAGAACTTACTTGTAGCAGTGAGTTTCTTGTCGCGCTGTTCATGCATCACAGGGAGCATATTTATTGCATGATATATGGAAGTGCATTGCCAGGCAAAGGGAGTATGGTGCATGGTGAGCTTCGCGGACAGCAACCTCAAGGGGATATTTCGCAGCGTTGTGAGCATGAGGAACACGTATAGGGGATAGGCCCGACTCTTCCGGAATAGGGATAGGATTACGATGTATTGTTAATCTTGTATATCTTACTGCTGAACGCCTGGGATAGAAAGGACATAGGTGTGGTTTTGTTGGTCGACATCTGGCGGGCGGAGGGATGTGTGTGACGTTGTGTATGTCCACGCGGTGCCCACAAGCCGGGGGGAGCTTTCTATGAGTTTGAGTTCGTCTACGCATAGTTCGCTCGTATAGAAACGGGATAGTTACGATATCTAGGAAAATGTATGCGTCAACGCGAAGACCACCGGCACAGGGGGAAAGGACAAATATGACTTCGTCTATGTCACCGCGGTATCCACGAGCCGGGGGGAGGGGATAGAAGCGCATGGTACTACATTGAGGTTACGAATGTAGGGACTATACATCGAGGCGCGGGAGAGGTGGTACATGTTGCTGTGCATGTGAACCGGAAACTGGCAAAGGAAAATTGCTGACGAACGTCTACGTGACGACCAGTGGCCGGAGGGATAGAGGGAAGAGGATTAGCTGTGAGCATGCCTGCAACTTCATGGGAATCAACGTTCCTGGGAGGAGGTTATTCGCGGAAACAATGTTGCAGCAAGACGGGGCGTGCAAGGCAGCGGAGGCATGGCTGATCACCATTAAGTCCTCGCGGCCGGAGTAACCACTATCAGTGGAAGTATGAGTTCGCCGTTGCGACGCCCCCGGGCAAGGGAAACCACGACGAGAAGACGGAAGGCGCCTACCACCGTCAACGGCGTCACGTTTGCTGATGTGCGTGGGTTGGCTCCTCACGTCGTTGGACGAGGTGGTGTGGCAAGGGATAGATCTGCAGGGTGCATGCAAAGTAATGCCCCTAGCGCATGGAGTGATGCAGCGGTTAGGAATGCCATGGCCCGCTGTCCTCCGCGGCTCTACTTTGTCACGTGAGCCAAGCATGGGATAGGGATATTAGATCGGAGATATATTCGTCGAGGGCATGTACGTAAAGAAGGCGCAGGGTGAGACGAGTGGGAGAGACACAGCTGCTACTTTAACTGCGAACGGCGGTGCCGAGTGGCCTTCTGGACGTTCCCTGACGAGCGTAGACCAGCCAGTGACGAAGGTTACTGTTTGTGAGTGGAGAGGCGTGGCTGATCACCAGTAAGTCCTCTCGGCCTCGTCAAACAACATCTATGGGCATGGCTGGCCACCATTAAGTCCCATCTGCAAAAGAATGGGCTACATCGTCTAGGAGGGGTACTGAACCAAGTGAGAAGGCCGACGATGTGAAGGATAGAGCCTGAACGAGTTGAACTGAGTTTCGGCGTAAGGGGATAGAAGGTGATAGACCAATTTTCCAAATAATGTGGATTAGCAGACATCTTGGATGCATGTATTGGGGCACCGTCAAAGACGTGTGTGCTCAGACGATGATTCCGAAGGTTTGCGGATGACGGTGTTGCTTCCGAGGGTCGCCGATGTGGTCTTCGTAATCGCGGGTGGTGGTGGGCGCCTCAAAGGGGCTGGAGACCATGCTGGCGATCCCTCCTGCGTTTGTGTTGAAGGTCTGAAGCAAACCGGGCGAAGATTCGCGAATTCATCGTTAAATGCTGGGAGACGTCGCTCTGCGAGCTGACGCCCCCATCACGGGGGGTGTTTCGCACCACGTCTTCCAGATGTATTCGGGGGTGCAGATATTTTGATGTCAATTGATTTCGGGCTGTGCCTGGGATAGATTGTGGGATAGACGGTGGAACATGGATAGAATTTCGTGTGCTGTTGCTGTCTGGGCTTACAGGGCAATGTGACAGCAACACAAGCACACTGTACATTCATTCACCTTTCTCTTTTGTTTGCTTTTTGACTTAGTCTGTGTAGCTGCGCCCCGCCTGTACAGGATTTCTTGCGACCCCCGTGGGATAGTATCTACGTGCACGTTTTCCCGATCGACCAACTCGGAGCTGTACAGTCAGAGGAGTCGAGAAGGACCGTGTAGCGTGGGATAGTCCCATACCCTAACCCTTGGAACGTTCGCTTGGACCCTTTGCAACTCGCAGCCGGAGGCTAGAGGACACTGGGAATAGGTGGGTGTTCAGGTGGATATCTTATTGGGTGTACAACACGTAGCCGGACGGCTAGTGGATACATCTGGTGGATAGGCCATCAACCCCCTGGAGATAGCAACTCTGGGGATCCTTCCGATAGACGTCGTCGGGAGTGGCGTAGGAATACCTCCCCGTTGGCAGGGATACTGCTACTTCTGGAGCAACTTAACACCTTACAACTGTATATAACCAACTTCCTTGTCTACTTGGGTCTGAGCAACCGGAATAGTGGACACAGTTTTTCAGTTCTTCGACGGTTGCGTTTTCGGACGCATCGCACAAACCCTAAACCCTAAGCCCGAGAGCTGTGGCATCAGCAATGCTCGCTTCCTTTTCCAGGGGCAGCTATCACTGCTTCTGGGTTTCATTCCCCATTGTCTGAATTACAAAAGTACCTCTGTGGCTAGTAACTAAAACTTACCATCCTTGTGGTCTTTGATCACAGGCTTGGATGTAGCCTGCTTTGGCTCTGCACACTTGGGAAAGTCACATCTGCAGTCTTTGCTCATCCTGAAAGTCTGGATCCTTTCTTCCCTGCAGGGAGCTGCGTATATTAAAAAAAACTAAGGTTTCCAGGTTAGGGTTTGGGTTTAGGGCATTTGGAAACCCACACCTGGTCAGGTAATCCTGATAGTACCACATGTAGCACGAGGCACAAGCTCTCTCGTTTGCAAACAGCTCCAGAAAGTGAATCACTTTCTCCTTCTGTGTGGGCATGGCAGCGACGCCGTTTATCAAAATTAAGGAGCCAAAACAGCTGCCGGCACAAGTGTCGACAGCCTCTGCTCCTGTTTTCTGCAAAGGCGCAGAATCTGAGGCCCAAGCTTCTGGGGAACCCATTATCTGTATATTATTTATTTGTTTATTTTATTTAGATATCTATATATATATGTATTTATATATTTGTAGATAGATAGAGATATATATATATACACCCCCGGGCCGAAAGTTTCGACCCATGGCACATGTTGGATGGCATGCAGACAGTGAAGGCTCCCGCGGAGTAGCGGAGTGCCGAAAAGTAGCGTTTTCCCTTCGCCTGCTAGCGGAGAAATTAATACCCCGTTTTGAAAATATAGTACTATAGTAGCTCCGGAGGAGGCCCCCAGCCCCATTGTGTCAGGAGTCTATGGGGAAGAGGGCGGGGTACGGGTGTAAGAACCCCAAGATGTTGGTGGGTCGAACTATCGGCCCGGCGCAGCATGCGTTTTGGTGGCCAGAGTTTGCTATCCCACCTTTTTGAAGTTTGGGCAAGACCAGTGCTCCCCGAACGCATGCTGCGCCAGGCCGAAAGTTCGTCGCGCTCACAACATAAGACAAGAAGACAGCAGAAAACCCCCTCTCCCCCTTAGACTCCTGCACTCCAAGAGCGCCGGGTCCTCCTCCGGAACATTAAAAATAGTATAAGTTTATTCCAGGGGATTAATTCCTCCGCTGGCCAGGCTAGAACAAAACCCTGATGCAATACTCCGCTGTCCTCCGTCAACTTTGTCGAGTCTTGTCAAGAGCGACGAAACTTTATTCCTGGTCATGCTCCTCACAAGGCCGTTTCCACTAAAAAATCTAGCGTCCAGGACCTGGCCGGCGTCAGCGTCGCGCAGAGCATGCGTTTTTGTGGCTAGAGTCTGCTTCAAAAAGTGCTTCCGGAAGGCAGATGCGGAGTTGGGTGTCCAGGCCAGTTTCCGAGCCCTTTACCATGAGTCCTATGCAGTTGTCACGTCGGAGCTCCGTCAGAAGATTGAAAAGTCGGACGAACCGGCGAGCCGACGACTGACTCAGCCCGAGCGGGCTGAGCGGTTCGAAAAGCAGAAAAAGAAGCTTTCGATCAAAAACCAGACCGAGCCCAGCGAAGCGCTGGTGGACAAGGCTGTGGCGTGCTACGAAAGCAATGAGCTGAGGTATCTGCCCTGGGAAGCATGCACTTCGCGGGAACAGGAAGTAGGCTCCGACAGGCGTAAAGACACCCGCTTCACTGTAGACGAGCATTCCGGGCGGTTGAAGGTGGAGAACAAGGATGCAGAGCAAAAGGCTGTCACTACTTCGGAAGTTCACATCATGCAGGCTTTGCAGCGTCGATCTCTTGCCATGGACCAAGCCAATCTGGTGGAGTATTCCGTGATGCAGCAGTGGAGCGACAGGCTCATCAGAGCCCGCGTGCAGGATGCCCCCGCGGGCTACGCCAAGCCGACCTGGGCCCAGCTTGTCGCTGCTGACAAAAAGCTTTTCAGCGAGCTCAGGGACCTGACCCGTGATGGGGTTCAGGCAAATGCTGGTGCCCGGCCCTTAGACACTCATGTTCCCAGTGTCATGAATAGCTTCGACGTTGTGTGCTTGACGCAGCCCCTACCGTCGGGGTCTTCACGGGCGTCTGATGAGGGCAAGGATGCAGAGAAGCCAGAAAGGCCGGGCCCGCGCGGGCCTCGACAACCCAAAGGCGCCGGAAAAGGTAAGGGCAAGTTCAAATCGCCAGAGATGCCAGCACAGTTGGTTGCATGGGATCCTGTCCAATGAGGTTAGGAACAATGCATGTGTTCGCGGCTTGCATGCTTGCGCAATCCCGAAGTGCGGGCAGCACGGTCATGGAGCTTCCACTTGTCCCAAGCGTAACAAGGCCCCGTCAGAGTGACTAGGCCATGAGGTGTGTGCTGACCGTGTGTCCTCGCGGGGGGAGGACCAGGGACCGCGTGCGTTGGATGCTGAAAAGCAACCATTGCGACCCCGCCTTCGAAGTGTGAGTGTCGGCTCGGATGCTGTTGGGCAACCGATCCCCCGCAGGGTGAATGCCGAAGGGCAATCGCCCCACCGACCGCAGCCCCAGTTTCATGATGGTTCGGATGCTCCTAGGCAACCGAACCCTTCTTCGATGCCTCATGCATCTTTGTCTGAGACAGCGACGTTTGATGCCAGTCATTCTTTGAGTCCTGGTATTGTTGATAACGCAGTCTGCGCATTTGATTCCCTTCCTGTCATTGCAGTTTCAACCAGTCCCCATTCTGTCCGCGACCAAGTACGCCAGTCCTTCTATTCAGGCATGTGCTGGCATGGTGGTTTGACGGGGCTGTACCCTTCCGTGGCGCAGCACCCTAATGCCGTCAGAGCTTTCACGAGGTTGGTGCGCGCTGTATCACCACGGCACGTATTCAGCAGCATCGTTGTGTTGGATGGCTCTGAGATGGGCATTCGTGACGATGCCCAAAACGCATGCCTGCCCGCACTCGTCATACCCATGACTCGGTTTTCAGGGGGCCAGTTGGCTATCGCAAGCCCGCGTGGACAGGTCATCACTCACGGCGATCAATCTTTCCGTGCTCGCTTATGTAGCCTCGAGCAAGGCCCATTGCCATCGATGCCCCAGGTTTGAAGCATGCGGTCATGCCTTCACAGGGTCGCAGGTTGGTGCTGATTGCTCTCTGCCTTCAAAATGTGACGCACCTTGATAAGCAGTCTGCGAGGACTTTGCGTGAGCTTGGCTTCAACCTCCCAGATGCTGAGCCGCCCATTCGCGCTGTGCCAGCCTTCGCCGAGGGTTTCCCCGACCTTAGGCCCCTTGGGTTTAGTTCCTCTAGGTCCCGCCCGCTGTGCCTCATTTCCTTCATGTCCTGAGGCCTTGCCTGCCGTGCGGCCGCAAAGGTTGATGTTCGTTGAGTTGTGTTGTGGATCGGCGGGGCTGTCTTTCGCTTTCCGATCACTAGGATTCCAGGTGCTAGCCATCGATCGTGCCAGCAATCGCCATCGGCCTTTGGTTCATTGTGTGCATCTAGATCTGCGGCTGGACTCTTCCTGGACGTACCTGACGCGGCTCGTCCAGGCCAGGCAGGTCCTTCTTGTGCACGTTGCTCCGCGTGAGGTTCCGTGGCAGGGCCGCCACGCATCCCAGTGCTTGCGAAGCGAAGCTTCTCCCGACGGGCTTCCCGGGTTACCTCCTGCTTGGCAGTCCAAAGTGGATTCGGCCAACGCCGTCTACAGACGCACGTCTGCTTTTTGCATGTGGCTTTGCGAGCAGCGCTCCCAGAATCCTGAGTTCATGACGCATTTTTGTGTTGAGAATCCCGCCAGCTCCTACATGTGGTTGCTGCCCGATTTCGTCGCCTTGCGCTCGAAGTGTTTCGAGGTTTCTTATGACTCTTGCATGCATGGTGGTGACCAGGCCAAACGCCAGGTATTGTGGACTTCAATGCGGGAGCTAGGCACCTTGGCCCGCCAGTGCGACAACAGCCATACCCACCGGCAATCCCCCACGGCAGAGGCCGAGTACCCTGAAGCCTGTTGTTCCAGGTATGCTGCTGCTGCAGCTCTGGCGTTGGGCGCCTCGCACACCATGCCGGCCAGCCCACGCATCTCCAACGAGTCCGCCCGCGCCGCTGCCCATCGGCAACCGCGCACTTCCAGGGCCATCGTTCTTGTGGATGAGTACCAGTACCAGGTTACGGTGCCTCTGCCGTCTGGCCAGGTCCCATCTCTTGATGATAAGAATTGCCTTTGTTGTGGTTTAGGCCCGGTCCTCGCCGGTTCCAAGGTGCTTTGGATTAACTTTGAGGGGGGGGTAGTTTTCCCGAAGCGCCCTAGGCCCGACAGGACGTCACTGACCAGCTTACAGATTTCGGTGAGGGAAGAGCAGCCTCGGTCACTTGCTTAATATGTTTGTCAAATGGAAGCGTTGGGGCAAGGAGCTGGCCGAACAGGAAGAGAAGTTGCATGCTTCCCTCCATCCATCTGTGGCCATTGTCTTGAAGGGTAAGAGGCTCTTGCTTCTGGATCGGATAGCGAAATCCCTTGACTGGCCTGATAAGAATTTGCATTCTGATCTTACCCACGGGTTTCGTTTGGTTGGGGAGGAGAGGCCAAGCGGAGTCTTCCCTCTGGACCCCAAGCCTGCCGAGACATCCGTGGAAGGTTTGATGGAGGAGGCCGCTCTTCTGAAACCTTTGCTGTGGGAAAAGATCTCTCAAAGCCCAGACGGTCCCCACGATCAAGCTCTGTTTGATATCACTCATGCTGAGTGCCACGAAAAACGGTGGTTGGAACCACCCCGGACCTGGAGTGAGCTTGAGGGTCATTTTCAGGGTTCTTGGGTTCCTGTTGAGCAGCGCCAGAAGCTGAGACCTATCGACGACCTGGCCGAGAATGGTGTCAATAGCGCTTTCGCCCCTTGTGACAAGCTGACCCTCAGGGCTGTTGATGAGATTGTGTGGACAGCCTGTTTCCTCATGCGCACGCTCATCGGCCGGAAGGAGGTTCACGTCCAGCTGTCGTCCGGGGGCGTCCTGGCCGGTCCCCTTCACTCCTTTTGGACGGGCGATAAGGCCCGAGCCCGCCCACTGGTCAAAACGGTGGATCTGAAGGCGGCATACAAACAATTGCCGTTGAGCCCTCTTGATCATCGCTTATGTGTTGTCAGTGTTCGCAGGCCGCTCGACCGACAAGTCGTAGGCTACGTGTCCAAAACCCTGCCGTTCGGAGCGGCTGCGAGTGTGACAGCGTTTAATCGCGTCGCTCGTCTCCTTCAAAGAATTCTGCAAGAGGCTCGCATCATGGCGAGTAATTATTTTGACGACTACCCCATTCTGGAGATGACTGCGCTCGCAAGCAGTTGCGACAAGACCGTGCACAACATTTTGTCTCTTCTAGGATTTGAATGGGCGTCGGATAAAGAGGAGGATTTTGCTCAGAGTGCGAGCCTTCTTGGAGTCACGTTAGATCTAACAGATCCCGCGCTTGGGCATGTCAAGGTTGCGAATCGTGAAGAGAAGTGCGCCGAAGTTTCCTCTGCCATTGATGCGGTTTTGGCAAAGGGTGTTCTTAGGGCCTCGGAGGTTGCCTCTTTGTTCGGCCGCATACAGTTCATGGAGGGCCAACTGTTGGGGCGCCTTGGGCGTCTAGCGCTTATGGAGCTCAGGTCTCTTTGTTCAGCTTCGGGCGAGCTTCGCCTTGGCAAGTTTGAGAGGGCAGCCTTTTGCAATCTCAGGGATCGTATGATGTCCGGGCCCGCCAGGGCTGTGCCTACATCGCCACCTGAGGGGTGTGTTTGTGTTTACACCGATGGCGCGTGTGAGTTTCAGTCGGGTCGACCACTCTGCACGATCGGAGGGATTTTGTATCACCGCGTTGATGGGAAGTGGAACACTCGCTTCTTCGCATGCGAAATGCCGCCTGAGTTGGTTCAATCATGGAGTGATGCTGGGAAGCGGCATCTGATCGGCCCGGTTGAGCTCTATGCCGTTGTGACAGCCAGAAAGGTGTGGAGATCCTTTCTGAACTCTGCTCGTGCTCTGTTCTTTGTTGATCACTCGGGTGTGCATGCAGCGTGCGTGAGTGGAACTTCAAGGGACAGTGTGTAGAGGTGTTTGCTTGTCGAGCTTGAGCGCGCCGATGCAGTGCCCATGATTGGGTGGATTGCTCGAGTGCCCAGTCCGAGCAACCCGTCCGACGCTCCCTCAAGGGGGATCTTCGTCTTCCCAGTTTGGGGCACCTGCTCTCGAGAGCATCCGTCTTGCTGCATGTCTGGGAGACTCCTGAGCCCGTTGGAGTTGAAGGGGGATGTCTAGGGACGCGCTCACTCGTCTTCGTGTGATGCGTGTTCTTGGAGGCCCTGTGGGCTCATGGATTTGTCCCGACTTGTGGCTGTGCCATCAAAGAAGAAAAGAGCGCTTGAGTCCTCAAACATGCATGACTCTGTTTTTCTTTATGAGCCTTTTGAGATCACGATTGGATACCATGTTATGAGGATGAAGTTTGAATATGCTTCCCTGCGGTGATTAATTTCCTTTGAGTTTCTCGCCCTTTTTGGAAAGTTGCGATGGCTATAAACATGTATATATATATACATGTATATACATGCATATATATATATATGTGGGTATATATGTATATGTATATTAATTATATGTATATGTATATATATATATATATGTATATAGATCTGCATATGTATACATGCATATGTATGTATGTAGACATGTATATATATATATGTATATATATATATATATGTATATATCTATATACATATACATATACATATACATATACATATACATATACATATACATATACATATACATATACATATACATATACATATATTTGTATGTATAGAAATGTATATGCATATAAATATATTCAGCCAGGGTTCCTTTGTTCTTCTTCTTCCTCTTTTTCCACCTGTCGCCCTCCCCACAGCTTGGCGTTGTTCAGATCGATGCCCTCGAGGCAATAGGCCAACTGAGTTGCAGCTGCCACAGCAAAATTTAAAATCTAAGGAGTGCAACCAACAAGAATGTATAAAGCTCAATGTTTTTGTTGCAATCCTACAGGAGGTTTCCCACTCCCTATCAACCCTAAGCCTACGTGAAGCAGGCTCGGTCTGTGCAGCAAAAGCCCCGTAAGCCTCAAACACTCAACACTGGCAGCTCCGATCACGCTGTGGCTCCCTTTCCGTAGTGGAAGTGCAACGGACATGTGATTTGACATTGCACCAGCCTTGAATTCCGATGTGTTTCGCGCCCTTTGGTCACGATGGATCGGTGACTCCAGCAGCAGTTTCATTCAAAACTCTGGTGCCATTGATGACATTCAGCATCGGGTTAGTCCCTTTTGTGCCCAGATCTTCAAGCATTTCGGCCCGATTGCCTCAGGGCATTGACTCATAGCAAGCACTGGCAAGAGCAGCACGAGCAGCACGTTTGTTTGTTGTGTGTCATGGTCTTTCCTCGGTATCCCAGCAGCGTTTCATCGAACCTTCTGTTCAGCCAGCAGCTCTTTGGCATTGTGCCCTTGCGCAATGCTGCCAGCAATGCCAGTCCTCTCGAAACGATGTGTTCCCGGAATCGTGGCTCTGACCGTTTCCACTCTCACTCTCGCTCTCGCTCTCTTGCCTTATCTGATGGGAGTGCAGAATGCTCTGCAGAGGCCAAGACTGGATTGCAAGCAAGAAACCATTCCGCTCTATCCAACGTTTCCCGGAGCCAGGGTCCGCAACCTTTCTGATAGTGAGTGGATTGCGTCGCGTGAAACAAGCACAACAACAAACTTTGTCCTGGCAGCAATATTAAACGCTCATGCTCATAGCATTCCTGCACTTTGGTCTGTGTACGGACCTCACTTTTGGGATGTTGTCTTCATCAATCCAAAAATGACCCCGACAGAGCAAGCAGAGTTGGGCATGCGTGGAATCAAAGCACTGACCTGTGGCGATGGGTTCAACAAGGTCTACGACATCAACTACAAATGTGTTGCTGGGCTCATCCATGATTTCATGAAGCCCATTGACATTGAAGATGATCCGGAAGATCCTCACCTGCCTGCTTCGAGTCGCTGGAGCGAACTTCAAGGATTGTTGGCCTTTCATGCCGATCTCTGGCTCTCTCCCCTTGTTTTCGCGACTGCTGCATTTGCATATCATGGTTTTGTTTTTGGTCCAACCAAGGGCTTTTGTTTAGGAAAAGCAATGATCAGCGGAGGTCTGGATGACCTGATACGGCAAAAGCCCCAGAAGAAAGCATGTTTACGCTCATTTTATGTCTCGTCAAGAGACTTGCAAACATGTCTTACAATCATCCTATGATGTTGGGCAGGGTGAGCCACGAAGGCAGGAAGCCAAAACCAGGAAGCCACAAAGAGCCAGGATCC
The DNA here is from genome assembly GCA_905221605.1 of Symbiodinium natans. Classification (NCBI taxonomy): domain Eukaryota; class Dinophyceae; order Suessiales; family Symbiodiniaceae; genus Symbiodinium; species Symbiodinium natans. The sequence goes on from CAJNDS010002535.1 coordinate 901,881, forward strand.
ACAAATGAGTGTGACATTTGCCAAAAAACTCTCCTTGTAAACTCGATCCGCCGCACAGGCCACACGGACTGAGAGCATAAGTTTGATCCGGCCAGGCCGGCCAGGGAATGACATGCCTGGCAAAAACCCAGGAAGGACAACTTTTATCATGTGTCTCCTCCTGAAGTAAGAACAAACCTGCATATGCTGATGTTTTGTTGGAACCTGTTCCAAACCCTTTTGGAGACAAAACCCTTTTGGAGATACAAGCCGGTGGCCTCAAAGAAGCCAAGCCAAAACGATCCAAGCCGACTGGCTTTGTCCAAGGAGTGGTTTGGATCTGCAGAAATTATGGGTTCTTCAAGACGCAGATTCTGCTTGCCAGCGCTTCAGCTGGAGCTGGGCTTGGTGGCGGCACGGCGAAGCGATTCGCCAACAGGCGTTTTTTTCTAGCAAAGGCTCTTGAGGACGGGATGGGTCTGAATGCCTTGACATTTTGGCGGTTGACCTGGTCCAATCGGGTTGCTGTTTCACTGGTCCCAAGGTCCTAGAGTGGCCTGAGTACCCCAACTAGTGGCCCAATTCAGTTCTGTAAGTTGGTTCTCTCCACGAATCCTAGGCTAGCCCAAGAGTAGCTTTAGGGGGGCCATGTGGTCTGAGCTAAGGCGAGAGTGCAGATGCAATTTCTGAATTCTTTTGCATGGCAGGAACTGGCCGAAAAGGATTTAGCACCGAATACTCGATGTGAGTGCCATGCATGGGCAGATCTCTTCTACATACCTCGCGAAGCCTTCGCAAACTGGGCGTCAGCTGCACAAATCGTGGGCTCTTTCCGGCGAAGCAACGATTGGCTCGACACCAGCAAGTACCTCATGATGAATGAAGTGGCTGTCCATCTGTTAGCTCAGGTTAGCATGAGACATGGCTGCGCTGGTGGTTGTCAGCTCCAAAGCATGAAGTGCTGCGGAGGGACCGGTGCTCAGTTGAACGCATCGGATATGGCGGATGCGCAGTGTATGTGTGGCCATCGTGTAGACCTCCGAGATTCGAACGTCCTCAACAAGCTTGCAGAGATGTGGAAGCAAAAGGGCCTCTACTATGCAAGATCTAAAGCAGGAGCAGGAAGAACTTAGGAATTGCCAGAGCGTTGTCAAAGGGGATGTTCATGCTGTCTCTTCGCTGAAAAGAGACATGTATAGTGTACTGTGAAACATGGTGGGAAACAACGGGGAAGTCTGGGTGTGGGGGCGTTGGCGCTTGAGGCGTGGCCACTGAGCTTGTTCGGCAAGCCCGTCTGAGACTTCTAGAGTAGCTTCCCGATGAGCTTGCGCTGGTCTTTGTTGCAGTCATGTTGCACGCGCAGTTGTGATTTCAGCGCCAGAGTCTGGACCGATTTTGACGCATGCATGTTCGGAGGCCAGAGAAAGAAGCGCACAGCCATCGTGTCCAACCGATCCTGGTTTTGCGTGCTTAGTAAGCACTGTGACGGCGGACACGACCACCTCCCGTGGGGGAAAGTCCTCTCAAACGGCAACACAGCGTGGTCCACAGCCTTAGAAAGTGCATACTCATGGGGACTGAGTAAAGCCCTCGTTCAATGTCTTTTAGATGGCCTGGGACTCCAGCGAGAGAATATGCCTCTCAGCTCGAAGCAACAGAAGCGTAGACTACTCGAGCCTGAGTTTGGCAATATCCAGATCCTGCTCGACCCCCCTGCGGAAGTTCTGCGCACGGTGCCGCCGTGTACTCTACAAGGCGTCCTGGGGCTCCCTAAAGGAACCCGCCTCCTGCGAGTAGACAGGGCCTCTTTCCGAGCAGTGATCCGCACTCCGCTGGACCCAGTGACCTGGTGTCAGCGAGCTATGCAGCTTCCACATCCTTCGCATAGTCTGCAAGACCTCCCCACGCCAGTCGCGCTGGCAAAGTTCCGCACGTATGAGTCTCGCAAACTGCGACGGATTGTTGAGGAATGCGAAGGAAAGGAGACCCGGGCCCGGTGTGGCCTGGACCCTTCAGTGCAGGCAGTGACAGCTCCTAAAAAGTCGGTGGCAACAGAACAACTGCTGTCGAGCGTCCAGCGCCCGGACCTGGACGTTGCCCGCCAAATCCGAGAGGGTTTTCCCCTAGTAGGGTGGTTGGAGCCTTCCAACCTGTGGGAGAAGAGGCTGGAAGTTCCAGCTTTAACGCCCCAAGCTTTGATGGAGGCAGCCCCAGATATAGCTGCAGCGTCTCGTCCCCAAGTTAGTCGAAACGTAGACCCGGCCATAACCTCCGGAGTCTGGGAGGCCACCTCACAAGAAGCCAGCGTGGGATGGCTATCGTTCCAAGACGAACGACAGCTTTCACCAGTCTCTCGGATTTTCAGCGTGCGTTTCGAAGAACAAGATAAGGCCAATCGACAACCTCAAGTCGAGCTTAGTAAATGCAGCCTGTGGCACCACTGAGAAAGTCTCTATGGACAGCGTGGATAACATAGTACAGGCAGTTTTGCGCTGGCTCTCAGCCGAGCTCCCCGATACACCCTCTGATCGCCTAGTAGGCCGCGCCTGGGACCTTAAAAGTGCGTATAAACAGCTCGCAGTGCAAGCGTCGCACAAGCATTTTGCATGGATCTTCGTCACGGACCCCCATACGTCCAGAGTCAGAGCCGCACAATTGCATAGTATGCCCTTCGGAGCAGTCGCCGCAGTCCACGCCTTTCTCAGATGCAGCGAGGCGCTCAAAGCTCTGGCCCGCGGCCTCTTCCTTTTGGTCACCGCCAGTTTCTTTGATGATTTTACCGTAGTGACACGCAAGGCGAGTGCTTCACACGTCGAACTGGTGGTCAAGGCAATGTTTAACAAGCTCGGATGGCTAGTAGCCGCAGAAGAGAAGAAAAACATGCCCTTCTCTGAAGTCTTCGAGACCCTGGGCGTGGTGATCGATCTTAGTGAGCAACATCTGGGACGCGTGAACGTGTCAAATACAGCCAGACGTCTCTCAGAGCTTCAAGAGACCATGGAGTCCATGCTCACCAAGGGCACCACCTCGTTCGTCCAAGCCCAAAGGCTGCGAGGACGCCTCATTTTTGCTGAGCAACAATTATGGGGCCGTAACACCCGCCGTGCAGTAATTACAGTAGGAGATGTTCCCGGGTCGGATGATTCCCCGGTTCCTCTTACGCAGTGTCAACGCGACGCATTGAAGTTCTTGCTTCAACATTTATCACCAGGTAGACCCAAAACCTTCGACCTCGTGCCTCGTCCGAAAGCCTTCCTCTGGTTAGATGGGGCGTGTGAGTACACGCCTGGATCAGGAGTCCCACAGTGCGGTTTAGGGGCAGTGCTCATCAAGGACGAAGCTCGTTTTGCATGGGGGCACCTGGTGAGCAAGGACACGGCGCAGAAGTGGTCCGTTCGAGCCGGGAAACAACAGCTTGTGTTCGAGTGCGAACTACTCCCATACCTGCTTAGTCTGCAAAGATGGTATGAGCATTTGCGTGGCACCGACTTGTTTGTCTTCATCGACAACAACGGAGCCCGATCTTCCTTGGTCAAAGCCTTCACTCGAGTCGAGGAAGGAGCCAACATCATACACCAAGCCATCGAGCTGGAGGAGCAAATGCACGTTCGTGCTGCAATGTTTCGCGTGCCCTCCCATTCCAACATAGCAGATGGCCCCAGTAAGCCTCCGGCTCAAATTTGTTTGTAGCGTGAGTCGGGAGGGGGGGAGGGGGTAGTGTGTTTTTGTGCCTCTCTTCACACAGGTGAGAGAGGACGTAGTTTTCATGCCATGGATTGGCTCGGTGCTGAGCCACAGCACCAAACTTGCTTGGAAAGTGCCAAGAAGGAGAGAGAGAGATTTTTGAGAGGGAAACATGCAAAGTGGGAACGTCAGTGCATAACAAGATGCATGCTTGTTTGGATGTGTGCCCTGCTGCCAATGTGGGAGACCCTGCCAGAGCATCAAACGGCCCCAGCGCACTGGGAAAGCCGATACCGGGACACCACGCAAGGGCCCCGGTCAGCAAACGCCACCTTAGAGATCAACTGGTCCGTGCAGCACTCGCAGCCTCCCAAGCAGTCTTCGATAGAATACATGACAATGGCTGCAGAGATCTGCACGCAATGGATCCGTGACGCACCTCCAGCAGGGGCCCCAGTAACCGTGCAAGATCCGAGTCCAGCTAGACATAATGCCAAGCCACTCGGTACCTCCCGATCGGTGTGCGTGTTGTGTACACTGCCTGAACAACATGCGGCCCCCGAACAGGGGGAAGGCCGATGCAAGGACGCCACGCATACCCCTCTGTCAGCAAACACCACCTTAGGGATCAACTGGCCTGTGCAGCACTCGCAGCCTCCCGAACAGACCCTGGAAGCCTGGCTGACAGCGGATGCAGAGATCTGTCCACAGTGGATCCGTGTTGCACCTCCGGTCGGGACCTCAGCGCCTGCAAGGTCGTTTGGTCTTGCTCGACACGAAGTCATGATCATAGGTGCTGAACAGTCTGTGAGAGTGATGTGTATACCATGCTGGCATGCGGGATGGGCTGCTACTTACATGTCCTTCACTGGGCATAGCTGCAGTCGGTCTGATGTAGGTGAGAGCATGAGCCATCCGAGAGAGTGTAGTTGTCAGTCCAATAGCATTAGGGCACTCCAGACGCTGCCTGATGCAGGGGAGCCGCTTTCGGCCCCACCACATGCAGACCTCCGCTCCAGGGCAGGACACTCAATTTGCAGTCTGCCTGCACCACATATTTCACCAGAGCGTACAGAGCCGCCAGTATGCAATGCCTGCATGAGCATCTCCACCTCCAGACCTCGGGCTCAAATGAGGCAAACCACGAGAGCCGAGAGAGGTCTCCCTCCTAGGGAGCACCCTCGCTCGCACTACCGAGCAGATGGTCGCCATCGCAGAACGGCCACGGAGCTGAGGCAACGGGGCTGGCAGTCGTGGGAAGGCCACAATGAGTGGCGACATGGAGCGACTGAGTCGACAGGGTGGTGGCATGGCTGGAATTCGTGGACCGAGCGTACCGAATGGCACTCTGAGGAGGCGGAATCGCAGGGCGACGGACAGCCAGGCACCGTCAGTGATGGCCCCTCATCTTCCTCGGCTCAGGCTGTGAAGATCCAGGCCCAAGACCAAGGAGAGCCACACATGGAGGAGGCCGATGTGCCGGCCCCTGCAATTAATCCAGTCGTGGACGGCACCACACCTGACATGATGAACGAGGTACGGACCCCGACAGCTGACCCGGTGGCATCGGAGACAACAACGGACGAGGAGGAGTTAATCCCAGCAAAAGAGCATGCCGCTGTGCAGCATGCCGCTATACAGTGTGGCCCGGTCACGTGTGACCAGGCCACACAGACAAGCGACAACGAGAGGCCAGGAAAGGCTGCAACTGGCAACTACACACCTCAGGGGCTGCCGCTGCAGAGCGTCGCAATGAAGGCGGATGAGCATCCGATTGAGGAGACAAGCGGTGAGGTCTGTGGTGCACGAAGAGGAGGCGACGCACGTGGTGCGGTCAGGAGGGCCCAAACAATCGGCCCCGAGAGGGTGCCGCCGCACCAGGGACTAAATGCTGCGGCAAGGCTACACCTGGGCAAAGCAAAGCAGCTTCTGGGCGAGCTCTTGCCTAGCAACCCGGGGGCGAGCCTCACGGCCTTCCAGATGCAGGGACACTACAAGTTCAGGCACGACCTATACCACAAAGCTCAGCAGGGTGAAGCCTACGACATCCGGGGCCAGCACATCGACAGCCCGCTCCTCACGGATAACGTCGGTCGTTGGATATGGTCACTGGTTGGTGCCCTGCTGACGCATGACAAGCTCGGACAGGTGCAGAGCTGGCAAACAGGAGGAGATCTCGTTGAATCCTGGATGCACTCCCTATGGACGACACAGGGTCAGGCTGAGCTAGACATCCTTGCCGGCGTTTCCCGCCTCGCCAGCCACTTGCACGATGGGCTGCAAAATTTGCCCCGAGCACTGTATCTTCAGCTGCAGTGGAAGACGCATTGGCCAGAGTTTTTTCAGGCGCTCATGCCATACCTGTATAGGCCTGACTGCATTGACGGCCCCCTAGAGGCGAGCCGATTGTGCAACGCAATGGAGTCAATGCCAGCTGTTCAATACATGTCGAGAGTGCCTGCACTGCATGGACTGTGTGACACATGGATCACCCACCCAAAGTGCCCATTGCAAGACACTTGCATTCCCACAGTGCGATCTTGCACCCAGGTCAAAGCTGCCTCCGAGCCACATCCAATTTGTGCAGACACTGCCTGGACATCTTCGGACTCGCAGGCGCGAACCCTTGAGTGGAGACCTCTAGGACACGAGCACCACATAAGACCGAGTGTACCCTGCCGTACGTTGTCAGTGCCCATCTCACTTAGGCAATCAATTGACCATAGAAGGTTGCATAAAGAGGCCCCTAGACCCTTTGGGAACAGGAAGAGGCGACACGACACCAGCACATTTGTTTCACCCTCGGCCCCGTCAGCCCGAAACAGGGATAATGCAAGGATTAGGCTCAAGATGGCAAACAGCCCGCGCAGCCCGCGCAGACACCCTCGGGCACGGGTTCGGCCCAATGGTGAGAGGAGACGGACACGCACTGAGCTAGCCAGACGTCGGGAACAACGTGAACAAAGAGAGACCAGGGAGGCTGGCGCAGGCAGCCGCGGGAGCCGATCAGCCGGCACCACTCAGCGGGACGCCCCAGCACAGAGGGTTCCGGCTGAGGGAACCCGGGAACGCGACACACCAGAGGGGTGGCCGTGGACACTCCTGGATGCGAATTCCGTCAGCGCTCCCACTCCTTCGGCCCAGCGTGCCCAGACGGCCTCATCCTCCAGCACTGCGGTCACCGAGCCTCAGGACCATGAACAGGACCACGACAAGGGCAGCGCGCAGGACAGGAGCCGTACCCCGGCCCGCAGATCAGCCCGAGACCCGATAATCACCTCCAGGACGGATGCAACACCGGACAGTCCTACACGACGTGATGACATTAACGGTGTCCTCACTGAGATCTTGCGAGAACCGGGTCATCGCTACGGGGTGCAAGTCAGACAAGACGGTTTTGCCTCGGCCATCGAGCTAGCCTGCAGCCCTCTTCTGCAGGCACATGGCATCAGTTTAGGGGACATCCGCTGGATTGTTGATGTCAGGGACAGACAGCGCTATCAATGGTGCGACATCCAGGGCTCCTCCCACATACGCCTAATCATGAGCCGGGACCTGCCGACCGACATGGGAGGCACACCCCATTTCTCCTCTCCGACGGCCCCCACAGGGAGTGCCGAAAAGGTGATCGATTCCTTCGTGGCTGGTGAAAATCAGGGCGCAGGTCTAGGAGTTGGACAGCCCAGGAATAACACCAGGTCCCAGAATAGCAGCGATCAGCATATTAGATATGCTGCACAGAAAAGGCACTATCCGACAACTCACATGCGTGAAAGCCACCACATGCACACCCTCTTAGCCAAATCCCAGCCTATCTCCACATCAGTGCCCCCGGAGCATGTCAACCGCCCGCAGGCAGTTATCCTACATGCACGGCCCTGCTGGGGAGCCGGATCTGCCAACCCCTCAGTGGAAGACGATCAGTGGTCGACTGAATCTAGGAGATCTAAAGAGGATTGGCCTAGAGGGGTTTTGCTGGGGTGGTGCACTGCGTTTTCACTACTGATCCGATATAGGAACGAACCTAAGCCGGGCAATAAGTGGATAACGCATAGACGCACTAAAGGAAAGTACAAACGCAGACCCCTCCATACACCCCTCCGAATTCACGACGTTTACCAGAAATTCCTCAGTCACCGCGGCGGTCCTAAGTCCGCCGGCCCTTCCTACTACAATAAGAAGAAGACTACATTCCAAGGCAAGGGTGAGGTGAAGGTTTCCCCCGGGCCCCCCACGGGGGAAGGACCTATACATGCTACCAACGCATGCACTTCCGCAGGTGGGAAGATGGCGGGGGGCGCGCCTTTATGCCGGACACCAAAACTTATGCATATTTGTATCTGGTTGTACCTCAGTTGCGTAATCTGCTGCATGGACTTCCATGGAAGCAGGAACACACAAGCTGCAGTGCATGAGCTAAGTGCCATGACGGCAGCCATCCCTTGCCCTGAAAAGGTACCACCATCGGCCTTTAGTGCAGCTCTTCGCTGCCAATTAGCAGTCAGTAGGAGCTTATGCTATGGTGGCCATCACGGCCAGCGGCCCTTGAGGTCCCACAACCCATCCGCCGACATCGTCTTCCCAGAGGGGCAGCCGAGCTCCTGGAATGGAGCGAGACGGAGGATGAGACAGTGGTACCCCCGGCCTCAAAGAGGCAACGGACAGATGAGACGGCCTCTGGTGATGGCCAGCAGCAGATTGACGGCCCCACGAAGGAGCCGAGGACACCTCAGCAATGGGTGCTCCGTGCAGCGGACACCAGCCAGATCATCGACCTGGACGATTACAAGGAGCCGAAGAAGGCATCAGAGTCCCCCGCAGCGCCGGCACTCACATCCACTCAGATGTGCAAGGCCTTCTTACATGACCTCAGGGCACTACGACCGGCAGACCAAAGACGGCGAGCCCATAAGCTCCTCCAGCACTGGGAGGCAATGGAAGAACGACTTGGAAAGGACTAAAAGGCTGAGAGAAGGGATGAGCCTCGGCCCCGTGTGGGAGCCGCATAATTGTTTAATGGACGTGCCGGGCAGGACGCCGTTTTTCCACAGTGCATTTGCATTCCTGCTTAGCACATGTCTCCTAGGCGTGGCGAGACACAGCTTCATGAATAGAGCCAAAGAGACACCTCCTACGCGACACTCACGACATAATCGACAAACAGCGCCACATTGTACTATATGGAGCCGCGCGCTGAGGCTGCTGTGCGTCCTATGCCTTGGGCAGGGAGCTCGGTCTGCACCTGCCACAGATCACATTGCCGATCACGCGCACACCCTACCGGGATCCAAGAGAGCGCTTCGTAGAGCAGTTCACACAGCTAGAGTGCAGGGAGGGGCTTGGTACCGAGGGAAGTGGTGCACGCGGTCACAACTTCCTGATGTTCAGGTGCGAGCAGCGCAGAGAGTGCCGCTGGATCAGTATAAGAGAAGAGGCGCGCGGGGAGGTAGACACGGGATCGCAAGGATTCATGTCCTGTCCTTGAACGTCGGAGCTCTATCGGTCCTCATGTGGCAAGAACTCCGAGAGCTGCTCAAACAGCAAAGTACCAAATACCATTTCATATGCCTGCAGGAGACGCACCTTAGCACAAGCTCCACATATAAACTGGAAGGATGGTTTGCGGTACACTCAGGAACAGCTGCCAGAGCTGATGGTGTTCTCACCTTGGTGCATCCGAGACACCAAGCAACACACATCCGGCATGAGGAGGTGATTCCAGGTAGAGTCCTGCGCACACAGATCTCGACTGCACAAGGGAGGGTCGAATTGGTTAATTGCTATCAGCACCCACATAATTTTGCACAACGCCCCGAAGTCCTGCGGGAAAAGCGGGCTAAACTCCTTGAAAAACTGAGTGGTTGTGTTAGGGGTCTCTCCATGCGCAACACGGTGGTTGTGGTGGGGGATTTCCAGGCCGAAGTCACTCCACATGCTCCATTAGTCGGTCGTTCAACCTGCCAGACCCCATTCCATGTCGGGGCAGACGCACTGGCCCCGGGGACCTCAACACGTTCCTGGATAATCTCGGTCTGGTTGCCCTTAACACATGGCGCGGTCCAGCCACGCCTACCCAGTACAATTTAACGGGGGGGCGGGGGGCGGGAAAGAGCCAAATCGACTTCATCCTGACCAGAGCCATATCTGCTGATTGGGAAGCCAAGAACGTCAAAGTGACGGCCCCACCAATTGGCAACTGGAGACGGCACGTCGGTCACATGGCGCTTCACACAACCATCCGTCTCATGAACCATCACATGCTCCCCAAAAGATCCACGAACCCCCAGCTGGACAGGCACAAACTGGATCACGAGATACGTAATCGGGAGGAGGGGGCACATACCCTGCAGCTTGCCCTTACGACAGCCCTCAACGCCCTCACGGACCCCACCCCAGCCAACATCAACTCCACCCTTCTTGACACTTGCCAGAACCACTACCCATTGGAGAGGAAACCCAACCCTCCATCCAACCCCATTGTGCAGCACTTATGGCAGAAGCGAAGGGAGGCCGAGTACGTCACCGTACGGCCCCCAGGGGAGCCGGAAAGGGAAAACCTGGAAAACAACCCCTGGTGGTACTTCCAATCCAGACTCTTTCGGGGATGGAAAGCTACGGTTGCCCTGCGGAAGCAAGTCAAAATTGCTGAGAAACAATGCAAGGAAAAGAAGCGCGAAGACATCCTCCAACTACTTCAAAAGGCTGAGCAGGCAGCTGATAACGGGGACCAACGAACCGTGTATCAGGTTGTTCGGAGATTAGCACCCTGGCAACCTAGACAACGGGTCATGATTAAGGACCCAAGCGGCCGACTCCTCACTCTCCAACAGGAGCACGAAGCCCTGGTGAGCTATAGCGAAGATCTTTTCGCTCCGGACACAGAGCAGCCGGCTAGGGAGGAGCAAGGTCTTAACTTGGTTTTCACGGTTGAGGAAATTGAATCGCAGCTGAAGTCCATCAAGATTGGGAAAGCCGTCCCTCCAGGAGTAGCTCCTGCTTCTGCATGGCGATTAGCGGCCCCACAGGTTGCGAGGCTGCTGAAGATGGCATTTGACCAGCATTCTCACCAACCAGGGATCACACTCCCTCTTCAGTGGACCGACGCATGGATAGTCTGGCTCCCAAAGCCGGGCAAAGACCCATGCGAGCCCTCATCGCTCAGGCCAATAGGCCTCATGTCTCCTGATGCCAAAGCCCTTGCAGGGCTTCTCAAAATCAGACTCTATGAGCTGATTCGGCCCCAGCTGCGCAGGGTGCCGCAGTTTGCCTATCAGCCGGGGAGGGATTTGTACGATGCCTTGGCTAGAGTGCAGGTGTGGATTGACAACTTCAAAAGGTGTTACGGACGAGGAAACAGCAGCAAATTCGCCCAAAGGGACAGGGAGGAAAATCCGAACAACACAAAACTCTGCGTCGGGGGAGCCATCCTCAGCCTTGACCTCAAACAGGCCTTTGACAGAGTAAACCGTCAAGCACTAGCCCAGTCGCTTAAAGACCTTGGTGCGGGAGAAAGCATGACGGCCGAGATTATCTCCCTCCTAGACACATCACGGTATCACATTATCAGTGATCAGGAACAAAGCACAGTGGGTACAACGCGAGGCATCCGCCAAGGATGTAAGATCGCCCCCATGCTTTGGGTGGCAATATCGACCCTTTTGCTGGAGCGGCTGAGGGATGCCCTCTCAGGCCCCCACAGACAAGCAACCACTTTTGCCGACGATACCTTAGTGCAATGGCTCATTGAAAACTCCACGGACATTGCCCAACTTAGCAGTTTCATCAACAAACTTCTGGGGGTCATGCAGGACATGGGGCTTTTGGTTAACCTTACCAAAACAGTCCTGCTCTTGAAAGTTTGCGGACCTGGGGCCAGACGCGCGCTCAAGGACTATGTAGTGTATAAGGACGGGAAAAAATGGTGGCGGGCGCGACACCCTGATGGGAGCGAGGCGCTAATCCCCATTGCCTGCTACACTACATACCTAGGGACGCACCTTTCCCTCCAAACGGAAGCGCACAAAGTGGTAGGCTACCGTATTGCTGAAGCTAACAAGAGAACTGGCAAAATCAAAAAGGCGACCAGGTCCAGGAAAGTCTTCGGCCTAGCGCATAGAGTACGCATCTGGCAGGCCTGTGCTGCATCGAGTGCTACATTTGGCCTCATTGCTTTCGCGCCCTCTGCCAAGGCGGTGGCACTCCTCAGGGGTTGGTTCTATCGTCAACTAAGAGCCGTTGCGGACTCACCTGCCCACATCTCGCATGAGACTAACAAGCAACTTCGGCAAAGATTAGGGGTTCAGGATCCTATAGATGCCACTGTGCAACGGATTCGGCATAAACTTGACAAGCTTCGGGTTGCAGAAGCGAGCATCATCAACCAGCCACAAACTCTCCAGTATTGGGAAAGTATGCTACAGCAATACCTCATCTTCCACACAGATAACATCGATGCGGAGCCCGACTCCAGGCTGATCCCGGTGCCCGCGCAACAATCGCAGCCGGTGGCCTGCCCAGTCTGCGGAGTGTACTTCCCATCAAACAAAACAATGAGACAGCACAGGGGAAGGGTCCACAAGGTGTATGTGAGCTCGCACCGGCATGATGATGACATGTATCAACAACAGGATCACTCTGCTGGTGGCATGCCACAGTGCATTCATTGTGGTCTTAAGACGGGTTCATGGGACGCGCTGAGGAATCACATCCTCAACAACGTTTGTGGCTGGCAGATGCCACCCGGCCCCACTCGGGAGGCCGAACAGCAGGACATCGCTACCCCCCCTAGGGGTCACTCAGAAAGGGAGCCACGCATACTTGAAGACACCCATCCCTCGAGCACCATCGCTCGGCAACAACCGGTACAGCCTGCCCAGGAGGAGCCGACGATCCCGTTGCTGCGTAGACCTGAAGTGGCGAAGCAACTACTGCAGTCGGACTCTAAGCTGCAGATCGTCAGAGATCACGCTAGGAGTCTCATTCAGCACTGTGGCTTCTGTGGACAGTGGATTGCTAAGGGAGGCTCGGTTAAGGAGCACATCAAGAGAATGCACTCACACATATGGCATGCAAGTATTGGCAACCTGGACACTGAGTGTGCGCTGTATAAATCTCACCTCACCCGTGACAGTGTCTGCGACCTTTGTGAGGTCATGGTGTACCAACCCGACAGGCACACTCGGAGCTGCACGGTTATTTTCCAAACAGCCTTAGCCACAGCATGGCATAAGGTTGGGGCGCCGGACACGGCCCCCGTCGCCAGGGATGTGAGAACTTGCATCACTGATGAGTTCCTTGCCAGGCAACTCAACCCCGACGTGCACAGGCAGGGAAAAATGGAGGCAGGAGACAGCGAGGTCATTGACATGCTGACACGGCACTGTGGACTTTGCCTTCAGCGATTGACGAATCAACAGGACTGGAGGCGACACTGTGCCAACCAGCACAAGGAGGCCTGGAAGCGAGCTGAGGGATTTGCAGAGTTGGTACACGGTTTGCCGCTAGCTAGACCATGCCGGCATTGCGGAGTGACCTACCACAAAACCCCGAAGGTTCACGCTCAAAAGTGCCTGCCACTCTTGCAAATCGCATTTCTGTCGCGCCATGGACGACCAAGCACTGCAGGAAGTGGCGAACATGTGGGGGCAGCACAGCCCGATGGAACTCATAATGAGGGACAGGCCGACCGAGGAGGAGAACGGCGAGGGGCGGAGATTCCGTCGCAGGGAGGGCAAAGGCCCAGGCAAAGCAAAAAGGGAGCCGATCCCGGCCCCAAACCAGCAGCTGGCAAGGCAAGTGCAAGTTCTAACCAAGTATGTCAGCCAGCACGCCATGGCGCTGCAACTGCTGGAGGCCGACAGAAGTTGGGTTCTCTGGATGGACTCTGGAGCGATGGGCATCATACCTCAGCTGGTCAAGACCACGGCCACCTGGAAGGAGAGCCGAGAGCAGAACAAGTGCACCTGCAGCCTTCGCCAGGCTCTCCTGGGATCGCTCCTGCTGGAGCTGCAAGCTCGGCTTGCGAAGATGGAGGGCGACAAGGCGGCACAGGCGCCACTCATTCAGAGGAAGATGCTCGTAGCAGAACCAATGGCGTGGTCGTACACGAGATGGAATCCGGACAAGAAACTCCAGGAGCCCAGAGAGGGCAACCCGCTCTCTCATCAGGATGCAAAGGAGGCAGTTCAACTGCTGATGCGAGAGGCCGTCAAGCCCAACGTCATCCAGCGCTTCCATGCTCTAGGCGGAGTCAAGGAGGACAGGCCAGGAGCCACGACGTTCGTGCTGACAGTCTCCTGGACGCCGATGCACGGCCCAACATCAACAAGGCACTCCATGCTCTCACGGAGACAGCGGCCACCGCGCTCATAGGAGCCAGGATCCGCCCGGAAAGAAGCCACAAGCCACTTCCAGAGGACCTACAGCGGGCCATCGACGCGACGAGAAGGCAATGAAGCCTTCTCGCCAAAGTATTTTTACTAGTAAGGGCAAGTTGGGTTTGGAGTGTCTGCCTGAGGGTGTGTTGCACCGTGATCTTGCAAAGAACATTTACCCCGGGAAGCCGCCTCACGGCCCCAACATCCCCACCAAGCCTAGCGACAGTGGTCCTGGTTCAAGGAGATCACGGAGCATAGGGGAATGGCTGAAGGGGACAGGTCAGCCAGCACAGGGGGCGGACGCTCAATCCCATAGCCAGGAGAAAGCAGAGGGCCAGGGGGAAAAAGTCACTGATGCACCATGCCCTATGCAACATCAGCAGTGTGTGCTTGAAAACCCATCCAACCTTTGCTACCTCAACTCCATGATCCAAGCCCTGCTGCACCTGTTTGGTCAAGTCAGGCCGCCGGACAAAGCGGGCTTTGGATGTCTACGCCCCATGCTTAATGCGCTGACCAAATGTGTCAAGCCCCAGCAACTAAGCAGGAGAAAGGACTGCATGCAGCTTCTACAAGGCTGGCGTGACCTCCACCAGCAGCATGATGCTGCAGAACTTCTGCAACATCTAACAAAGGACGGGGTCCCTAGGATCTTGCTGGGCAGATGGGAGTCCAGGGTTTCCGGAGTTAGTGAACGGGAGCCGGCCACAGTCCGGGCTTGGAACACGGCGGTGCCTCTGATCCCTTTGCCATGCACAGGTCAGACCACGACACAGCTGGCGCTGAACTCCTGGAGCGTACAGCCGGGACCTCGCAACGAGGAATATGTGACCGCACTGGCTGACGTTCCCGTGATACTCAGTCTACAGCTTCTGCGTTTTCAGGAAAAGGGTGGTCGTATTAAGAAGGTCCGCAGCCCGGTCACCGTCAATCCAGTCATCAGAGTTCCCTTTTTCAAAGACGGCAATACCCAACAACTCAGCACGAGCGAATACCGGCTCATCTCTGGTGTTGTACACACAGGGGACACCCCACACACTGGGCACTATAGATGCTTCTGTCTCAAACCACAGAGCAGTTCTTCTTCTGAGGTGGAGACGATTGCTGAGGCCTTTGACAAAGGAGCCGCAACTTCGGCCCTACAGATGGTAGATGATGGTAGGACGCCATTCAACGCCACGGCTAGGGATGTACAGCATATAAATCGCAACTGGTACATACTTTTCTTTTCGCGGCAATAGTCCGCGCCGCCATGGACGGCGGTAGGTGTCCGGCGCGCCATAATGGCCACACCAACTGTGTGTGTTGCGCCCGCCGAATCACTGACTCAGTGAACGCGTTAGAATGAAAAGATGGCCCCAGTCGTGGGTGTTTCGATTTAGTAACAAAACTGGGAGCAAGCATTCACGAGCTGCCCAGTCGGGCAGTCGAGATGGCGCTGAAGCTGTGACTCTCGTACGAGGTCGCGTGGGGGGATGTTCGTCGTACGAGTCTCGATGGGGGGTGTTTTCGTCGTATGACGAACAGCTCAAAAGTGAGCTCAGTAGTTGTGCCAGTGGCACTAACTGGACGCAGTCTGAATCTACCCCCACGCTTCCGGTAACAAAAAGAGAGGTGTGCCTGTTTTCTTTTTGTTAGTAGGATTGGGCTCTCGTATAGCGATAAGCTTCTCTCACGGTACGTGATCGAGTTTTATCGCAGTGCGAGACACTAGCCTGAGAAGTTTTCGTTAAGACTGTGTCGGTAACCCAAGTTGGGTTTAGACAAACTTCTACACGGGCAGTGTCTGGCTCAGAAGCTTTGTAGCTTAGAGAGCCAAATTCTTTCTTGCCCACCCACCACTCCCTTTGGTTAGAAACCTTCACTTGCAGTGAGCGTGAGAGCTCGAGTCTCACACATACGACTTAGTAAGCCGTTCTGTTCACGAAGTTCAGCCGTAGACAGCTATCAAGTAGCTCCCCCAAAGGGGGGTGTTTTCGTCGTATGACGAACAGCTCAAAAGTGAGCTCAGTAGTTGTGCCAGGGGCACTAACTGGACGCAGTCTGAATCTACCCCCACGCTTCCGGTAACAAAAAGAGAGGTGTGCCTGTTTTCTTTTTGTTAGTAGGATTGGGCTCTCGTATAGCGATAAGAAGGCTTCTTTAACACCCATGGAGCGCATTCTGTCTTGCCCAAATTCTTTCTTGCCCACCCACCACTCCCTTTGGTTAGAAACCTTCACTTGCAGTGAGCGTGAGAGCTCGAGTCTCACACATACGACTTAGTAAGCCGTTCTGTTCACGAAGTTCAGCCGTAGACAGCTATCAAGTAGCTCCCCCAAAGGGGGGTGTTTTCGTCGTATGACGAACAGCTCAAAAGTGAGCTCAGTAGTTGTGCCAGGGGCACTAACTGGACGCAGTCTGAATCTACCCCCACGCTTCCGGTAACAAAAAGAGAGGTGTGCCTGTTTTCTTTTTGTTAGTAGGATTGGGCTCTCGTATAGCGAGAAGGCTTCTTTAACACCCATGGAGCGCATTGTCTTGCCTCTCATAGCGAGCCAGGCAGCTGCCTCGCTGGATACCATCACCCAGGAGGTACAGTGGCTGGTGGCCCATGGTGCAGACAAGAGCCTTGTTGCTCATTTCAAAGCGGGTTATTTCAAACAGGACCACGATTCATTTCACGCTGCTCCTGAGTTGCGGATTCGGAACTGGTGCCTGGCATTCTGCGCCACGCTGTTTTGCGATGCTTTTGTGGGAATGTACAACAATTCCAAATCGGCCGGGCTCTTTGTCGAGGCTTGGATTGTTCACCTACGGTCTTCGGCAAATGGGCAGTTGCTTTTACAGCATTTCGTTTACCTTGGCAGATCGGTGAGTTCGGTGGCTCGCCTTTTTCGGCAGTGCCCTTGTATGGCCTTCTTTCACTGGCAAATTGGGAGCCAAGCTAATTGGCACTGGCTTCATCGTCCTGCAGATTTGCATTCTTGGCTACATCCCGATGATTCGGTTACCGAGTGACAGCTTCGGGACTAGTACATCAGGTTCTAGGCTGGGCTCAAGGGTTCTGCGAGTTTCACTTCTTTTGCCAGATCTTAAGGATCCGTTTCGCTGCTTGAGCCTTCGGGCAAATTTGCACAGGAACCCATTTTATTTATAATATCTTCAAGTCGCTGGTTTCTTAAAGGACACAGCGACCTACATGGGGTTGTCAGCCACCTGCCCCGCCTTGTCTTGAATGCTTTTCAGGCAGCGCCGTGAAAGATTCGCTCCTGGCGTTTCGGGGCCAGCTGGATTTATTTTTGTAACTTTGGGGGTGTTACTTGGGCATCCGGCTTGTTGCCAAGCTTCGAAAGTTGCCGTTGCGCGACGGACGTTCGCTTTACTGCTGTCGCAGGCTCAGCGGAGAATGGTTCTTTGCTGGATTGGCTAATGACGGCTTGTAGCAGGACTGACTTTCTTACAGATTGGCACATTTTCAAGCGTTGCTACGCAGCTTCGTGAATGAGTTTACAGCTCCCGAGTGAGTTGCTTGGCCTGCGCATGCTCATGTCAATTTCATTGCTGCTTTTCAAAGGACATATTGTGTCGGCGTGCGTTTTGCTTACTGGGGGCCTTTCTTGCATGCGCTCGCCACGATGAGCTTTTACAGTTACGTTCAGTAACAGCATTTGCTTGGCTGCCTTCACGAGTGACATTTAAGCTTCCATCGGCTGGTACTTATCACTGCTGAGTTGGGCTGTGTTAATGTTTATCTATCAGTGGCACGTTCGGACGTTTGGGAGCTGCAGTATGGTGAATGCGGTAAATTGTAGGCATTGTGCTTCTTCCTACGCAGGCCTTGGGCTTGGCAGGGGGCATGCTTTACGAGCAGGTCTCGGGGCCCCCCTGCATTTTTCCCACTTGCTGGGCCCGCAGCGGTTTGCAGTGAAAGGTAGCGAGCAGTAACAAACATGCTGGAGTTTTACAGACTTCTGCTTTTTCTCTAGACAGGGGTTGACCTTTACCTTTGTGACATCTCCCTTCCGCTGGGGTTTTCCCTGTCTGCGCCCCCAGCATTTTCAGGTGTAGCAGGGGCCAGCCCCTTGCTTTGCAGCTAGGAGTCACGGCGTCATCTTCGTCGAAACAATCCCATCGCTCGCGCTCACGTTCTCCTCGGCAGGCAGCAGAGCAAACTACGATCAGGCTGGCCTTAGTGGAAAGAATACAGTTGGAGGACGTTTTTCGCAGTTACATCCAAGACAAGTATATTGCGGAGCAGAAGACGGATGTTTATCGGGCGACCTGCCATGCTTTGGCAGGCTTGGCCAGATGGTCAAAAACAAGGAATGACTGGGTTTGTAATGCATGTAAAATGCTGTCTCCCGAGGAGGCACGTTCCTTTTGTGAGGAGTTGGAAAGAAAGAAGATCTAGATCTTTTATTCAGAAGACTGGCGCATTTCTGCTTTGGTATGTCCGACTTGCCGACTTCCTTTCACCACTGGAAGCCCCCCCAGGCTTTGCGGGAACATACCAAGAGCGACATTTCTTCTTCAGACTCCTCACGGCCTTTTATGCTTTGGAGGACATTCCACAGTCGAATGGATTGCTTTTACAGCATTGCCAGATTTGCATGGACAAGCCAACAGTGCCCCCCATGTTCTTACAGCCTCCCACGAATTTTTCGGGGACATGCCAAAGTCATATGGAATGGCTTCTATGGCCTCCCCAGACTTTACGGGGACATGCCCATTTGTGACAATTGTTACGGCTCCCCATGCTTTGCGGGGACATGCCGCTTGCGGAGACATTATTGGCCTGCAATGTTTCATGCGGCCTCCCCGTGCGTTTCGGGAACAGGCAAAAGTCGGATGAGCTGCTTTACTTTCCACAGGCGTGCGGGGACATGCCAAGAGCACGGATCTTCTTCAGCTTACCCATGCTTTTTCTGGGACGTGCCGGATGTGGATGGATTTGTTTTTACGGCCTCCCCAGGCTTTGCGGGGACATGCCAAGTGTATTCGACTTTTGCATCCTCCCCAGGCTTTGCGGGGACATGCCACAGTCGAATTGCCTTTTCAGCTTCCCCGACTTTGCGGGGATTCGCCAAGGTTGACGTTGACCAATATTGATCCTGCCCATGCGCTTTCGGGGTCAGCAAAGTCGTATGGATTCGCTTTTACGGCCTCCCCAGACTTTACGGGGAAATGCCAAGTACATCGACTGTTTACGGCCTCCCCATGCTTTGCGGGGACATGCCAAGTTCGAATCCTCGTTTGTGACGAGACATGAGAATACGTTTCAGCCTCCCCAGACTTTACGGGGACATGCTGAGAGTGACAGCCTTTTAACGGCTTCTCTGAGTGTGGGCAGTTACGCTAAGTGTATCCTGCTACACATCTTCGCAAACAGGATCGTCTCACCGTTTCATTCGGTGGTGGTGCAGCGAGACAGTCTTTGTGGGGCTCCAGCAACAGCTTTGCTGCTTCAGCTTTCTGCCTACACTGCTTCAGCCGTTGCACCACCAGTCAAAAGAACAGTCTCGCTGTGGGCTTGCTTTAGTTTAGCTGGCTGTCGTAATAAAAGACTTGTGAACCCCCCAGCATTCCATGTAACAACGCTCAATCTGGGGCCGTGTCGGGTAGGGGGCGGCTACCGCGGCCTCACACGAACTGGCCGATCCGACACGGAGGGCTGAATGATGTGCCTTAAGGTACTGGCGCTGTGCAACCGTCCTCTATACCATGTGAGGCCATGAGGGTTTGCTTCTGCTCGGCGCACGGCTCGGCCAAGGGCCCGCTTGACACCCGAGCTCGCCTGAGGGTGCCTAGCTGGCTCCACAGGAACAGCAAGAATGAGGGAGGGTGGCGCAGTAACTCACGCAGAGCCAGTGCGCCGCCAGCCCTGCTCCGCAGTGGCCTCCACTGGCTCGTGGCCGGGACCTGGGCAAGTCAGGCGAGTCAGAGTGCAGGGGGGCAGGGCAGCAGCCGCGCAGAAAGGAGGGCGCAAGTGTGAGTGCAACCACAACAGCAAAGACAGCCACCTCCGGACGGTCCAAAAGCGTTGGCGGCAACCGGTTGGCCCGAGCCGAGATCGATGGCCTCAATGATATACGAGGGCGGGATGGTCTGCTCCGTGAGATAGGCCTCGTTGGAAGAACCGTGGATCACGAAACCATCAGACAGGAGAGCAGCAATGTCAATCCTCAGAGCCACCTCTGCATCGTCCCTAAAGCCCGAAATAGGCATGCGGCTGCCAGAGGGGCCGTGGTTTGGTTTTTCCGACGGTGTCACGTGGCGGCGAAGCTGGGGCCACGCTCCCACGCTGCGCAATGGACCCCAACCCAGCGGCCAACCCTGGGCACATCCTGGGCAGATGCTGAGTGAGTTGGGACCCTTTGAAAGTCAGCGTGGAGACCTCATCCAGAAAGGCACGGATGCGCTCACCGACTCCTGCGCCCTGCAAGGCTTCAACCAGCAAGGGGGATGGCGCGCATGAGCCTCCAGCGCCCAACACCGTTTTTTTTTTCTCGGAGCGGCAGCCGCCTGCCTGGGCACAAACATAGTGGGCTCCCCAGAGAGGGCGGATGGCGAGGTCTCACAGCTAGGCGGGGCCCACGGCGGTGGGTCCACAGTCGCCACCGGTAACGAAAGGGCTTTCCTTGCACACACCCCTTCGCGCCTCAGGTCCGTGAAACGGTGTCCACATCTCCGGCCCCTACGTGGGAGCCGCCATGGTGGATCACCGACGACGACACGCCTGCTCGACCCTGCAGAGCAGCTGATGTTTCACTGGTGACGGCAAATTGCTGTATACTCTGCTGTCTGAAGCTCTCGTGTGCTTTTATTTTGTTTGAAGGGAAGTGTACATGTACTTTGCGACTTGCACTTGCTAGGCCCTACGGGACGGGGTGCCTACTGACCGCGCAAGGGACGCCTGTTGTTCTGCGAGCTCGAAGAAACAAAAAGTCTCGTCTCCTTCATTCTATCTTTTTCTCTTTCCTTTGCCCTCGCGTGTGCGCGTGGGGGGTAGGGTGATGGGGCGGGAGGTATGAGTTCACTTTCTCGGCCCACATCTTTCCCGTTTTGTCAGCCTCCCAACTGATCAGCGCTCCTCCGTGGCCCCCCTTGGAAGCGACTGGTACTGCTTGCAGAACTTGGCTTTGGTCCTCAGTGTCTCCAGAGCTTCTGCAGAAACCTGCTGTTGCCCATTCTCTGCCTCCTCCAGTTTCTTCCCTGAGGAGCCTCGCGGCATCTGCCCGCGCTTGTTGTTCTTCAAGCTCTTCGGCAGAAAACCTCCGTCTCCATTGCTCTGGCGCGGTTTGAGGATCTACCTCCCACCACCCGATGTCGATCCCATTGATCCATCGGCCGTCGCACGGGGCGCCCGCATTCGGGCCGCCCGCGTGCGTGGTGAGGCACTGGTCCTCGGTAACCGGGTTGATGGCTTCGCAGAAGAAGCACCGCCAGCTGCCGTAGGGGTAAAAGCGGCCTTCGACGTAGGCTCGGTTGGCTGGGAGGGCGACATCGTCCGCCTCATCCGCGGTGCCCGCCTCCATCTCAACCGAGACCTCCTCGTCTTTGACAACCTCAGCTTCCTCCTCCTGTTCCTCCTTGACCAGGGGCTCTTTCTGCTCCCGGCCAACGTTGAGGTGGGACTCAGTGCGAACCTCGGCGCGCATCAGAATGACGTCAAGGCTGTCCGCGGCTGGGTCGCCCGCGAAGAAGGAATCGATCTCCTGAGCATGGAGATCGTCAAGAGGCGTCACCAGGTCTGGCGAATAATCCCGCTTGGAACGACGCTCTGCAAGGCGTTGCTGAACGTCGCTCTTCGGCGGCTCGAGGGCCCGCCCGCGCGGAGCGGCTTCCCGCGGAGGTCCCGGCTCGGCCTCCTCCGTGGGCTCGCTCTTGGGCGTGGACCCTCCACCGCTACTCTCTGGAGCGGGATCCAGCTCGGGGTCATCGCGAAGCCACCCCGGCGGATGACTACCACCATAAATGTGGTGCGACCCGTCTTCAAGCTGGATTCGGTCCCCTCTCTTCAGGAGCGGGACCTTCGAGTGATCGTACCCGTTGGCTTTGTGGTACCGAATCACTCGGAGCATGGGCACCTCCCCATACTCACCGTCCTTTCCTCGGCGGAACAACCGTCCCCGCCAGTCTTGACGAAAAGGGTCAAGAGGTGCGGAGGGGCTGATTTTCAGGTTGGGCGGAAGAGAGGCGCCATGGCAGGCCGCCTGATGCAAGTGGTACTGCACCAGCGACCAAAGGCCAGCCCGCATCCAGGAGCCGAGCATCCATAGTGGCCGTCAGCGCTGGGGCGAGGCTCCTCTGGGGCCGGGGCGGACTGGACGGTCCCGCCTCCTGAAGGCCTGGCGGAACTGCTAGATCCCGCACCCCCGGGGGCATCCTGACCATCGTCAGACACCTCTTCCCCGTCGGCGCCTTCCCCGGCCGCCCGACTCTCTCCCTCTCGGCGCAGTGTTTTGAGGGATTCCTCACGCTTGGTGATCTTTTCTAGCTTCACCATCGCGGTTCCCGCCACCTCCAGTATCTTCGACTGGAGCTTCTGCGCTCTCAGAAGAGCTTCGGACCGCGCGAGGTCCTCCTTCGCGCTGCTGACCACCGTTTGGCCAAGCTCGAGGAACCCTTCCTCTGTGCTCTCGGCCTGGGCCCCATCAGCGGGCTCCTCGTCCTCCTTCACCTTGACCGCGGCTGGAGGCGCCCGCGTGTCGGGAAGATCCGAGCTGGAACTATCTTCCTCGACACCTTCAGCTTCTTGGGCTGCCTCTTCCTCGAGCGAGTCTTCGGCCTCGAGGACATTGGGGCCAGGGACGTTGCGCCTAGGGTACACCTTGGGCTTCGCTGGAACGATCGAAGTCTTAGGAGCCCCTGAGGGACGCCCTTTGGCCTTAGGCGCGGCCTTAGGAGGTGTAACAGGTTGGGCGGCCCCCGCGGCCATGACACGGCCCGCAGGGGCCAGCACAACCGTCGAGGAGCTCGCCGCGCCACTGCTGGCCGCAGCAGCTTGGGACGCTTGGACCGTACCCAGCCTCGGCCCTCGCCCCAACGGCGGGTGGGGGCCCGCACTGGTGTCGCCTAAACTCCTTAGGTCGACATGCTGGATCAACCGATCCACTTCTAACTCAGCAATTAAGACTGAGTAAACAGGCGAGCCTTTGGGGAGTGCCCAGATGCGGGAGATGCGGTGGCTCTAATCTGGCCAGTGAGAGCCACCCCATCCGCTCCCGAATAGATAGGCACTCCGGCGTCCCGCAGGACCGCCAACCGGACTTCGACTATGCAAGTCGATCCGCGGCGGAACCCGCGTCTCCCGTCCTCCCACTGCGTGGGGCAGTGGCCTAGGACGTAGTGCACCCCGAGGCGGCCTCCCGGCCCGCCGCCGGGGATCAAGCCATTCTGAATCAGGCTTGGCACGACATGCAGGTCCGTGCCGTGCCACATGGCCGGGCCATACCGATCTATAAGATCGTTGATGGCGGTCTCACTTAGACCCTCCATCATGAACCCCATAGGATGGCCGCAATCGGCCGAGTGGCCTTGAAAGGCACGCAGGAAGCCAGCGTGCGAGGTATCCAACCTCGGCTTCCGCTGGTTGGCGTCGTGCGCGACCGCCTGGTTGTACTGGTTGATGGTGATGCCGAGTTGCTCGATCAACTCATCAACCGGGTAGAGGCCGCCCGGAGCGAACCGGCCTCTGCAACCAGCTTCGCCGTGCCGCAATGCATCGGACTAGCCTGCGCTGCACGTCGTCGATCGTGGGCGGGCCCCTTCGGCCCTTAGGGCCTGGGCTCTTGCTCTTGCCCCTGCCCTTCGACCCTCCTCCACCCATCGCGGCACTGAGGCCCGCGGCTTTGCTGGACCTCCGATGGGCGAGGAAAACCTGACGCGCCCTTGAGCGGCCAGGACACGGCCCGCTGCAAGGGGCCGGTGTGCAGTAGTGGTAGGCAGCCGCTCCCGCGCGGCCAGGGCACGGCCCGCAGCGGGGCCTTGTGGTTGACCACGAAGGTCCGGGCGACCGATCGGTCGCTCCCGCGCGGTCTGGTCGCGACCCGCAGCGGGGCGCAGTGCACAGGCACGAACGCGGGGAGGGACTACCTACCCTAGGTTCTACAACACACTTGAACCGCTGCGGCGGGGGTTTGGGGAGTTTCCTTAAGGTCTGGGCTTTAAGGCTTCTAAGGCTTCTGCTTCGACCTTGGACCGAACCTCTAGGCCTGCTTGCAAAACACTGGCTGCGAGACAGACGAACGAAGCTGCACGCGACGAACGACGAAAAATCCTTCTGCCCGCAGACCGGCGACCTGGGAAACGGCCCGCCCCAAAAACACCCGCCCTGAACACAGAAACACCCGAACAGCCCCAACATCCTGAGCATCAGAACGCGCGTGGGGTGATTCTGGTCTGAGCGCGCCGCGTCATGGTTCGCGCGCTTGGTGTTGTGCGCACCGCGAACGCCTAAGGCTTCAAGAGCAGACGACGCGCTCTGCGGAGCCGCGACTGCCCCTTTGGCGCACGCTTCGCGCACCGCCCCCTCGGCTTGGGCATCAGTGAAAAACTGCCCATCAATGACCCTACCCGTCCTAACCGTAAGATCATCCACGTAGGCTATCCACTCCTTAGTATACTTAAGGCGCCTACCTCTGCCGGGGGCATAGGCCCTATCAACCACAAAGTTAAAATCATCTGGGCCGTTAATCGGGCCAAAAGTGAGGCCGACAGGGAGATATTTCCCTGATCTTGCCACAATGGCCAACACCTCGCGAGCACGCTTGGTGTTCCTAATCTGATTAAACCCACTAACCGCATCCACGAAGGTATACCAAACCGAACCCACTGCGGCGGCGAGCACATCGCTACCCCGCCGACAATAGTACGTGGAGCGCTTAATTCGGGCATTCACACGGCGGTAGTCAACCACCAAGCGCCGTTTCCTATGCCGCTTGTAGCTGGGCATTTCCTTGGTCGGAAACGGCGCAGATCCCCAAGCCGAGCTGCCGCGGATCAACTGACCCCGCTTGCATTCTTCCTCAAGCTTGTCGTCGACCCACTGCGCGGACTCGCCCCTCAGACTGTGAGGCTGGGACGAGACCGGCGGCCCGGTGGGGATGCAGTCATGGGCGAACTTCCTGACCGTGGTCCTGGTGGTGTCCTCCACCCAGAACCCAGCGGCCTTTCGCCGTATGACCTCCCTGACGGCTGCGATGTCAGCATCGGTCAGCCCTGGTCTGGTTGGTCCAGGCTCGATCTTCAAACCCGACCATACGAGGTCTCTATAGGCCTCGGTGCGCCTAGGATCCTCCGCGACCTTCTCGCCCGCAAGAGCATAGACCTCAAGGTCAGCCCGGACGGAATCCCAGTCCTTGGCGTCCGCCTTGGTTCGCCAAAACGCTTCCTTCTCAGCGGCATACTTATCCACCTCCTTATCCAGCTCCGCACGCTCTGCTGGCGTGAGGTCCTCGCCCGAGCGCACGTCCGGGAGGGGAACGACTGGAGAGGGCTGTGGCGCAGCCGCGGCGCCATCAGCACCCGCAGTGGCTGGAAAGCTTTCAACTGCAGCGGTGCACAGCTCTTCTGCGCCCCTCAGACCAAGGTCCTGGAGCGATGCGCAGAAAGCCGCCCCTATGAGGTTGTAGTCGGCTTGCGCGCGCTCAACGTGCTTGTGCCGCACTGCGCCTAACGCATCCGGCCTACTACACCTCAAACCTACCGATTCTAAGCTGAAATCGGCGAGCCACAGGGCCCCGCTCTCAACGAGGTTGCCGCGGCCACTGGCCCGCGCGAACTGGCATATGTCAGCCCGCACGAAGGCCCAAGGCCAGCGTGGCTCTGCGAGCGTCCCAAACAAGGCGCCCCACTCCTCTAGCCGCCAGGGTTCCCACTCGCCTTTTTGTGCCTGCAAATGCAGCGCGACGTGGGCGCCCGCGCGCGTGCGTTCTTGCGCACACCGGACGACTAGCTGGAGGAAAGCCCGGGGCACATTCTTGCCCTCAAGCCCAATCACGAGCACCTTCGGCTCTGTGCGCAAAACAGCGCCGCTAATGGCCTCTAAGTGCTCTTCTGCGGCCAGGTTCCAGGTGATCCCGTAGGCCTGCTTGCCTTGCACAAATGCGGGAACAACCTTGTACCCGTGCCTCCTAGCCGCGTCGGAGACGACCGCGTCACCCCAAGCAACCTCTAAGACATCGGCAACCCCTCCGAGGAAATACTGCCGGAACCAACTCTCGACAGCACCCGACTCTGGGGAAGCCCTAGGCTGCGACACGCGGGGTTCCGCGACCAAGAGGTCCGCGAGGGCCTCTCGGATCGAGAGCACACCCGTGCTGGTGCGAGACGCTCTCTCGAGCGTCCTGTCCTGCAACGAGTACGCTCCCTTGTCCAACTTTCTGGCCGAGGCTGCAGCAAGCACGCCGTCGCGGTTCAGGTCGATCTTGGAAATGATCTCTCTGACGGAAACCGCTTCGTGGGCCGGACGAGTCCCCTCTGAAAGCGTGAGCGCACCGTCCTCGGCGATGTATGCAAGCCGCCATTTGACGCGAACCCCGCTGGCGTCGGGGAGATAGCGGTGCACGCCGACCTGCGCACGGGCAGCATCTACCTGCGTGACCCGTCCTGACCTGCACACCTTAGGGCCTCCACCTCGATAGGCAATGCGGTCGCCAAGGCGGAGGACGAAGTCCCTCCCGCGCCTGGTCAGCGTGAACTCCACTTGCTTGGCGTCGCCTTGAACCTGTTGCCCTAAGCTGGGGCGAGACGAGCCGTCCCCGCCGGTTCCATCGTCCTCAAAGACGACCGGCTCGCGGGATTCCGCGCCATCTGCATCCGCAGGAACAAGAATGCAGTCTTCTGCGTGCGCCTCCATCGGGCCGCGCCGGGCGGAAGAAGTACCCCCCGACTCCATCGACACGGGCTCCAAGGTGAGCCTGTGGCCCTTGACTTCCAACACGCGCCAGGGGCCGGTCAGACCCGGTTTCCAAGGCACACGCCCCGCCCCCTCTGAACGGGCCCTCGGAGCGTTCCAGACCACTCGGTCGCCTGGCTTAAGGTCCACAGTGCGCCTATGGCGATTTGCAAGTTTCGCCCGCGCTTCTGAAGACCGCGTCCAGTGCTCTCGGACCGCAGCAGCTAGTTCCGAGAACTGCTTAAACTGGCTCCGAGCCCAATCAGAGATGGGTTCAAACTGCAAGGCGTCTCGCAGGACGTCCTTTTCAAGTGGTAGAGCGAGCGACCAGCTCCGCTCTAGGTCCCTCGGGGTATACCCGTGGGGTCCCGGAGTGTTATCTATGACGTACTCCGCCACCACGAGCCAATCCGACCAAGCTTCGGAAAGGGAGGCGCCGACTTGCCTGACGACCGCCCCCAGCACCTTTTGAACTTCTTGGTGGACTCGCTCGTTTGCGCCCAACTCACAAGGCCTCAAGGGCGCGCTGAACCGCCACTCGGTCCCAAGCATAGCGCTGAGTTCTGCCATGAGCGCATTCTTGAACTCTGGCCCTCTATCCGACCTGATGAGGCTCGGGATCGTCCTGCTGCGAAGCACACAGCGCACGAACGCCCTCCTGACTTCAGCATGAGTCAGAGACCTCATCGGCTCGAGGAGGACAGCATGACTGAGGCAATCGAAGTACGTAAGCGAGTACCTATGCCCTTCCCTGTCCTCTCGGTTTGGACCTTCACAGTCCACGCTGACTTCCTGCCAGCATGTCTCGGCGCCACATTTGACCGCACGAGCCTCGACCTTCGTCGGTCGAGAGCGGCCCTTAATGCAAGCGAGACATTTGGCGACCCAGGTCCGCACATCTTTCTCTAAGTCGGGCCACCAGACTGCCCTCTCTAGCAGCTTGATGGTAACCTCAGCGGACCTATGGGCCCCAAGGACTCCGCAGTGGACTGAATTGTAGCAAGCGCGGCGCCAGGTCACTCCATTCGCGCCCGCAGCCCCGTTGGGAACCACTGGGACAACGACGGTTTGACCCGTCCTGAGGGTCACCTCGCGCTCAAGCAACCCGTCTCCGGATATCACCATCGGCGGCTCCGGCTTGCGAATCGAGCCCGCCAATGAGGGATCGCGCCGCTGACCCTCGTACCACGCCGTACGAAGGTATCCCGTGACTCGGAACTCCGAAATGTTCGCCGCGTCCCTTGCCTCGACCGCAAGCTGCTCACGACGATTTTCGTCCTCCTCCGCGATCAGGCTCAAAGACGGAACACCGCCCTTAAACTCGACCTTGACCTTGGTTGAGGAATGGTCCCAAATGCACAGGATGGGGCTATGGCTGACGAGCTCTAGAACCACTGCAGGGCCCTTGTGCTCCTCACCCAAAAACGCCAAAACTCTACCCTTCAGCTTGCACTCATTGGCATTCTTTCCGCGACTGATAGCGCCCGCGGTCCAATGCCCTTCTACGCCCTCGTTGGACGAAGAGAATTGAGCAAGGACCCTTGACGCCTGCCGGGTAGAACTGCGGGGATCCGAAGCTTCTCCGGTTGCCCGCCAGCCAATGACCTGAGTAACCCTACCCACAAGGGCTATCAGCTTGCTGAAGGAGGGGTCTAAGGCAACCTCTTTGCCCTTAGACCTCCAGAGCACTTCACACTGCTCATTCACGACATGTCTGTGGCCGTGCCAGTTCACTACTGACGACCAATGCACGACGATGTCGCCTTGAACCACATTCAAGGGCGAGCAGTTGTGCCCCGCCACCACAGCACCATCTTCTCTAACCACCCATGTGGTCCAGCAAGGCTTCACATCGCCCCACTTGGACAGATCCTTGTGCTGGGAGCCGAGGCTGAGCTTCATGGAATGGCTCTTCTTCCATATCTTCCCACTCAGCATGCCATATGCTGTGGGAACTGGAGCATCTTTGGGCGTAGTCCGGAACCCTACCGCCCATTGCTGGATGGTTGAGGACCTAACCCTAACTAAACCTCCTGTCCTATCCAAAGTTGCAAGGACGGAGTTGACCTCTAGGCCCACCTCATGTGCCTCAAGGTCGCCCTCAAGCGGAGGTTCGGGCTCCTCCCGCTCGGCTATCTCTACCGAGGTATCGACTGCCTCTTTCTCGACGCAGGCGGGGCAGCGAGAAAACAGGTAGGTCCGCTTGCCGCAGATACACAGACCCTCATGGTCCCAGAGGGGTCGTGACGGTTCGTCCAGCATCCCTCTAATGCTGGCATCATCGATGGAACGAACCGCGTCCAACCTCAAGGACCGCAGAACTTCCGCCCCCAATGCCTGCTTCCCTACGATCCCAAAACCTCGCAGGGGAGGCTCCGGAAAATCCTTCTTGAGTTCCGGACAAGCCTCGGCCACTTCCAAGTGGCCTTGCTGCGTGCGCCAAAGGCGTGGCCGCACCGCCCAGATAGCCTTGATGCCTGCCCAAGCCTCTCCTACAGCCCTGGCTTCCTTGCGCTGCAGGTTCCTTGCTTGGAGCGTGAGCTCAACAACCAAAGGCCACCTAAGGACGGCTGTGACAAGCCCGCCTTGCCCTAGTCCTACGAGGAACTGCGGACGAAACCCCGAAGCTTCCCTAAGAACCTTGGCACACGAAGTAAGCAAGTCGACCCTGATCCGCTTGATCTTCTTGGTCCCTGCGAGCCTGCCGGCCCCGCAATCAAAATGCGAGGCAAGCCCGTCGGTATCCTCAAACGGACCCCAACAACCCCTGACAGCCACAGAAACTCCAGGGAGGCTCGCTTGAAAAACGCGCCTGATCTCAGTCAGCTCTGCGTCCTGCTCTTTCCAACGCGCGTAGTCAAAGACAACCATGACGCGCACCGGAAGGGCTGCGACGACGCACATCGGCACAGCCGCGGCCTGGACACGGCCCGCAGGCTCTGGGACGGCGTCGTTGCCGACCGCCCAGGGCACTGGTCCGTCACCCTCAGTACCCTCTCCGAGGTACTGGTCCAGGTCGAAACCTCGGAGTTGGCCCGAAAGGCCCTCGAGATCTTTCGTCCTCGCCGCAAGGAGCGCATCCCGATCCTTGGGATTGCGGCTAAAACTGTCACCCAGCGTCGCTGAGCGACCGCTAAGGCTCCTTATTTCGGACCCATCCATAAGGATTTCCGCAACCCACCGGACGAGTTTCGGATCCATTCCGATGTCCGACGTTTGCGCTCGGGTAAGGTTGGCATGATCTGTCCAACACAGAGTCCGAATAGAGCCAAACATGCGGCGTGTCGCCCGCTTTACCTCGAGCTGGGCAAACGCCTCCTGTATCAAGGGCGGCCAGTTCTGCTGCGCGGGGGTCAAGCTCTTCGAGTGCGTCATAAGCACTTTGAGCTGGCTCAAGTCACGCGTCATCTGCACGACGCTGCCCCCTACCGCGATGCCCGACGCATCCGCGATCTGCTCAAGGGGACACGACCCATCCGCAGCAGAGGCCTCATCGAAGGTAGCCAAATTGATGCGGTTTTGCATCATGCGCTTAATCGCTTTAAAGGCTTTGCAACCCTCGGTGGCGGCTGAGCCCAGCCCGCCTTCAGGAAAGACGGCGCCTGGCTTCTGCCACTGCCCTAAAATCTTGGCTGCGTGCCCATACTCAACAGGCAGGTAGCCGCGCAACCAGTTTGCGCAACCCAAAAATTGCTGAATGTGAAGCTTCTCCCAGAGCGGGGGAAAGTCAATCACCGCCTGACAACGCTCTTCGTCAGGCGAACTCCCGTCCCGCCCAATGTTGTGTCCCAGGAGCTTGCCTTTGGAGACACAAACTTCGGCCTTGCTGATTCCAAAGGAGAACCCAAACAAGATTGACTTGTCTAGGAAACCCTCTAAGGAAACGAGGTGGTCGAGGAGGTGCGGGCACGCCTTAGGGTGCCGGGCGCGCATATCTGCCGCGAGCTTCTCATAATAGTAGTCCGTTGGAGGCTCTTCGATCATCTTGTCGATATCCCAGCTCTCCACGATATGATAGCTCGGGCAGCGCGCCGTGTCGACCGCGTCTGCTGGGCGCACAGCGTCACTTGCGCCTCTTCCAGCCGTGGCCGATCCCTCACGCCAGCCAGCCCAGCGTGGCCCCTTGCGCGTCCTAAAGACCGCGAGGCGTTCGGTGACTGGAACCTCATCGCTGCACGCAACGCTTTCCGCCACACGCAAATCCCTCGTGTCCCAAAGACGCCACGCCTCACCTGCGCGCTGAAGCAAGCACGTTTCGTAAGGCGCCTTCTCGACCGCCAGGGTCCCAAGGTCCTTCTGCGCAGGGCGCCTACCCCACACAGACGCGTAACCACCTGGCGCCTCCCACCAGCTGTCGACGCTTGGAAGGTGGTCCAAGCAAGTAAGCACTCCAGGCTCCTCAACAGGGCGCCCAACCGGGCCGCTCCCGCCCCACACCGAAGCGAGAACAGTCACCGCAGCAAGGACCGATAGCACACCGATCCTGGCGCCGGTACGCAGCCGCCCAAAGGACCGCGCACACGAGGAACAACCTTGGAAGCTTCTTGCCGCGGCCCTGGACGCGGACCCGCAAGCAAAGCACGGGTCATGGTCAACCGAAGCAACGGCGACCCCACATGCCTGCGGAGACGGCTCCGACTCGAACACCGTCTCAATCACGCCACAACCACAAGCCGCAGTGCTAACGAGGCCGGAACGCACTTCCGCAACAACCTCGCCCGGCTGGAGAGAGTGATCACACTCTTGGGCTGCAAGCAAAACAAACCCTTTACCCTCTCCTGTGGGCCAGAGACCTGGCACAGCCTCGACCCCACACTCAACCGGAAGCACAACTTCGGACAGGGATCCCTCTGCGGAGACTCCTGCCTCCCGCACGACTGGCACCAGCACCCCATCACCTGGCGAGAGCTCGAGCGGCTCTTCCCCGTCATAGCGGAGAAGCTCACGACTTCCGCCCCCAGGCTCGGTGCATGACGCGTCGTCCAGGCTTGACAACCGCGCTTCAAAGGCATAGGCCCTGTCCTTCCGAGTCCTGCTGTGATCCTCACATCTGGGCATCCTGATTCCCAGCGTGTCGAGGACGTGAAAGTCGGGACCCGGCCTGAATCCCAGGCCCATCCTTCCGGCGCAGTCCAGCGCTCTGCCGCCGAGGATAAGTCCGTGCCAATCGGACGTCCCCCTGGCTGCGATTTTGCATCGCACGAAAATTTCGGTGTTGGGGCGACAGTCGTCCGCCGTCCTGCCTTCCAGCAGCGTGACGCGCAAGACTGCTGCCCCCTTCAGAGGAACGGGGGCTCCCGAAGCAATTCCATGCACGTATTCGGGGTGGACCCACTTTTCGAGTCTCACGACCGGGAAGCCGGGATCCTCAGTGCCGATCCCCAGCTCTGCAGCCCGGTTCATCATGCCCACCACGAGTTCCTCGGTCACGTGGTTTGCGCCGGCGCATCCGTCGAGCATGCACTCGACCTTACGGTCGAGGACCTGGACTACCGTCCTGTACTGGTAGCCTCCTGGCTCGTTGTCCGCCAGGTTCCACCAGTCCTTCGGCAGATCGTCCAGTGGCGAACTTGTCCCGCCCGCCCTTGCTTAACGGAAGCGCGTGCTGCTGCACCGCGGCGCGTCCTGCGGCTCCTGAGACGCCTGCCTGGACGCCTGAGCTGCCTATCTGGACACTGAACGCGGCGAAGGGGTTAGACATGGAAGCACCGGAGGGCGGGGCCCAGTTGGCAGGCAAGGCCGGCGTCCCTCCTGAGGTCGTCAGGTTGTGGACCATGTCGCAGCTGGCTCCTTTCTTGCACGACCCATTCTTGGAGAAAAAGGGGCAAACAGTGCCTGGTGGCTTTGCCGCGCCTTTGGCCGCAGCCTTAGGCTTTGCGTTGGCCTTTGCCTTGCCACCTCCCTTCCCCTTGCCTTTACCTTTCGCAGTGGCAAAGGTTTGGTCACCCTTCTTGGCCGCGAGAGCTTTTCTGCGAAGCTCCTTGTCGTGGCTGTACGGGCAGGCATCCCCTTTCGGGCAATTCCCGTGATCGCGAAAGTGGAAGCAGATCTTCTTGTCCGCTCCTTTGCCAGCTCCCTTCGACGCAGCGGCAAACGTCTGGTCCGCGCCAGCTTTGGCCGCGGCAGCTGCTCCTTTCGCAGCAGCCTTCGCAGCGGCCTTGAGGCTCTTAATCTCCTTCTGAGCCTCGGCTAGCGCGACCGACGGGTCCGCGCTCTGAGAGCCGGTCGCTGAGTACACAGAGTGGGAAACAGCCCTGTGAGCTGCCTCCCTCTGCTCGTACTCCAAGACGACCTTGTGGCTCTCCTCCCAAGTCTGCGGCCCTCGCAGCCCGCCATCCTTGGGATCGCCAGGCCACAACCGTTTGTCGTTCCGTATCTCCTTTTGGAGATACGGGGGCATCTTGCGGAGGTACGAGAGATACAACTCTCGTGGGGTCTTCCCAAGACCCACCGCCTCAAGGTCCGCGATCGATGCCTCAAACAAAGGCTCGAATTGGTGGCCTGTGAGCTTGCCCTTAGCGAGGGACGCATGCTCACCATCCACGCGGACTTCTCTTTCCTCCCGCGATTCCCCGAACATCAAGTGCTTGTTCTTGATGCGGTCGTACACCGCCTGTGGATCGGAGAGAACCTCTCCCGACTTCCACGCTGCGCGGTACGCGTTCGTGTACGTCTTCATGCGCGAGCCGCGGCAGCGCCCGCGTAGCGCTAGCAGCTTCTCGCGCGCACTCATACCGCGACAGTTGTTGGCCAGCGCGCAGACGTCCTCAAACTCCTCGTAGAACAAGACAACGTCTCGCGCGTCCGACTTGTCGTCGGTCAGCGTCGGCCACGTGAGGTCAGTTTTGACCGTAGTTATGGAGCTTTGCCCGCCCCTCTGCGCTAACGCTTCTTTCAGCGCTTCAGTTTGGGCGGCGAGTGCGGCGGCGAAATCGCCCGCCGGGTTTTGGGACCCGGTCTGCGAACCTCCGCCGTCCGAACCTCGCTTCAGGGCTTCTATCTCCATCTCCAGCGCCGCAAGCTTTGCGCGCAAAGGGGAATCGCCGTCCGTCGCGCCCAGGTCACGGGCCGCGGAAGGACCACCTGCAACCTCTGCAGTGTGCAAACCTCCACGGTCCAAGCCTACCCCCAACCCACTTGCAGTCGCAGGCTGTGGGAGCCCTGGGGAACGCGGCCCCACGGCTTCAACTGGCACATCGGACGGGGAACTCCAAACCTTCTCTTGGCTCGAGCTTTCTTTTCCCCCCAACGCGAGGATAAGCTCCCCGATGCATTGGATTTCGCGCTGAATCTCCTCTGCGTCTTCGGGGTCCTCGCCACCGCGCAAAGCCGCGACCGAGAATCTGGTCCGCAGCCGACGGACCATCTTTGTCGGATGCCAGTCCCCGCCTATCTTGGAGAACTCATCCGCAAGGAGGGTGGCTTTGGTGCTTAAGGCGTCAAGGTCACGGGAGCTCACCGTGACTCCATGCGCTTTCAGCGCGAGGACAATCCGCGAAACGCGCGTCAAGTAGTCCGCGACCGGTTCTTGGTCTGGACGGAAAATCGCGCGCAGCTCCGCCTGCAAGCCCTCTGCGGTGCCTGGCACTGAACCTGCTGTCGACGGCGGACCGGACGGTCCCGCCGGGCGGGACCCTGGTGCCGTAGCAGGGACATAGGCAGCACCGGTAGGGACCATGGCCAGCTCCCTAGCCGCGGCGCTGACGTCCACCCGCGGCGGACTGTCGCCTCCAGCGCCCGAGGCCTCAGGGACTAGCTCGGAGTCCTCTTCTTCTTCCTCCTCATCCTCGTCCTCGTCTTCGGCGTCATGGAGGAACTTCATGACTTTCCGCCAGAGAGCCGCCTCTTGCTCTGGCGTAGTGCTGACCCCATCCCGCTTGGACAACGGACGGCTGCCAGTCTCCCTACGCCACTTAAGCCAAGCAAGCGACGTAGCTCATCCGCTCGGGATAGGGAACGTCTCCACCCTCGATAGCTTCGAGGAGGGTGACGCCCTCAGCCTGACCTGCAACCTCTGCGGACATCGCCGCAACACAGGGCGAAAGGCCGCGCCTTGGTTAGCAGGCCGCAGGCGTGGCACGCGAAGCGCCGCGCCTTGGTTAACAAGCCGCAAGCGTGGCACACAGTCCACGCGTCCAGGTCACGGACCGCGACAGACAAGCAAAGCAATGCTTGCCCACTCGGGCCGTAGGCACAAGAGCTGTACGTTCCCAGAACAGCCCCCAATTGTGAAGTCGACCAGCACTGGACTTGCACTAAGCCAATGCAATCACAGCCCGGCCACGCTGTTTTACGACTTCGCGAGTTCAAGCACTTGTGCAGCTACGCCTGAGTGCGTCCGGTCGGACCGCACAGCAACCTAAGAGCTACTGTACGACTCTACCGTGCTCAAAGGCACAAGCTCGGTACTTGAGCCAAAATTGGCATTGTAACGAATTGCAAAACTACACATGCAAAGAAAACTACAGTACTGGTTCTGGCAGCTCTGCACATGCAACGTGCGTGCTTAGACCTGCTCACAATATGTTATATGTGTATATGTTATATGTGTATATGTGTAGAGGTGTATATGTGTATATATGTATATATGTATATATGTGTATATGTATATATGTACATATGTTTCTATGTTCTATGTGTATATGTGTAGAGGTGTATATGTGTATATATGTATATATGATAATATGTATATATGATAATATGTTTATATGATAATATGTATATATGTATATATGTATATATGCATATATGTGTATGTATATACGCATTTTGTGAAGTCGACCAATCTGGTCTTGCCTTAAGCCAAAGCAAACACAGGCGGTCACGCTGTTTTGTGACTTCGCGGGTTCACGCTCTTTGTGCAAACTACGCCTGAGTGCGTCCGGTCGGACCGCACAGCAACCTAAGAGCTACTGTACGAAACTACCGTGCTCAAAGGCGCAAGTCTAGCTCGGTACTTGAGCCAAAATTGGTATTCAACCGAATTGCAAAACTGAAACATGCAAGTGAAGATTACAGCACTGGCACTGGCAGCTGTGCACATGAAGCATGAGTGCATTGACCTGCTCACATTCGCCCCTCAGCCGAGGCTCCCAGCTCATTACAATCTGAGCTCGTAGTGCATAAAGCACTTTGCACATCGCAGGCGGGGAAAGGCGAGGGTGTCGCGTGCGACCATGGTGGTCCGCGCATCATGAGCGTTGGTATACGGCAGGGACGCTAGCCCGCACCACCAAACGAACGCACAGCGACAGCACCCCTCGGCAGCCCTTAGCAACCCCGAGTCACTCTGGCCCCACCTCTTTTGCTGGTAGGCGAGGCTCCACTGAAAGAGCAGGTTTCTAGGCTCTCAGTGCTGGAGCTATGATACACTGTACAAACTGCAAGAAAACTACTGCTACGGCTACGGCTACTCCCTTATCAAAACTACACGCTACGGTAGCTCCCGACTCAGGGAGAGCC
The DNA here is from genome assembly GCA_905221605.1 of Symbiodinium natans. Lineage (NCBI taxonomy): Eukaryota > Dinophyceae > Suessiales > Symbiodiniaceae > Symbiodinium > Symbiodinium natans. Next base: position 938,262 of record CAJNDS010002535.1, read on the forward strand.
GCGCACTAGCAAGTGCCGCAGCTTGGCAACTCACACGCGCTTCGGCGAGCGCCAAGCCGCGACCAGGACACGGTCCGCGAGCTGGATGCAAAAGAGCTCCCTCTGGAAGAGAGGCCACAGGCAATGCTGCGCGGCCAAATGTGTGGCGGTGGGCAACGCAGAATGAGCGGGACTCCATCCTGCTGCGGCGTTGCGCCCGCGAGAAAGCAAAAGGAGAATATGAAGCGACGTGCCGCGCCGCATCACGCGCTATGATACGAGTGCAGCGAAATGCCGAATCACCCCACAGGGAAGTGGCGTGGACAAGAAACCACGCCGCGCCACCTGGCCGCAGCCTACTCGATTCCCTGGGGAACTTGCTGGGGAGCAGGGCCTGCGTTGCCAACGTTGTTGGAGCTACTGGCTCGCTCCAACTGTGGGCGCTTAGCGGCCGCCTCGTTGAGATCCAGTGACCCTGAGGACACGCGCTCAACGAAAGCTTGCGTGGCTGGGTGCGCTTTCGCAGTCTCGAGCTTGATGCCTGTCTCGCAGTTTGCCTTACTGCTAATCGTGAAATTGAGACTGCTGACAAGGAGCACCGCGCCGTCAGGCCGCAGTAAGCATAAGGCCTTCGCGTGGTGGAGGCCTTGAATCCCCTGTCCCACACGGGCCCCGCGCTTATCATGGGCATACGCGTCGCGGACTGAGGTGATCACACAGTTCTTGCGCACTTACCTGCCTTTAGGCAATGGCTTCTGACGAGGGAAGGCCAGAAAGATGCAGGCGAGTTTCTCGGCACTGTTTTGGCTGTCAGATAAAAGCGTCGAGTGCACGCCTGAGGGGAACATCCTTCATCGCAAAGCCTTGCCCCTACTTTTGCCAGCGACTTGGGGAAAAAGCATTACTCTGAGCGATTCCAGTCTTCAATGGCATGAGGGAAATGGAGAAGACACCCGAGACCCTGAGTCAAGTAAACCAAGTCCTTAAGCAGATGGTTCGGGTCTTGACGCTCCACGAGGACTTCTTAAACGTGGTGTTGCAAGAGAGGGAGTTGATGATGTTCATTACTCACTCCCAAGGTGGCATATTGCCACTCCTTCTGAAGACCTCGGAGAACTGGCACAAGAAAGAGGAGGAGCTCAGCAAGCGACTTCCCCTCCGAGTTGCCATGCTCACCACCATCCTTACGGAGCTCGACAAGAGGCTGCGCAACTCATGGCCGTTAAACCGGAGGTTCCTTTGATGGGATGCGGAAGCGTCGGCAACTGATACCATCGCAGGCCAAACCGGTGTCCACCAACCAGATCCTACTACTGATCAAGGAGCTGCTAAACCTGATTCTCAACGTGCAGGAGGACGTGGTGCTGAGATTCGCGGCCAAGCGCAACATCGCCAAGATGCCGCAGCCTACTCTACTGGACAAACCGGTCGTGCCATGGCAGCTGACCTTGGGCTGCCGCAGCGCAGATGGGCGGAGGGCCACGGAGATTTTCCGTTACCTGGCGCGCTCGGCAGTGTGGCAGCTGATCATGGGAAGACTCAGGCCGGCGAACCAGCAACGACAGCCCCCGCTACAGGATGTTCAAAAACTGGTGGGCATGGGACCGACGGACAGATCGCACAAGGAGGCCGGCACCTCCTCGCTCCAGGCCATCCCGAGCTTGGGAGAACCGAGCATGAAGGCGATGCTGGGGGCTTGAGGACGATGGGTCTCCACTCGCCAAGCTCAGTGGGAAAACCTGCCAGGTTTGAGGACTCCTCGCCGGCAGGGAAGGGTTCAACATTGACGAAGTCAATGATGGGGTTTCAGAGCAGTTGGGGAAGCTACACCTCCATCGACGGAGGTTTTTCAACGACGGAGCCCAACGCGACCTCCAAGCGATTTGCAAACCAGCACCACCGGTGCTGACCCTGCAGGCCGCCAGAGCCCTTGGACACGAGCCGCAACGCTTCCGCCTTATCTGTGATGACCCCATCGTGATGATCCCCACCTTTGAGTGTGTTGCAGATGACCCCCAGGTCGGTGCTGGCACTTGAGAAATACACCATCGGGTGTGCGACGCAGGTACTTCTTGAAGAACGGTTCTGCAGCAGGGCCCCGTAGACAACAAAGCACAAAAGATTTACTGGCGTTGACCTCCAAGCCGTGCTCGGTGAGCAGGCCGAGGAAGAACGCAATGTCTTTGAGCGCCTTCTCCGCTTCACGGATCGTTCTGACCTCCCAGGCCCCATGGGTGTCGTCTGCGTAGATGGTGAGAATTCGCTGTATGGTTTTCCATCCCAGCGTCTGACTGGCCTTTTTCAGAAGAAATCTGAAGAAGACGTTCCAGAGAAAGGGGGCCTCTCTGGAGCCCTGTTTGATGCCTCTATTGCAGGAGAAGGTCGCCGCTTGGTCGTGACTCGTGACCGTGAAATTGTTGTTTTCTAGCCAAAACACCAGTGCATGTTCAATCTCCTGTGAAAATTCGCAGTCGAGAATGGCTTCTCGCAGGTGGCTTCTGCTGACCTTGTCGAAGGCTTTGGAGAGATCAACGCAGAGCTGAATCCCCCCCGCAATGCGATTGCGCTGGTTCCAGGTGCGGTGCTTCGTTGTCAGAGCTTGCGCGAGCCGGTAGGCCCTGTCGCAGTGCGCAAAAGCTCTGCTCAGGCAGTCTGAGCACGGTCTGCCTTCCAGGGAGGCAAACAGCGGGTATTCGTCGAAGAGGTGCGGCCTGTCTTGGGTCGCCAGCGTGGCAATGGCGCCCGACACTATTTTGCACACTGGGTGTTGCAGTGCAATGGGTCTTAGGGCAGCAGGGCAACGGGGGGCTTTATTAGGTTTGGGAAGTAGGTGTAAGTGCGAAGTGATCCAGTCTTGATGTCGCGCACCTAGCATGTGGTCTTGTTCCCATACCTGATGCAGTTCCGAGAGGAGGACGGGCACCAGGTGGCCACCCGCAGCTTTCCACATCGAGGCCGGCGGGGCCTGCGGGTGAAGTGCTTTGGCAGTAGGCAGTCTGGTGATTTCTGTCATCAAAGTTGGGGCATCAATACACAGCGTGCCGGGGCCCGGGGGTGTATGCTCATAGTGGGGATCCGTGTACAGATCACTGAAATATTGTTTCAGCGTGTGTACAGATTCTTCCGGTGTGAGCAGGTGACCATCCTTGGATCTGAGGGTAATGGTACTCTGCTTTGACTTGGGACAGAGCCTGTTGATTGCTTTGTACCACGTGCTGGTGTCCCTGGTCAGGGCCGCATCATGAGCATTTGCAAGAAAGAGATCAACGTTGTCACGTCGCGCTTGTTTAGCCAACATTTTGGACCTTTTGCTCATTTGATGAAATTTCACGTAATGCCACCAGGCTTTGAAAATGTTTAGGCGATATGGCTTTCTATGCGTGCGATAAGCCGCATAGTGCTGCCAAAGCTTGTGAATGTGAGTACTCCAATTTTCGTTTTTGCAGGTAGGCACAAGAATCGGCACGGGAGGCGGTTTGAGCTGCTCAAGGATGTTGCACGCGTTTCTGTAGAGCTGTTTTTCAAACTGCTGCATGTCGGTGCAGCATTCTAGCTGCACGCATGCTTCTTGCTGCCAGTAGTTCTTATCCTTTCCGGAGAGTGCTTGGGATAAGATGGTACGATCTCTGACAGTGAATCCTTGAAAACCAGCAGTGTGCTGCCTCTTGACCGCAGCAACTTTGAGGCTAGTAGACATCGGAATGTGACGCGAGCCCAGCCTGGTGCTGAGCAGGGGAAATTCCAGGTGGTAGTGACAGTCCTTGCTGTAGCCGTCCACATCATGACGCGGCACAAGCACAAAATCTACGCGCGACTGTCTGAGCTCCCCTCGGGTCTTGGATCGAAAAGTGGGCCGCCAGCGGCCTAGTGCATTGACGGCAAGCAGGTTATGTTTGACCATCAGGTGCCGGAGCCGATCCGCATCAGGCTGCCTAGGCTCTCTGGCGCTGTGTCCCGCCGGTGGACTATATTGAGGATCTCCTGTGACGAGGTCGGTGTTGAGATCACCCAAAACCACCTTACTATTCCTATCTCCTAGAGAGGAGAGAGTCTCACCCAGCACTGTCCACACATTGGATCTCCACCCAAGACAGTCTTGGGCTTTGGCCGGGTTCCAGGCGTGCTGATAGACTGCAAGGACGTGATGCTTGCGGTTGGCAAACGCCAACTGGACGTGTACCAAGCGACCTGGCAGGATTTCACGGAAGGTGACGGCAGCTTGCTTGAGTATGTTCAGGCGTACACACAGTAGTATGCCCGCATACGATGCAGGACTGCCGAAGTGAACATACCCTTGTCCCATCCACTGTCCCGTGCAGTTGCGTCGGGTTTCGGTCAGGGCAAGGATGTCAAGACACTTATCCGTTTCTAATTGATCCTCTAGCCAGGTATTGAACTCCGTCTGAGGGAGTCCTCCGGCATTCCACGTCCAGTGTGTGAGTCGACTGCGCATAGGATTACGTGTGCGTGCGGGTCCACTAGGTGGGGTTTGGGACTTATCTTGCGACGGCTTCGGGGTGGAGTGGGGCTTATGTTCCCGTGGGGGTGAATGCCCCGTACTGGGGACCGCGGTACGAAGGATCTCTTAACAACCCGAGATATCAGAGGGGTGGGGTTGCTTGGGCTTGGGTGCATCGGGCCGAGGCCCCCATTGGCGGCCGTGTCTCCGATTGGCTTCGCACTGGATGGGCCAGTGTGTGGTGAAGATCTTATTGCTTCAGTGGCGATACCGGGACTCGCCACAACCCTCGTCTTTGGCGGTGTAGCCGAGGTCGAGTGGAACGCTCCAGCTGCGTCTGCATGTGACAGTGAGTGCTGAGCGATACACAAAAACAACAAGGCTCTGGTGTACCACCCCGGGGAATTGGGACGCCGGCTGGTTCTTGATCGTCTGAGCATGCTTGAGTGAGTTTGAGTCAGGATCTGCTGTGCATGTGCGTGCGTGCGGGGAGGTATAGGGACCGCATCAGGATTGCTTAACACGTGCTTTCTTCTGACGCTTGAAATTTTATGCAAGGACTTGCTGCTGCGCCTGCGGGCCTCGACCAGAAGTGGTAGGCCTTGTACTCGCGGGAGGCGCTTGGTCGCCCAACCTTTGGAACGCGCAAGGAGACCCCAGCAAGCAGTCGACTGAATGTAGCGGGGCACATGAAACTCTCCCGATCTGGTTGCCTTTGCACGTCTCCAAAGGTCCCAGCGTAGGATTATTCATCCATGGGATCCTGCGGCAGCACAGAGAGGAGAGAGCCGCTTTAGACAAGCGGGATAATGGACCGGTGCTATGACTGCAACGGGAAAGTGGCATCGCTACTCTTGGTCTTTCTTTTGCGCTCGAGGGCTCGCGCGGCCTTTGCTCTGCCGCTGGGTCAAACGCCATGATTGGCGTGCCCGGCAGAAGGTGCGCCATTCTGGCGGTGCGCATGTGCAGCGCCACCAAGAAGCATTGATCAGGGTCTATGACGAGCTGATCTGTGCGAGCCCCGTCAAAATCGGACTACCACCTCAAAGAAGTCTACTACCTCTCCCAGGTGGGTAGACGGGTGGCGGGGTGTGCCTGCCGCTTGGAGTAAGTTTCCTTTCGACGTGTTGAGTTGATGGGACGATTTGAGTGCTTGTATGTGTTGACCAGAGTGCGCGGCAGCTAACGGTAGCCGTTGCGGGGGGGGTTTGCTTTGAGGTAGAACGGTCTCCTGGTTTACCAGGATCCTACCTCGGGCGCCCTCCAAAAAGGGAGCTGTGGCCTAGCAAGCCGCAGTTCCCTCACTCCTTTTGCTCAAGACCGCTATACGAACGATCGACCTTGTCGAAGATCCTGTTTACAGCCACACGTGAAGCCGAGACAACGGCTGAGCGCCAAACAGCGTCTTCGCAACCACACACAACAACTCTATTGGGGGGCACTCAATGTGCGTACTATGAACTGCAAGGTGTCTAACCGGGGGGGGGATTTGGAGTTTGAAGGGGCAAGTCCAACAAAACCTTTTGATGTTTGTAGTGTGTTTCGGAAGCATCGGCTAGTGTTGGGGGCATTGTCGGAAACTCGATGGAAAGGATGTGGTACATTGCGAGCGGACGAGTTTCTGTTTCTCTTTTCGGGGCTACCAGAAGAAGCGCCTGTGTCCTTGTATGGCGTTTCCTTCGTACTTGGGCCCAGTATGCAGGCTGCTTGGAGGGCGGCGGGTAGTCATGTTGTTTATCATAGTGAGAGACTCATGAAGATTAAACTACTCATTAAAGGCCGAGTGTTTCATGTGATATCTGTGTACGCACCAACATTCCGTGCCAAAGATGAAGAGAAGGAGAAGTTCTATGCAGACCTACATGCCCTGTGTGCTGAATGTAAGGCTGGGGAAGAATTGATTGTCATGGGAGATTTCAATGCTCGAGTCGGTGTCAGAAATACTGCAACTGGTGACACAGAGGTCGAGGGACAGGACGGGGATGATCGCAGTCTCGGGGACTTTGGACTCCCGGAGCTCAGTGACAACGGACGTCTATTGTTGGATTTCTGTCGCTCCTATGGTGCGAAGTCCCTACGAGTGATGAGCACTAAGTACAAGCACAAACAATATGGAACCTGGCAACATAACCGCACCAAACAATGGCACCAAATAGACCATGTGTTGTCCAAGGCTCGCACGGCTCTCTTGTTTCGGGGTGTTAGACGCATGCCAGGCTTAGATTTTGACAGTGATCATCGCCTTGTCAGAGTGTCTCTCCATGTCATGCGTGTGGGTAAACAACCACAGGGCAAGAACCATGGGGTTCAACGTGACACGCGACAGAGAATGCCGCGGTTACGGGTGGATAAACTCCAAAAGCCTGAAGTCGTTGAGAGTATTAACGATGCCTTTGGGGAGCTTGTGGAGGACGCGCAGGCACAGGATTATGCTGCCTGGGCACGCGGGTTGCGTATTATATGCGAACAAGTGCTAGGAGAGGTAGACACAGTGTGGCGGCCAGAATGGCAGCAAGCTCACTCTGCTGAGTTGGAGCAGCTTGCTGCTGTGAAACACGCAGCTTTTCTACGCAAGGGGGAGGGGCCGGAGCGATTGGCTGAATATAAGCGTATATGTAAGGCCAACAAGCGACGTGTTAAACAACTGCTGAACAAGTGGTGGGCTGATACGGCGGATCACATACAAGAGGCAGTAGATAGAAAAGAGCCGAACCATCAATATAAAGGCTATCAACAGCTACGACGAGTGTTTGACACGGGGAGAAGGGCGCCATGTCGTATTAAGGACCGGACAGGTCAAGCTCTGAATACACGGCCTGAGCGGGTGCAGCGATGGAGGGAACACTTTTCAGAGCTGTTAAATGTACCTACTACTGTTGAAGCAGAACGATTAGACACCCCTCAACCGGTTGCTACTAATGAGTCACTTGCAGCGGTGTCTTCCTTTGCTGAAGTCATGGTGGCTACGAAGTCCCTCAACTCGGGAAAAGCAGCAGGACCTGACGGCATCCCAGCTGAAGTCCTTAAGGTACTACGGCCTGAACATCTTCGCAGTCTGCGCGAGATCATCTGCAGGGTTTGGACAGGGTTGGAACCTATGCCTCAGGAGTGGAAAGATGCATACTTGGTCCCCATCCCTAAAAAAGGAGATAGAACAAAATGTGGCAAATGGAGGGGGATCCTGCTTACATCAGTACCGGGGAAGATCTTTGCTAAGATCCTTAATGGACGATTGGTGGGACATTTCGAAAACAATGGAGTCCTCCCTGAAAGTCAATGTGGATTTAGGTCTGGGCGTGGAACCGCAGACATGATTTATACCCTCAGAATGGCAATTGAGCTAGGACATGTTAAAAAGATCCCGTTATATGCCCTATTTGTGGACCTGATGAAGGCATACGATTCCGTATCACGACAGGGACTCTGGGAGATTCTAGACACGAAAGGGGTCCCTGCGCATGTTGTCACACTTATTCAGCAATAATTCTACGATGGTAAATCGGCATGTGTTTCTACGGAGGGCACACTGTCGGACTCTTTCGATCTCAACACAGGTTTGGGGCAGGGGTGTTGTCTGGCTCCCTTGCTCTTCAACGTATTTCTAGCAGCAGTCATGGAGGATTGGCAACAACGTGGACCGGACTCACTCTCCCTCAGATATCGTATTGATGATATTTTGCGACGCCACATGGATGAGGGGTCGCTGGATAAGTATAAAAGCTTTGAGGAATTGAAACTACACGAGTTGGGCTATGCAGATGATACAGCGTTTATCACTGACACGTATGCTAAACTCGTAGATTTGGTCACGTCCCTACAGCTCCATTACACAGCATGGGGGCTCACCATGTCAGTTGAAAAGACAGAAGCCATGGTGACATCAGGCCTGATCCCTGTCCAGTCAAGGTGAAACCGGTGGAAGGTTTCGATACTGTTAAGTTCAGCTCCGAGTTTTGCTATCTTGCATCAACAGCGTCCAAAGAACAGGGCTGCGAAAAAGATATCATTATACGTATTGACAAAGCTCGCAAGGCGTTTTGGCGACTTGCGGCCAGTGTTTGGGATGTCAAACAAATAGATGTCGCCATAAAAGTGCATGTGTACCGAGCGTGTGTGCTGTCTGTCTTGTTATATGGTGCCGAATCGTGGACAACGACCTTTAGATGCAGACGGAGATTAGAAAAGTTTCACATGACCTGTCTACGCAAAATAAGCGGAGTCACAAGATGGGAGCAGGAGGAGTATCATATCACGAACGCACATCTCCGTACCTGGCTCTGGGTGTGCCCACAGCCACACAGTTAGTTTCGCAGGCCAGACTCCGATGGCTAGGACACCTAGCTCGCATGGATAACGGTAGGCTTCCCAAGCAAATGTTGTTTGCCTTTTTCCCAGGAAATGTAGGGACGCCTACGCAACCGGGACGGCGCACTGGAAAATATCTCGCTTTTGATATTGTTAACGATTTGGAAAAGGCAGGAGTCAAGGTTTGCGGGTGGATGACAAAAGCGCGACGTAACGAAGGCGCGGAATGGAGACAAGTTGTTTTCCGTGCTGCTCCATGGTTCCGCCCAAAGCAACCGAAATTCGGACATCCACCGCCTGCCCGAGATATCGAGGGTTGCCGACCTAACAAGGCTCGAAGTAAAAAGCAGGCGTTTCAAACATCGGTGGTGGCTGCGCAAACAGCGTTTTCACAGTTTGAAGGAGAGTCGGGTTTCTTGCGATGTGAAGCTAGACTAGGTGGCAGGGAAAACCTGATCTGTGCTCTCCGAGAGGCGCTGAAGTCTGAATTGGGTGAAGCCTGGAACCGACTGCCTGCGCAGGAGGCCGCCGAGGCTGTGATTCACTTGCCAGACTGGGACGACTGCCTTAACTTATCCGTGGATCTAGGACTCCTTGTTATGAGTATAGATGCAGCAATGAAAGATCAGGGCGAGTGGCCGGCGCAACCACCGTGCGTAGGTCTGACACACAAGAAACCGGGCGTGACACGACATCGGTTATACTTTAAGCAGGCAAGACCCGCCTGCTATCTTCCCTCTCAGGAAGTCCCAACACACGGATTTTCGAGCGGAGTGAAAGTCACACTTAATCGGGGGGTTAGACGTTTACGCCAACATGAACATGGTGACTTTGTTTGTAGTATATGTGGGCGAAAATACCCAACGAAGAGGGGCCTGGCGGGACATGTTGAACTCACGCATACCGAAGGCACTTTCAGGGAGGCTGGGTTTCAGTGTGAGCTATGTCCCAGAATCTTTGACAGACTGAGTGCCCGCACGCTACACTATACCAGAGATCATGTGCTTGGATCTAGAGCGCTCTCGTGTCCATATTGCAAAGCTGTGTTTCCTGGACATCCAATGATGCGTTTACATATTGCAGAGAGTCATCAGAACGAAACAGGTTTCCCCATGCCGTGTCCTCTTTGTGTCAATGCTGGCGCCGAAAACCCCCCCAATATGGTCAGTGCAATAGCCTTTAAAAGACACCGCGCAGCCACGCATTTACGCGATGTTCCGATCGCCGTTTTTGAGTCGTAGCCGTAGCTGCTTGCCTCTTGTTTGCGTTGGGGGTGGTCTCTGCGGGTTTCTATGGCGCCGGGTGAGCGACGTGACAGGGATCGTGATAGGGGCCGGGATCGCGACCGTGAACGTGATGATCGTGCAACAGCGCCCACAGACCTGACGGCGCTCCAGAATGACCTTGCAAAGACCAACCAACGTTTGGAGAAGGTTGCCAAGCTTTCCGTCTACACTGCTCGTGATGTCGGTGAAATGAAGAGCCACCTCCAGATAGTCTTGTTCGTGGCCGGGGTGCTCAGGGACTACGTCGATGCTCGTGATAAGATCCAGTCTGGCGTAGTGGAGAAGGGTCCGCCGTTAAAGTGCAGGATTTATGACGCCGTGACTCAGTATCTTGTAGAGCCAGCCCGGCAAATCTCCCAAGAATGCGGCGCCAAGACAGAGGAACTCTGCGGGTTTAAAGCCCAGTTTGATGTGGTTGCTGTGTCGAATTGTCAGAAACCGCCCGAAGACACTGGGCGACCTTGGGTGCTAGTTGTTACTTTTGCTGGCTCTGATCGGGGGCGTACCATGCGTGCATTATGGGGGAATCAGGCCCTTCAGCCCTTATTTCGTAAGCGTGACGGCGCTTGGCCAGACGTCGGTGCCAAGGCTGGAACGTACTGTATGGGGCAAATGACACAGGAGGTGGCATCAGAGGCAGGGATGGACTATGGGAAAGGGTGTGGTAAGGGAAAGGGGGTCAGAAGGCGTTCTGAGAGCCCGTCCAATGCCAGGTCTGCTCGGCTGCGTCAGGTCTTGTCCGGGGCCAGGGCAGCGGTCTCGTCCGCTTGCCATTTTTTGAAAGGCACAGGTCTTGTCCTGTGGCCAAGAAGCTTAGACGCCTTGCATCGAGCCAAAAGATTTGGGGTTTTTCATTGGGATTGGGTTTCGTCGTTGGGCTTCTCGTGGGTGGGCTGTCGGGGGATCCTCTCTTTCCGTTCTGACGGAGCGCTTCTTAATGCCAGGTCTTTCGGATGAGGTCTTGGATTTTGGTTTGGCTTGTTCTTCTCTTCCTCTTTTGGTCAGGCTGTTTTGTGTTTGCGTTGGCTGATCTCGGCTGCGGTAGTTCCTTGCGGACATTTATCGGACAAAGTATGCGACTTCTCTTCCTGTTCGACCAGCTCCTTGCCCCAACGCTTCCATTTGACAAACATATTAAGCCTATGCCGAACTACGACCAAGGGGCCGTCAATCAAAACCCGTGCAATGACAGTCAGGGCCTGGTCTGGCAATGCAGAAAACATGTCAAAAGGATGCATCAGAGACAAAGAGAGAGTAGCAAACTGCCATGGGTTGCGACACACACCGCAAGTGACCGAGGCTGCTCTTCCCTCACCGAAATCTGTAAGCTGGTCAGTGACGTTCCTGTCGGGCCTAGGGCGCTTCGGGAAAACTACCCCCCCCTCAAAGTTAATCCCAAGCACCTTGGAACCGGCGGGGACCGGGCCTAAACCACAACAAAGGCAATTCTTATCATCAAGAGATGGGACCTGGCCAGACGGCAGAGGCACCGTAACCTGGTACTGGTACTCATCCACAAGAACGATGGCCCTGGAAGTGCGCGGTTGCCGATGGGCAGCGGCGCGGGCGGACTCGTTGGAGATGCATGGGCTGGCCGGCATGGTGTGCGAGGCGCCCAACGCCAGAGCTGCAGCAGCAGCATACCTGGAACAACAGGCTTCAGGGTACTCGGCCTCTGCCGTGGGGGATTGCCGGTGGGTATGGCTGTTGTCGCACTGGCGGGCCAAGGTGCCTAGCTCCCGCATTGAAGTCCACAATACCTGGCGTTTGGCCTGGTCACCACCATGCATGCAAGAGTCATAAGAAACCTCGAAACACTTCGAGCGCAAGGCGACGAAATCGGGCAGCAACCACATGTAGGAGCTGGCGGGATTCTCAACACAAAAATGCGTCATGAACTCAGGATTCTGGGAGCGCTGCTCGCAAAGCCACATGCAAAAAGCAGACGTGCGTCTGTAGACGGCGTTGGCCGAATCGACTTTGGACTGCCAAGCAGGAGGTAACCCGGGAAGCCCGTCGGGAGAAGCTTCGCTTCGCAAGCACTGGGATGCGTGGCGGCCCTGCCACGGAACCTCACGCGGAGCAACGTGCACAAGAAGGACCTGCCTGGCCTGGACGAGCCGCGTCAGGTACGTCCAGGAAGAGTCCAGCCGCAGATCTAGATGCACACAATGAACCAAAGGCCGATGGCGATTGCTGGCACGATCGATGGCTAGCACCTGGAATCCTAGTGATCGGAAAGCGAAAGACAGCCCCGCCGATCCACAACACAACTCAACGAACATCAACCTTTGCGGCCGCACGGCAGGCAAGGCCTCAGGACATGAAGGAAATGAAGGCACAGCGGGCTCACCCCGGGACCTAGAGGAACTAAACCCAAGGGGCCCAAGGTCGGGGAAACCCTTGGCGAAGGCTGGCACAGCGCGAATGGGCGGCTCAGCATCTGGGAGGTTGAAGCCAAGCTCACGCAAAGTCCTCGCAGACTGCTTATCAAGGTGCGTCACATTTTGAAGGCAGAAAGCAATCAGCACCAACCTGCGACCCTGTGAAGGCATGACCGCATGCTTCAAACCTGGGGCATCGATGGCAATGGGGCCTTGCTCGAGGCTACATAAGCGAGCACGGAAAGATTGATCGCTGTGAGTGATGACCTGTCCATGCGGGCTTGCGATAGCCAACTGGCCCCCTGAAAACCGAGTCATGGGTATGACGAGTGCGGGCAGGCATGCGTTTTGGGCATCGTCACGAATGCCCATCTCAGAGCCATCCAACACAACGATGCTGCTGAATACGTGCCGTGGTGATACAGCGCGCACCAACCTCGTGAAAGCTCTGACGGCATTAGGGTACTGCGCCACGGAAGGGTACAGCCCCGTCAAACCACCATGCCAGCACATGCCTGAATAGAAGGACTGGCGTACTTGGTCGCGGACAGAATGGGGACTGGTTGAAACTGCAATGACAGGAAGGGAATCAAATGCGCAGACTGCGTTATCAACAATACCAGGACTCAAAGAATGACTGGCATCAAACGTCGCTGTCTCAAACAAAGATGCATGAGGCATCGAAAAAGGGTTCGGTTGCCTAGGAGCATCCGAACCATCATGAAACTGGGGCTGCGGGCATCCGAGCCGACACTCACACTTTGAAGGCGGGGTCGCAATGGTTGCTTTTCAGCATCCAATGCACGCGGTCCCTGGTCCTCCCCCCGCGAGGACACACGGTCAGCACACACCTCATGGCCTAGTCACTCTGACGGGGCCTTGTTACGCTTGGGACAAGTGGAAGCTCCATGACCGTGCTGCCCGCACTTCGGGATTGCGCAAGCATGCAAGCCGCGAACACATGCATTGTTCTTAACCTCATTGGACAGGATCTTAGCTGGAACCCGTAGCAGTAAGGGTTGCCTTTTTTGGTTGACGCAGTGCACCCCCATGCAACCAACTGTGCTGGCATCCCTGGCGATTTGAACTTGCCCTTACCTTTTCCGGCGCCTTTGGGTTGTCGAGGCCCGCGCGGGCCCGGCCTTCTGGCTTCTCTGCATCCTTGCCCTCATCAGACGCCCGTGAAGACCCCGACGGTAGGGGCTGCATCAAGCACACAACGTCGAAGCTCGTCATGACACTGGGAACATGAGTGTCTAAGGGCCGGGCACCAGCATTTGCCTGAACCCCATCACGGGTCAGGTCCCTGAGCTCGCTGAAAAGCTTTTTGTCAGCAGCGACAAGCTGGGCCCAGGTCGGCTTGGCGTAGCCCGCGGGGGCATCCTGCATGCGGGCTCTGATGAGCCTGTCGCTCCACTGCTGCATCACGGAATACTCCACCAGATTGGCTTGGTCCATGGCAAGAGATCGACGCTGCAAAGCCTGCGTGATGTGAACTTCCGAAGTAGTGACAGCCTTTTGCTCTGCATCCTTGTTCTCCACCTTCAACCGCCCGGAATGCTCGTCTACAGTGAAGCGGGTGTCTTTACGCCTGTCGGAGCCTACTTCCTGTTCCCGCGAAGTGCATGCTTCCCAGGGCAGATACCTCAGCTCATTGCTTTCGTAGCACGCCACAGCCTTGTCCACCAGCGCTTCGCTGGGCTCGGTCTCGTTTTTGATCGAAACTCCAACAAGCTTCTTTTTCTGCTTTTCGAACCGCTCAGCCCGCTCGGGCTGAGTCAGTCGTCGGCTCGTCGGTTCGTCCGACTTTTCAATCTTCTGACGGAGTTCCGACGTGACAACTGCATAGGACTCATGGTAAAGGGCTCGGAAACTGGCCTGGACACCCAACTCCGCATCTCTTCCAAGCATAGTCTTAAGTGCGGCCATCAGCGGCGTCTCATCAGCCTGCCCTGGTGTAAAGCTCGAAATGAAGGCCAGCTGCCTAAGCGAACTCACGGATGCCTTGATTTTGTCGGCATCAGCTGTCGGGATCCCACTCGCATCCACCCTAGCGTTGAAAACGCTCTGGCTGTCGGAGTACGAAGTCGCCATCCTAAGCACGTCACTCGAAAATCCAAGCCGAAAACTACGCGGACCACACAACGTACAGTCAGCTGCGACGACACTTCAAGTTTCATGGGAATACGAATTGGCACTCACCCCTTTCTGGGAGCACTGACAGCACGATCATCGTCCGTTGCGTACGTTCGCTCAATGTTCAACACCAGGGCTCCAAAATTTCATGTGCACTTCGCGACTTCAAGTTGAACGTTCTTTTGTTTACGCATCCATGAACACGTTTGGCCTGGCATCGACATGGCGCCCCAGGACTGGGACCTGGCATCGTCTAATTAGGACGCCCCAGGCCGCTCTCGCTTCATAGGCTCGGCCTGGCATCGTCTAAAACGCCCCAGACCTTCTCGCTTCTCAGCCCTTCGGGCAACACCGCCCACAGACGGGAAACAGGACCTGCGGCACAGCGTCGCACCTGACGTAAGACTTTGTGATTGCTCGACCGCATCGGAATTGCGAACCCTTCTCCGAGGAAACCACGTGGATGTAGCGGCTGGTGTTGCGTCGAAAGACTTCGGCATCGGCCATCGCCTCACGCAAGCCTGCTGCGGGCTGCCACGGCCCAACAATTTCATCAGCTGCATGTTCTTCCTCCTCCACATCTGGGTGCTCCTCGTCCTCGCTGCCCTCGGAAGACGCAGAAATTTCATCATCATCCCCGACAAGTGGGGGGTCGCCATGAACATTCCAGACCTCGTAGCATCTGGCCGGAATTTATCCAAAGCAATGGATTCCAAGATGGCATCAAATTCTCTGAGAGCCGGTGCCACGTTGTCTCTACCGTACACCACATCGCAATTTGATCTTGCAGAAGAGTGATATCCCAGGATCACGCGGAGCTCCTTACTGGTGCCCCACTTCGCAGCCCAGCTGAGGCCCGTAGCCTTGAGAGAATGAGTTCCAAGGGCCCTTACCGACGCAACGTCCTCGCCCGACTTATAGAGCAGACTTCGCAACCACCTGGCACCCATTCCCACGCTCATTGGCGATGTGGTCCATCCACCGTCATCCACCGTCATCCATAGGCGTCGGCAACAAAGGTTTGTCCTCGCCAAAGCCTGGTCCATAAACCTCTGCAATGTCCATCCACGCCAGGCCCCATGAATCGTCGAGGAGACCCTGTATGGTTGCGCACATCGCAAGGTAACGGGTCTTTCTTTCCAATGTATATGCCGTCTTGGTGCGACTAACCGAAGCCTCCAGAAAACCTTTATAGCCCCCGTCCGGAAGTTCAACAACGTCTTTGGTGAGGAGACCGCTGTTCTGCATATCGGAGAAGCGTGCTCGGGCGTAGATTGCGTAAACGAAACACCCAGCAGCATACCTGTCAGCGCCACCGAAGTCCCCTTGACCCAGGACTATGCGCTCCAATGCCTTGACATGGGAGACCTTCAATGGCGGCTTCTGGACTTGCTTGCGCTTTTTCAAATACAAACTATTGCATGCTCCCGTCAATCGAGTCGAAAAGACATCCTCGAACTTGCACTTAAGGACATGTCGGCAAAAGGCAACGGAGCTGAGGAAGCTGCGAGCAAACGTGGGCGCCTGCTTTGCGCAATAATCTTTCACAAAGCGGTGTAGGAAATCCTCTTGCAACGGGAAAGGTGGGTGCCCCGCTTTTTTGCAGAATTGTACGTACCTCATAATCGGCCCAGCCCGTCCATGTTGTGAACTGAGAATGCAACTGCAATACGTGAACTGCAAACGTGAATGCAATACGTGAACTGAGAACACAATGCAATACGTGAACTGAGAACACAATGCAATACGTGAACTGAGAACGCGACTGCAATACGTGTGAACTGAGAAAATGACTGCAAAAAGTGGACTGAGAGCACGACTACAATACTTGAAGTGTGAACGCGAATGCAATACGTCTGGCCTTCAATGCGAAAATGTCCAACAGTACAGAAGAAAGCTCACGACCCTGTCCCTCGGCAATGTCTTTGGTAACACGTTCCATGACACCAAAGTGCTCGCCATACGACGACACGATGCCGCACCACTTAGCGACAGCTGCAGACCTGCTTTCTGACTGCTTTTCCTGCCACGGCACACCCTTAGACTGAGCAAAAGGTACGCTCGGCAAAGAAGGCTGAGATGAGGGAATTACTGCAACATCTGGCACACCTGAAGCGGCTGGAGCCCCGATCCCCCAACGTTGATGCACCGGCAGCCCCGGCAGAATACTAGGTGGATTGAGGATTTGAGACCTCTCCCACGGCTGTGCATATTTACTTTTAGCACCCCTGAGGAGATACTCCAGATGCTGCTCATAAGCATCCTCAAGCTGGCGCTTCATGGCCCTATCAACCCCCACTCAACCGAAACCGGGCAAGAAGCCGGCCACAAAAGGCCCACAGTCTGAAGCTGCTCTTTGGGAGTCAGCTTGTGGTGGAGAAGTGGAAAGAATTTTTCAGACCCTGTGCGACTACACTTCGCCTTCCCAAACTTGAGAGGACGGCGGGAGATGCGCTCAGTTCACTTCCAGTGTCTGACAAGCATGCTGAAAAACTCCAAAATACTCACAATCAGAATGTTTACATCTCCATGAGCATCAAGATCACGCACACACAGACCTTTCGAAAAGCGAGCTTCGAACGAAGCATTGCACGCCTATAAAGCTTTAGGAGACGAGTCTCCAAAACAGCATATATGTACACATGTACATACCTGGATCTTCTAAACCATGTTTTTTTCCAGTCCAATTTCTAAGTTCTGGTGTAGACCGGAGTTGGGCGGAACTTGATTTTCAGCTTGCGAACTGGGCGGAACCGGGTTTTTAGGCCCGGTGTAGGGTTGAATTGGGCAGAACCTGACTTTTCGTTTCTTTCCCCGGGCATGCTGGTGGAATGCACGAACGATGCACAGCTTGCGCGCAGTGATCAAAGCTCAGCCATTCAGCACTTGATGATGAAGCTAAATTGGCATGTGCATTGTATTTGGTACAGCGCACCACATTGCATTGCCACTACTCTTGACGTGCAGTTGACTCAAGATTTTGTTTCATCCGATTGTGATGGTGATGGCGTGATGATGATGATGTCCACGCCTCTTTCTTGAAAGCCTACAAAGCAGGTGCTGATTCTAGTACTTCTGCTTGCTTGCTGGATCTAAGCAAATACAATATATATTTAGTCTGCAATAGAACGTTTGCAGATTTGATGGAGATGTTCTGGTCAAGGATCCGCAAATCAGCAAGTATGTGCCCCAAATTACAATGTTCAACAAAAACGTCAAACAAATCACCCCAGAATCTGGGCGGAACTGGGCGGGAATTGGGCGGAACTGGGCGGGAAATGGGCGGAACTAGGTGGGAACCCCAAATTCCCCCCCACAAGCTGCTTCCCTGAGCCCCGGCTTACCCCAAAATCCTTACACAAACGCAAAACATCTTTCTCCACCGCAAATCCTTTCACAAATTCCCAAAAAAGTCTTGCTAAGATCGTGCTGAATTCTCGATGTTCTCACAGGGAAATGCGTGACTAGGCAACTCAACGTTTCAACTTGAAGCCTCGGATTTATCAAAACACCAAAGTCCTGAAGACTCAACACTTCATAAACCTTAAGCCCCACAGCTTTCTGTGCCACCGTGCAAGCTGCACTTCGCCAAGGCACTGGTGTGCACGGGTCTTTTGGTGTACTTATTCGGGCTGAAGCCCACCATCTTACCCTGGATTCTGCAACCCTACAGCCTTGAAGTTTGCGTACCTATCGCTGCGCTATTGCCCTGAACCATATATCAAGAACTGGGCGGAACTGTGTTTTGTGTAACTGTTACTCAGAAACTGGGCGGAACTGAGCGTTTACCAGATTTTCTGGGCTGAACTTGTTGAAATGGTCTAAAATTTCCAGCCCGGAAAAAGTGACCCAAAATTCAGCGCCCCGCGAGGGTCTAGGTATATATATGTATACACATGTACAGATACATGTCGCCGAGGCCTCAAGCGCAAAGAGTGATGGCAGGAGCATGGGCCGGGAAAAAAATGGAAAGGTGGCGGCGATTGGCGTGGTGATGCGTGGTGGCGATTGGGCAAATAAAGACGGCGACGACAAGCATGACAAGAAGGCCACCGAGGAGGAGGAGGAGGAGGAGGAGGAGAAAGACGAGGAGCCGGTGCCGGAGCATGAGCACGATCCTTTGCCGGACGGGCGTAAGAAGCCGCCGCCGGGGGGCGGGGGGGGCCGGGGGCCCTCGCCATTGTTCCCCACCCCGTGGAGGTTTTTGTGGCCGGCTAGACCGGTCGATCCGAATGCTGAGGGGTGGAAAAAAGAGCTTTGTCGACTCTTGCGTGGATGTACTTGTACACGTATGTTTGCAGCTAACACGCAACGGCAAGTATGCACTTAACGCATCCGCCCGCCCGGCAGCTCTGACTCCGAGGCTAAGTGCATACTGCTAGTCCGTTCGACTTTGAAGCAATCATTCTGTTGTCTTTCGGTACTGCATTAGCACTGCCTCCTGAGGCATGGCTTGTGTGCTGTTTTGACCCGCGGTCATCTCAGCTCGAAGATCTCGACAAGGCACCGCGTGCCCGCTGTCATTTCTTCTTAGATCTTTCTGCCGCGCAGTTTGATCTTAGCTCCGCTGAGCACTCCTGCTGTCCGCTGACACAGGTCACTACACATTCATTCTGCCGCGCAGTTTGAATTTTTAGCTCCGCTGAGCTTACCTGCTGTCCGCTGACACAGGTACGGTGTAGACGCTCTGCACCGCTGGTCGGAACCTTTGCACCGCGTGCTTAGCTTCCTTCCAGTTGTATACGGTTAGTGCCGCGTACTTTCCGCTATGCCCACTTGCAGTAGTACTTGGCTTCTGCACGCCTGCTCCGCTGAGCATCGACTTCCAGTCCGCTGACTGAGGTCGTCTAGTTGGTCTACGATTACATACTTTAGGGTGCCGCTCTCAGTACCGCGTACTTGGAAGTCGATCTGCGAGCACTCCATGGAGGACGCCGCCCGCGCACTCAACTCCCTGGATTTCCGCTCCGTCCTCTTCGTTGAAGAAGTCGCAGCGCACGATGTGGTGATGGATCGCATCTACAACTTGCCCGCCAACGTGATCAACGGCATGGATGGCACTGACCATTACAACACGTCGCACGGCGTGCTGTACGATCACTTACGATCGCTCAAGTGAGGGATTTTACGAGTACCGCGACAATCAGGACCATCATAGACATGAAGCTGCTGAGATCTGCGGCATTACAAGAGGCATACAAGGGGTTTTGCCGAACAAGCTCTGAATGCCGCACTGCCCCGCAACACCTGAAAACCAACCTGCAGTGGGAAAACACTCTCAAGTTCAAAGCTTTTTCAATTAACGCGCCAAAGACGGGCGGGGTTAAGGGCTCTTTGCTGGTTCTAGCCACCCTCAGGTATATAGGCTCTGTACGGTGAAGCCCTCAACCCTGCCACAAGGCTTTTTCTGCGAAAAAATGCAAATGAAGCCTGACCTAGATGCACAGATAGCTGGCTATGCGAGAATGGCTCTTCCAGACAAGGAATCCTGAGCCCTGAACCCAGTACTACACCATATTACACCATAAGCCCTTGGACTGAACACAACTCACCACACACCTGCGCCCTAAGGCCTGAAGTCTTTAACCCCACGGACCCCGAACACTGTTTGAAGCATAGACAAAGCATGAGACCCGTACTCAGAACATTACAACCTCTGAGGGCTTATATAACAAACCTAGATATGCCTCATGCAACTCTGAATGGACGGAGGTGCTTTCTAGATACTTCTAGGGGGGGAGTCTGCAAGGCATTTGGGGGATGCGCAAGGCATTTTAATGCCTTGCGCCTCCCCCCGCCAGGGGCTGCCACAAGGCATTTTCTGGGAGTAGTGATAACACCACCATTTTCCTGGGCCGGTCTGTCAGCACGAGAGCTGCTGAGACATGTTGAGCTTTTCCAGCGCGACCTGCTGTAGTCTTGAACGTCAGACCCTTGAGTGCAACCAGCAAACCTTATGAGCTGTGCGGGTTTTTGTTGCGGATGCAACAGACTTGTACTTGCCCTGTTAACAATGCGAATTCCCTGCACCCTGAACCAACACTAAGGAGACCCTAAACCCTCAAACCCTGAAGCCGCCATATCGCTGACTTCCTGCTCCAGTGCCACAGCTCTCGTGGCCCAGAAAGTTCTTCCAGGAGAGGTGCCCAGCAGAGAAGCCCAAAGGCCCGCTCTCTATTACAAGCTTAGACGTTTAGGGTTTAGGGTTTCGGGTTTAGTGTTTAGGGTTCAGGGTTTAGGGTTTCGCAGTACCATCGTTACAGAACTACCTTAAACTGCATTAGAGATCCCTCGTATGAATGAAGCTATATTGGCTTTGTGGGAGCTTCTAGGTTTGACAGAACTTTGCAAGGCCCAGTCTCCCCCCCCTAAACTGTAAACCCTAAACCCTGCACCCTGAACCCTAAACCCTGACGTCTGAATGCTGAATGAATGGAATGCTTCCCTCAGGCTAAAGCTCAGGGTGTTGGACATTCTTTTTGTTGTTGTTGTTGTGTGTGTGTGTTTTTTTTTTTTTTTTTGGGGGGGGGGGGGGGGCAGGGCTCGGGGATTTGTTCCTCTGAGAACAATAGTTTTTCTTTCTGTCTTTGCCAGGCCCTTCGTTGTGGGAGCCTTCTGGGGATTCTAATGAGATGGACGTTTTGGTGCCTCGTTGAAGCCTTTGGAGGCATTTGTTTTGGTGGTTTCGGGTTTTTGGGCAAATCGGATTTCGGAATCTCGAAATGTTTCCAGTCGGGTTGGGAATGGGGGGAGAAGGGGGCTACAATAAACGAAAGTATTTGGAATGAGCCATGGTGCATAGGAACATGAAGACATACATTTGCTATGGTTAAAGGTCTAGGGTTCAATTGTTTTATCTTTCACTCCGGCATGTAGGGGCTGTGCTTTGTGCGGTGCTGGCGTGTTTCGACACATCCTCATGTTCGATTCAGGATGATCTAGTGGCAACTAAACCATGCTTAAGCAAAATGAGCATTTCGTGTGTTTCGGGCATTGAAATCATCTGCGACCCAACCGCCTTAACCCTAAACCCTAAACCCTAAACCCTAAGCCCTAAAACAAAAACAGGCCTTGAGGGTTTAGGGGTGTGAGCGTGGTCTTTGGGCCCACAAGCTCGGTCTGCCAACGCATGGACTCTCTCGCCGTGTGCTAAAACTCCAAGTGCATACACTCTTTGGGTTATTGCATGGTCCCTCGATGCAGGCCCTTAATCGGAGACCCTTATATACCCCTTACATACACTATAAAACCCAAGGTCCCATACTTCAGGGAAATGCGAAATCGCCAGCTGTCAGTACCAAAATACCAACGATGGCGATGGACTGATGCTTCTGCAATGGGTACTATAGGCGGAATCGCTTTTCGGCGTTCCGTCGCTTTATAGGGTATTGACTCGACCCTTCAGCATGCAAACGTCCTCCAGGGTAGAGCCGCGATACACCACTGTTTCAAATACCTATGCATGCCATACCGTCACATACAAGTTCATGAATGCGTGAGGGGCACACACAGAATTGAGTCCCTCTATAGACAGGGCTGTCAAGCACAAAATTAACCCAAAGCAGGGATCTTCTGTACGTATCCCCCCTTATGTACTGTACCCCGCCATGACGTCGGTGGAAGAATACCCAGAGCTGCTCTATTGTTTTGTTCTTAGCCCTGCCGGTGTTGGAAAAAAGACATTCTGGGGTTTGGAAAAAGATTCTCAATGTGCAAAAGGGGTTGAGAAAAAAACAAAAGTCTTTTTTTAACCCCAGTGAGAAAAAATCGGGGCCAAAAAGGAGATTTTAGGAATGAAAAAGCTGGCGGGGTCAAGAAAAAGACATTCTGGGGCCAAGAAAAATAGAAGCCCGAATACCCAAGAAGCTACTCGAAAAGGAAGTCTAATTGATCATGCAGCACCCTTGTGTGGCAAAATTCGCATTCTTCTGCAGCCAGGGGTTCTCCAAGGCGGCTGCGGCCGTGGGCCGCCCTTGCGACTCCAAGCGAAGCAGCTCTGGGGCCAGGTTGAGTGAGCCCCGGCCCTGGTCACTCCAAGCAGCGGTACGCTCCAGCTTCGGGGGGGTCTCGGCCAGAAGCTGCTGATCTTTCGGAAATTTGGCCAAGGGCTGAAGTGATGTTGAGACACCCTTTTTGGTCTAAATTTTGGATTTGAGCTGGTGTTGATGCATCTTTTCGTTTAAAGGGTTGATTGGGCGAAGTGAGAAGACACGCTTTCAAGTTCAATTTTGTTGGTCTTTGGGCGAAGTCGCGTGGAAACACTTGAGCGAAGTGCATCTCAAAAGATGTTCGCTAAAATCAAGGAGAAGTGCCGGCAAAAGACAGAATATCCAAAAATTTTCGGGGTTTCCCGGAATCAATCAAAGGGGCATATATAATGGCGCCAAAAGAACATCTCCAAGAGGTACCAAGAAATCGAGATGGCAGATTAGGGTTGCGGGCAATCCTTAGGAGAGAGACTTTTTCTGGGAGCCCGACGCGCGAGCGGGGCGGGAGCTAACTTGTTTCATAGGAGTCTCAACGAATGATGCATCTTGAAGGCATGCTATCAGGAGACGTTGCCTAGACCAAGAAGCCTGTCCTTCAAACAGATGGTAGCACGGCTTTACCGCCCGGAAGTCCATCAAGATTCTGCCCCATCGCAAAGATTCTGCCGAGTCCGAGACCCCAAAGATGGTAAGAATGACTGTATTTTGTGATGAAATATCGCAAATATCTATTTGGTGATGTAGTGTCACAACCATGCGGCATGCGATTGAACGTGATCTTTTGGGGCGGCTAGGGTTTAGGATGTGGGGCTCAGGATGGCTCAGGGTTGACCTAGGCAATACAATACCAGTGCTAAATTTTCAGGGGTCCTTTACCTGATAGCCTCGTTCATGACGTCCGTCGTCCGTTTTTCACGTGCCCTTTTGGAACCACCTACAGTGTGGTTATTGGTGTATTCAGATTCGGGGTCCATCTTTGCTTCTAAGTGGGGCTCTTAGACCCCTGCTATGGGGCCTTAAAGCTGCAAGCAGAGGGCCTGCAGTTGATCTTAGCAGCTGCGAACGATCCTTGACCCTACCTCTCTGCTTGTTCTCCAAATAGATCACTGCTAAGTAGTGGCGATCTCCAAATAGATCACTGCTAAGTAGTGGCGACTGCTTACGTTGGAATGCTAGTGCCCTTCGAGCCTCAATATGTCTCAAGGTCATCTGCACTGATGGACCTTCAGCCCCAGACTCAAACTCGATCAGATCCCAACACGTTGCTGCCTCTCAATGAGCCTTGCCCAGCGGTGCACGCGAGATCACAAGCCGCAACACGCTCACGTACAGGTAAACGAGGAAGAGGACCAGCAATGCACCTCTTGAACACCAGGCAGTGGCAGCTGCCATGCCGCTTAAAGTTTCTCTTCATCAAGGTCTAAAGCAGCACTAAACCTTAGACCCCAAAGAAACAAAACAAAAGCATTCACAAGGCACATGCATCGGCCCAGTAGACTAAGCGCAAGGAGATCCAATGGGGACTGCGTCACTGAAAACCGAACGAAAACATTTATGCAGAAGATCCCCGGACCTTGCTTGGTAGACCCTAAGCCCTGAACCTTTGGCCCCTTGCTTGGGACCAAGGCTTCCGTTGGAATGTGCCTCGGTTACCTCTAGATGGTTGTTTAAAACAATAAACTCGGCAATGAGTATAAGAATACGCGCAGTGTTTGAGCCAGAACTAGGAGGAGAAGAACCAGAATTCCTACTCATGTTCAGACAATGACAAATCACAAGGTGCCGGGTTCCCTGCTCTGCCAACTGCTACCACTTGGTTACAAGCATGAGCAGGGCAGTTGTGAATCAAAAGTGCCTACCTTTTTGAAGGAGCTTGGGCTGTCACTTGACAAAGCTCATGAAAACCAGGGTCTGGTGCGACCCAGGTACTGGTAATGCAAAGAAGGAGGCCGAGGGCATCAAAAAGACGTACTGGGTTCGAGACACAAAGCACGCGGCCTCCATGGCTCAAGGGTTTTGTAACGTTAAATCACCCTTTTAGGTTTAGGGGGTTTTTTAACGTTAAAAAACCCTAAGCATAAATACTGACTCAAACACCGCAAACCGACACGAGACTACCATCACATGGCCTCCCATGCCCACGACATGCGCATCACAAACCTTGAAAGCACAGGGTGACGCTCCAACTTTAGGTTGCTGCTCCGACTCCAGATTGCTGCGCCAGGTTGTGGGTAGTGGGCCTGCTCATATCTACTCATCCTCATCTTCTAATCCTTCGAAATGTCCCCTGTGAAAAAAAGACTGTTCCGCCAGCACCCCAGCCTCATGGATTGAAGCAGAGTCTGCAAAGACTGCTCACTTGCATCTACCACTACCACTACTACTCGTACCAAAACAATCACTACCATTACCCCATGACCCTGGCTAAGATGTGCCGCTGACCTCACGCACCACTTCTGCTTGAACACGGTTTCCGAACCATTCGTCTTCCCTGAAGTGTCCTCAGAACGCTTAACCAAA
Organism: Symbiodinium natans; assembly: GCA_905221605.1. NCBI lineage: Eukaryota > Dinophyceae > Suessiales > Symbiodiniaceae > Symbiodinium > Symbiodinium natans. The sequence continues at coordinate 963,319 of CAJNDS010002535.1, forward strand.
TGTGGCCCATCTTCAAGCCCAGAAAGGTCCATGGCTAGCGCACAACGTCCAAGTCATCGCCAGGCTGCTTTGACCTTTAAGCAACCAAGCTTTAGTCTGGGCTTCTTTTCTTCGACCGATGTGGTACCGGAAACTTGCCACGGCCTACTTGATGGAAGGAGGGTAACAAGCCTAGTCGCATAGCACAATGGACCTTGGGTTGTGTGCTTTTTTAGACTCAGGCGGATTTTGGAACATGCAAGCTATGCAGAGCGCCAAGCCAAAGAAGTTGGGCAGGTTTGCATGTATACCACCAATCTGCAGGCACGTAACTCCCTGCGAATCTTCCGGGACCAGGCGATGCGGATCCCCAGTGTAGCGCTTCGGGCCAGTCAGTTGTATGCTGTCAGCCTGCGCAATGCTCTTTCCATTCCTGAGTGCAACATGTGCAACATGAGCAAAGGAACACAGCCTAGCGTTAGATTTCAAAAAGCCTGAGTAACTAGAGCCTCAACCATCCTCAACACTCGACCTTAGCAAACCCTGGTTCTTCTTGACTGGCAATGGCCAAGGAGCCAATCCCGCTGCTGCGAGCACCTAAGAATCGCAGAGTTCAGGATCTCGGAATGTCGGGTTCGGGGTTTAGGGTCAGGGTTCTAAGGAGTGGCGAACAAGCATACACTGTAGGATCTGCACATCATGGTTCTGGGACGCCCAGCCTTGTGTACGCCTCAATCTGTCGCATTGGAGGCTTTGTTATCCATCCTCAACGGCCCAGGCAGGGCTGCGTGGGCGCACACAAATAATTATCCCCTAAAACCTACACCCTAAACCCTAAACCCTAAGCCCTCAAACCTAAACCCTAAATCCTCCAGCAACAGCCAGGTTCCCTTCCCGTGGAGCCTGCAGAGCCGTGGTTCAGCTGCCAGACGAAGAACATCTGCACCCCGTCTGGCTGTGTCTCCTCAGACATATCGCAAGCATGATGCCAGCCTGCTTGCACCGAATGCCTCGATGGCCTTGGCCCAAGACAATGACCTGGCAAGGCTCCGGCCACAGTAGGTCCCTCAATGAAGATATGCGACGTGGAAACATGAACTCATCCAGGTCCAGCTGCGCGATCCAGAAGGATGACTTCTGCCTGCGGGTAAGAGGTGCTAGAGGAAGATGCTCGGAAGAACCAGATCACTATAGCATCCATGACCCGGCAAGTTCCCGCAGCCTGGCAATGCCTCGGACATATGCCGAGGACTCAGAGGATCTGTCCCAGCACATGATGCAAGTATGGTACAGCACATCCCGAGCTTTCTTGTTCCAAGCCAGAGTGGCTAGTCACTGCGAACATCCGAAAGTCGCGTTCCTGCAGCCTATTTCCAGGCGCGAGCTCGTCAATTGGGACGCAGCTGCCGCTGGCCGTCGGGCGGCAAGGCCATAGATCCTCCGCTCAAGGGGCGTCATCTGCCAGGCCCTAGAGCCACGATTTAAGCTTTGCAGGCTTCAGCTTACTGTTAGTCGCGGATAGATGAAACAGGGAAAGCAAGCATTCTACGAATGATCCATTCGTTCCTTCCCTATTTCCCAACCGTAATTCAAGCCCATTCAAACTTGCGGGCTGGACACCACAATGCCCCGTGCAGTGTAGGGCTCCACCAACTGCCGAGTGGAAGTGAGATTCTTGGCATCATAGATGACGAAGTGGTCCATCCCTGCGGCTGAATGAAAATCGATCCACTCAAGCCTAGGCTGGACATTTTGGTTCGAGCGATGCATGCGATTTGCGGACAGGTCATAGACCTTGAAGTATTCACGCCACTCCACGTGACTGTGATGTACGTACATCGCGTGATCTTGACACTCCCTTTCTTCAACGGAACAAGTTCTGTCCGGAACGCTTGCTTGACATGTTCTCTGAATTCTCTGAGAACATCGTTGCTGAGTCTTCGCAACCAGATACCTTTGAGTTGCCAGGAAACCGAACACTACCGCACCGAACCAAGTCTTGTAAAGATGCATCTGTATTGGAATCCACTCAAGCCCCGCCCAACACAATGCCTGCCATCGAAAAGAAATCCACAGACTTGGACTCCGCCATATTGGAATTCGAAGTCGACCCCAACATGGCAGTGAGAGGTGCTTCTACTTCAAGCCATCTCAAGCCCTCGGAATGATGCTTTGAATGCTTTGAGTAGCAGATACTCATCCTCAGAGGTCGCCAGATTCACCTGCGAGTGCATTGGCTTTCGGGAACCAAAAAAGTGAGGACATCGGAGTTTCTGCTTCTATGAAGTCTCTTCGCCTCGAGAACGGCTGTGATGAAGTGGCTCCTGCCTTTATACTCGAAGGTGTGAAAACGGCGCTGCCTCTCGGGCCATGTCATGCTCCTGGATCGAGTAAGCTCGCTCGAGTTTAGAGTTTGGGTGGTGGAAGAACTTCTGTGCAAAAGCAGTCCGGAAGGCATCCATGACAGGCAGGAAGCGCATCTGGCGACCGGGAGTCTGGCAAGAACTCATATGCTCCCGCTCCTGCAACGAGGTCTGCCCTTTGTTGTTGAGGTCTACCCTGAAGCCCGAAACCCTAAACCTGAAGTCCCAAACCCTCAACCCGAAAGCCCACTACGCCACTCGAGCCTCCCGCTTCACAAATTCTGCTGTCAACTGGCTGTCCTTAGCTTTCAGGCACAGCTCTAGCTACGAACCATGGCTATATATCCCCACGAATTTCTGCATGTCCCCCATGGCGTTTCACAGCATGACAATTTCTGGTCATCAGACGGAATCCAAGGTGCCCAAACACGACCTTAAGAAACCCAAAGCCTCTTCAAAGGGAGCCTCCCTTTCTTCCACAGGACTCTGAAGATGAATACTTCTCCAGTTCCGAGAAACTGCTGCCGTCACACCCCAAAGATTCCAATACCCCTTGATTAAGGAAAACTCCTTAAAAATGTAAGAGGGTTCCGTATATTTGTTAAAGAGTTTTCCTCAATCAAGGGGTATTGGAGTCCCTGGACCTTGCTACGACTCTTGCAGCCGGGCTGCTTCAAGCCCATCTGCATGCAGCCTCGAGGCTCTGCGGTGGACGAACTCCTGGCTTTGTGAAATCAGCAGCTTCAACCTCCAATAGCAAAAAAACACGAAAATATGTACTAAATCCTAAACCAAAAACCCTGAACCCTAAACCCTAACCCCCCTTCATAACGATTGAACAGTGCGTGGCGAGCAGTCAAAGTAGCGGGAACGGCACACATGCACCCATGCGCTGCAAGAGCCGAAAGATTCTATACACACACACACACACACACTCATCTGCGAAGTCGTGTTGCAGGAGGCGTTGCAAATCCTCCTGCGTTGCTTCAAATGCGGCCCCTAACTCCTCTCCACTCGCCATTCGGAGATGACACACAAATGGGGTTTAGGGTTTGGGGTTTAGGGTTTAGGGTTAGGCTTAGGGTTAGGGTTTAGGGCTTAGGGTGCATGCTGAAGACCTGTTGACGCGGATGATGTAGCCTTCACAACTACAGATGCAGCACGTCAGGACATGTAGAAAATCCGAATAACGGCACCTCCTTCGTCACAGAAAGACCTTTAACTCATGACCAAACATATGAATAGCGTACCATTAAGCAGTTGTCGGTAGCAGCACAAGAAGCAAAACAGTATGCGTCGCACAAAGTACATCACCAATGAAAGGTTCTTTTTGCATACTGGAACCATACGAGCAATATTACGAACGTATAACGGCAAGAGTCATGACGAATATCATTGCTGAAAAGAAGCATCTATTCGTAGCGATGTTTAGGTGCAAGGCCCATATACTACTCAAATGTGCGCATCTGGCTTTGGCATCGTACACAGAAGCGAGCTCTGTTTGTACAGCACGATACTGCACGCAACGCCAACACACCTCCCTCCCGTCGGAAACAAGCGTGAGCATGAAGGAAGTACTTTCCAGGTGTCCAGTCCTCGCGGCTTCGTAGCGCATAATGGTTCAGCTCGATCTCAGTGGGGAACCACAATGACATCAGCAGGCAGCGCCTTTCCAGGGCATGATCTTTCCCGGGTACCCGTTCTGATCTTTCCAGACCCCGACATAAGGAGATTCCGACAATCCGGAGGTATGAATATGGAGGAATCCCCAGAATAAGGACTCTCGTATTTGGGGACTTTTTGGGGGGCCGCCCCATTTTAAACACGCACCCAATTTCAACAAAGGAACAGGGACTCTTGAGCCAAGCAGTCGCCCAGGCAGCGAATCGGGAAAGAGAACCCAAGCGCGAATAGCACGAAGGGCGCCAGGCTGGCCCCGGCAAGAAGGGCGACCCGACCTCAACTTTCTTGGAAGGCTTCATGCACTACTCTACTCTTACTGGCTCGTGCCGCAAAGTCCTGTACAGCCTTAAGACTTGTCTGACTCTATAGCCCAAATGGATCCGAATGGCGGGGGTCAGCCTTGGTCCTATCATGTCACACCCAGCCTCAGCGCGACCTCAGAAAGGGGCTGTTGCGCGAGACAACAGTCTCCAATGCTGCTCGGAAATGTTTCACAACATCTCTCCTTGTGCGATTTTTTCGTGACAATGGCTTGCTCATGTGTTATCCATTTACTGCTAGTTGTGCGTTGCAATCTTAAGAGGTGTCCGCCAGCAGGCGAACTCTGCATCTCAGTCTCGAAAAGCCTACTCGAAACCATGTTTCCTCTCCTGTCCCTCAATCTCTCTTACATGTCTCCCCTTGTGTCCGTATATGATCCTCCTTTCTTCGTGTATCCGTGTATCCTCTGCACTGATCACAAGTCCCTTCCCTCTGCTCTGCTCTGCTCCAGCTAAATCCGACTCCTGGTTTCTGGGTGCAGAAGATTTCTTTCCATCAACGCAAAAGGCGTGGGGATGCCACTCCTCACCCCCAAAAAGCAGTGGCAATCTGGCCCAAACGAGCACAGCATCTCTTTGCATCAAACATATGCCACGATGCTCATTCTTGAGCCCCTCACGGAAGCCACGATTGGTTGCAAGTGATGAAGCATCTCCCAGTCTCATCAGCATGGGCAGGCGGTGTGGCTCCATGGCAACCAGAATGGAAACCTTGCCTGCGTTGTTATGTTCGAATGCTGTCCTGGCCATTTCACTTTTCAAAATACGGCGGTTTCCCAAAACTAGGGGTAGCTATTCTTCTTGGGCTCCTATGAGAGGGATTATACTGTTTGGGGGTACATACGGGGTAGCACTATCGTAAAACATGCTCATGCTCAGTGCCCTGCTTACAACCCAAGGACTACCGGGCTTCTGCAAATATTTGCCCCCGCTACGATTGGTCTGCGATCCTGGTGCCCTTCACTATTTTTGTGAGCGGTGTGGCAACGTTCGTTCTGTGCGTCCATGAGTCCGATCCGAAAGACCTTTGGGATTCCCAAGGGGAGCATGGCATCCGACACTGCTGAGAAGGCTGAGTTTAAGCTGACAGACACTCTCAACAAGCATCTGCGCTCCTGAACTTCGGCCAGTTGAGCAAGTATGTGGTCAGAGCGATTCATCCTTTGAAATCCAACCACCTCGACCCAGGCCTTAGCCGAGAGTACATGGTATCTGAATCCGTTTATCTCTTGCCGACTGGAAGCGGGCCTATTTCAAAATCCTAAGCAAGATTCAGGGGCCAGAGAAGGGAATCTAGCTTTCGGGTGGATTTCGGGAAGCCTTTAATGAACAACTTGTTCCGAAGGGGCAGAGGCGCGCCTTTGCGGCGAATTTCTCTAGCACGACTGAAAGTACCACACGGCGGTGCCCAGTGTACCCAAACGATGTTTGGCTGATCTAAAATGCCTCTGAGAATGGTCGCTCCCATTGCGGTGGTAAGGTCCACTTGGACCACCTTGACCCCCTGGGCTTTGACCGCGTGATCAAGGGCAACAACCTGAAAGCCAGCGTCCGCTGCCGCTTTACTAAGGCGAGCGAAGCCGCAGAAGACTTCCACAACGATACCACTGGCAGACAATGGCAGTGCTAAGGGCGTGGGTGACTGGCTCGGATCGGCATCCTGAGATGAAGTCACTGAGGATAGGGGCGGCTGTGAAGACCAACTTGGAGAAGGCGCAGTTGCCGACGATTTCGGCCTTTCGCTCGATACTATCGACGTGCCCTTGGGCTCTTCTTGTGGGTGGCGTTGGGGCAGTTCGCCGCTCCATGGTCAGGAGACCCGCACACCATGCAAACGTGGGAGCCGCGCGCATTCCGGCGGACTCCCGGATGTGGGGAGGGAACATCCTTCCTCCAAGTTCCACATAACAGCGGCGCTTGCCAGCTCCTTGGGCATTGGCGGGGGTTTGGAGGCGGGCGGCCCTGGCGCGCGTGCCGCGGCCCGCACCGCGACCACGCGCATCTCCTCGGCCGCGAGCGGACCTCGAACGGTCCTTGCGGGTTTCCCAACCCCTTTCACTTCGTTCCTGGCCCCCTTTCCTTTTCCTTTGTCTTTGTTAGGGGACCAACCAGGGGCAGGAAGGAGGGTGACCATGTGGTCCGTATGCTTTTCTTTGGACCAACTTGTCCAGAGGGCGGGCGCCGTCGGCCTGCGCGAAAGAATGGTCACAACTCTTTGTCTGCTCTGACAATATGCCACACTGGCTTCATGAATCCCTGGCGGGGCGGGCCTACTGACCACGTTGAAGAAGTGCCGCGCGAGCTTTTCGTGGACCTGCCAATCCAAAAGCCGACGCGGTCCAGGGCCAAGCCTCTGCGAGAAAAGGCTGGAGGAACTTTCTTGCTTACGTAGCGACAACTCGCCGCCTTCAATGCTCAGGAACTCCTTACTCCTCTTCGTGGAGGCAATTTCTGCGTCACGACTCGTGCACGCACTCGGTGGGAAAAAGCGTACTACGCCATCTCTCATCATCATGGCAGCTTTATCGACCAAAGCATTGCTCGGGTCAAGCTCGCCTTCAATGAGCACGCCTAGCAGGCGCTTAACTTGCGCTGCGCGTTTGTCCTCTCGCTCTCCGAGAGGCATGGGGCGTGACACTGTCAAATCTGGGTCGCTTCTTGCTTTCATGTCCTGCAGGCTGAATGTCAGGCCCTCGAAGGACAGGCGTCTGACCGCTGCTTCAACTCTCAAGGAAGGAGACGTGCCAAAGACCTTCTCAACCACTTCGGTTAAACGCATCACTGATGTGGTCTGGCTGGTCCGCCACTGCGAACGCAAGGGTCCTAAACGTGTCCAGACCCTGAGCGATCAACTTGTCGACATTGTCTTGAGAAAGAACCTCCTTGGCCCTTTTTAAAAACTCCGCTTTGCTGTCAACCAAGAATGTGAAAGTTCCTGTCTAAGGACATGTTAACTTTGTTGTCCTGCATGCTGGCTCAGAGTTGTGTGTGTAGTTGTAGGAACTCCGTAGTTGTGCCTTGGAGGCTCGACGGGAGTGCTGCTTTAAGTGGGAAAGCCTTTTGAATTGCTTGAGTTGTAGGGATGTGTGTCTGGAAGCTGTAGAAGTGACTGTGCACGTTTTGCTTGCTTTAGGTGTAGTTGGGTAGGTCCCGAGAACTCCCACTGACGTTTGAGTTTGTTTTGTGGCTGTGGAGAACACGTGGCAGAGCAGAGTTTTCACCTGTGTGTAAAGAGTTTCACTGACGAAGCCTCCGGCTTATGACTTTGGCTCAAGTCGTGAGAAAAAGAGGGTTCAGCGCGCTGCTGCTGTGTTTTCACATGGTAGCGGAGCGTGTGTAGCACGCTCGTAGAAACTAGAAGCCATGGCTGACCCCGGGCTGTCGACCCCTGTGCCTGAAGACGAAGACGACGAAGCTTTGTTTGGCCCCGGTGGTGCCCAGGACGGGCACCAACCGCCAACACAATCCCCTGGAGCTTCTGCTTCAGCGGGAGGACCCGCCACGGTCGTCGGACTTGACCCTCAACTCCAGCAGATGATGGTCCAGATGATGCAGAGTCAGCAAATGATGATGCAGAATCAGCAACAGACACTTCAAGTTCTGGTGGCAAAGATGGAGGCCGACGAGAGAAGGAGACGTGAGCAGGAAGCATTGTCGGCAGCTGTGAGCAACCCATTTGGGGGTGCTTCAAGTGCAGCAGCTGCTGGAAGTCCCACGGCAAAGGCTTCTGCTCCTCCACCGGCACCATCACAGAACCTGCATGTTGGAAGTAACCGTGCAGAGAAGTATCTGCCAGCATTGCCGCTCATCGATAATGTGTCGATGGGAAAAGGGCGTGTGAGAGAGCTGGAGGAGTACCATCGGTGGTGCGAGGTGCTTGCTTCCTGGCTGGCGTTGATAGACGACAACTATGTCAATGAGTTGCGCCAGGCAATGACGCATGACCGTGAGATCAAGCAGTCTGACATGGCAGTTCCGGTAGCCTCGCGTTCGGCAAGGTTGTTTTACTACCTGCAACAAAGTCTGCAGAAGTTCGAACGTGGGATGGAACTGGTGAGAAGCACGTCGATGCGTCAAGGACAAGCTGCTTGTGGTTATGAGGTGATGCGTCAAATGCACCAGACCTTCAGCATTGTCTCTCGCATGGAGGCCATTGCTGTGAGAGATGAAGCCCTTCGCCTAACTTCGAAGGCGAGTTCGTACAAGCGACCGCTTGACTGCGTCCGCTTCCTTGAGGACGAGCTTGGGAAGGTAGACCAGAAGCTGCATCGGTTCCCTGAACTGAGGCTTGGAGCATCTGATCGTTCAACCCTTCTTCTTCAATCTGTCAGCCCAGAGTGTAGGCATTACGTTGTCCTGCATGGGAAAGTCTGGGAGCTGGGAGGAACTGGTTGAAAGCATCCGGTTCTACGAGGAGCAAACCCGATTGTGTGATGCTGGTTCGCTGAATGCAGTTGGGGAGCGCGGCCTCTGCTGGAACTGTGGCAAATCAGGCCATATGAGTTGGCAGTGCCCCGACAAGAGCTCTGGCAAAGGGAAGAAGAGGGATGAACCGAAAGGTGGAAAGCCTTCTGGTTCCAAGAATCGAGAGAAGAGCCCTAAAGGGAAGGGCAAAGGCAAAGGGAAGACAGACAAAGGAAAGGGTGGAAAGCCCAAGGGGAAGCCCAAGAACAAAGGAAAGCCCAAGGGCCGAGCTGTGGAAGACGAGCAGTCTGATCAGGTGATGGCAATGCGGTCTCATCATCTGAGTGGCTTGGGTCCGGGGACAAGAACTAATGAGCCCAATGAAGCTGAGCCCCCTCGTCTCACCATGACGAACGGAGAGATCGAGAGACTGAACCAGTCCTCCTCTAGGAATAGCTCTTTCGCATGGCTCATTGATAGTGGAGCCACCTGCCACGTGTTGTCAGAGAGTGCGTTGGGTTTTTACGAAGTCGTCAAGGAGCATTCGGGACCTCTTCCTGTGCTCATGAGTGCTAGCGATACGCCCATGGAATGTGTCAAGTTGGTTGACATTCGGGTGAAGTTTGGGAAGTTGGGGCCCGTAGTGCTTCAACAGGTCTTGGTTTGCAAGATTGGTTTCAACGTAGTCAGTTCTTGGCAAGCATCCCTTTCGGGATGGAGTACCTGGCTCACCTCAGAGCCTGGAGCAAGCTGCTTGGTGAAGCAGACGGAACGAGGTTCCTCGATGTGGGTGCCTTTGGTTCGTGAAGCCAGGAGCTGGTGGGCGTTGGCTAAGGAGATTGGCCCTACCAAGGCAAAGCCGAAAGGAAGAAGAAGCAAAGGGGACTCACCCAAGCCGGGGTGGAGCCCGAACGACGACGCGATGGAAGTGGATAAGGTGCAGAAGAAGGCACCGCCCAACGTAGGAAGAGCATTGGAGGTGACGCCTTTTAAGTTTTTGTTGCGAGCATTTTCAGTGAAGCAACATGTGGGGGAACATGAGCTGCATGAGCATGTTTTTCAGGAGCGTTTGAGTGGATGTGAGCATGCTGCAGTTGCGAAAGTAGGAGTAGACCTGGAAACCCCACCCTCTGCATGTTGTGCTGAAGCTTTATGTTCCGCCGCAGCTGTTGTGCTTAAGTCTGCAAGCAACACGTCTTTGGAGAAGCAAACCAGTAGGGACACACGCTGTGGAGACAAGGGTTTTGAGTGCGTAGGGGTAGGGCCTGTGCCGCTCCAGCCTCAGAGTGTTTGCATTAGGAGTAGGAGTGCCTTGCGTGTAGGACGTAGGAGTGACTTGCACCCCAGCGCTTGTGTGCCTGAGTGTTTGTTGGGACAGAGGGAAGAGAGGAAGTGTGCCTTTCGGATTTTGCGTTGGCCAGGAGTGTTTCTGAAAGCATTGCTGGTGTTGTGTGCTCTAGGAGTGTTTTGCTCAAAGCCTGGAGCCTTTGTAAGGGACCTTGGAAAGGATGGAGCTTCCGGAAGCCTCGCCTCCGCTCTGTCTTGTGAACTCCCAAAGTGGGAGTGTGGCCCAGGTGGAAGCCTTTTCGACGAGCATGATTGCTCGTCTTGCGCACCGTTTCGAGGAGGAAGGTCAGCTGTCTCTTTCGAGGCAGCTTCTCCAAAACATCGACCTTTTTACCTCGACCCCTGGCTCGGTCGAACGGCTGTTGGGGATTCCAGCCTGCCTTGGGGAGTTGGAGACACAGGAGTTGGTGATCAATACAAGCGGCATTGCGGTGAAGCAACCTATGCTCATTGCCGAGCTGCGAGCCATTGCTGCTCCGACGGTGGACCAGTCGGTTTTGACGGACACCCTCGTCGAAGAGCACGACCGTCGTGCAGAGTATGCAAGGTATGGCTATGTTTTGACCACCATGGGGGTGGTAGTCGCCGATGTGACTGCTACCATCCGCCAACCGCACCTTCCATGCGAGCAAAGGGGGTACTGGCGCAACAATCAGGTTGGCATCCAGCTCACCTTGAAGAAATTCCTTCTGTACCTGGAGGCGATTCGAGAGTTGCGGTGCCATCCTGCTCAATACCAGTTGTTCGAGGCAGGGCTAGCAAGCATTCTGCCAAACGAGCTCAAGGTCGAGCGTGTGCCGGCTGCCGACTTGAGAGCGCTTTTGGCGGACGTGCTCGTCCAGAGCAACCGCCGGGTGACCTTGGCTGCTCAACCGCCAACTATAATACCGGATGTTGCACCATCCGCGTCGGGTGGCACGGCACCGCCTCTTCACAAAAGTGCCCCAGCTCCACCTCCTTCGGGGTGGGCTTTGCTCAACCAAGCGCGTGCAAAAGCCGAGGCAATGATTCGATTGCATGCCGACATGAAGAGAGCTGCAACAGCCGAGGTGGCTCCATCATCGTCTACGGGCCCCGCTTTTCCACCAGGGCCTCCGGCTTTCTTGCCGTTCAGCCCTCCTTCCCCGCTTACGCCGTCCGTCTTTTCCTATGCTCCATCTTCGGCACCAGGCACGCCTATGGAAGCAGGCATGCCTCTAACTCCGCCTCCTCTACCTCCTCCATCTTGGGCACCAGGCACGCCTATGGAAGCAAGCCTGCCTATACCTCCGCCTCCTCTACCTCCTCCATCGACACCGCACCCAGATACATTGAGGGATCTTGCGGGCGAGGTTCCAATGGAGGTCGAGATGCCGATGACGCCCGTGGAGGCATTCGGTGCCCCTGGGACCCCTATGGACGTGAGTTCCGAGGTCCCAAGGGAGCCAATGGTCGGTGGGATTGGAAGTCCGGGGAGCGCTTCTCCTTTGACCCCGCCGGCAGAGACGAGTATGGTGGTTCCAAATCCACCGATGGACAATTCGGATGTGGGAAACTCGGGGTCCGAGATGGATTGATATGCTTGGGTATGGGCCCTGAGGGCCTAAAAGCCGGGCATGAGTTGCTCCGATCTTCGCTGCAATGCACAAAATTGGTAGGAGTAGGTCTGAAAGCCCTGCTGTTTGCAGTAGGAGACTGGCTGTGTGCATTAGGAGGTAGGGTAGGAGCGTTTGAGTGCTTGGTAGGTGACTGTGAGTGCAGCCTGCCTGCCGCGAATGGGTCTGCACACTGTCCCTCTGTGCCCAGGTCTTCATGGAAAGGAAGCAGTGCCTTGGCTTTAGGGTTGGTTCTGGGTTTGGTTTTCAGAGGTTGGCTGCGTAGGTGCGTGAAGTTTTTGAGTGTGCGCCGTAGGAGTAGGCTGAAGTTTGTGCGTGTAACTTTGGTAGGACGTGTGCCACGTAGGTCTTGGAGTGTTGTGCGCCGCCTGTTGTTTTTGCGTGGCGTGCTTGCTTGTGAGTTGAAAGCTGAGCCTACGGGCGAGGAAGCAAAAGGGCCAATGATGAAACGTTGGCGTGCCTTGAAGAAGTGGGCCTTGTGTGGGCTTCGGTCCCTGCGGGGGTCCGAGCAAAAGAAGGCCGTGGCACGTTCTGAGGCCCTGCGTATGCTTGCTGGTTTGCCGACCCCGGTTGTTGTGAATTCGGAGTCGGAGGAAGAGTTGATTCCTGATCCGTTGGAAGCTGAACTTGCGAAACCCAGCGGAAGTGAACCCCCTAGGCCCTCCGATGTTCGAAAGAAACCCCGTGTGGAGAATGTTCCCTCAGGTGAACCGGGTGCCCTGAGTTCCCCGGAGGTGGTGAGCGATGCTCTGGATCCTGAGGTTCCGGTCTATTTGACCTCGGAGCGGCTGAAGGCGCACCGAAATAAGGGCCACCAACCTTATCTTAGTTGCTGTGACACATGTCAAAGCGCTAGAGGGAGAGTGCCGGCTCGTAGGAAGCACATGAAACACCACCACGGACCCGGAGAGTTGCAAGTCGACTTTGGATTTTTTGGAAAGAATGTTCGTTTCCTTCTCATGGTTCATGTGGTGTCGGGGTACATACATACCGTGGTCTTAGGACCTGAGGATGAAGTGCCCGCTGTATCGGTTTGCAAAGCCTTTACGGAAATGGGATTGAGTGGATTGGACATTGTTGTCCACGGGGACCAAGAAAATCTCCTCGAGAGTGTTTTCCGTAATGCAGCGAAACACCGGACATTCGGAGGGAGGTCAATGCACTGGGTCCCGTTCGCGATAAACAGACCTCAAGCGAAGGGCATCGTTGAACGCCATGTTTGCCTTGTGAAAGAAGCGTTCTGGTCTGTTTGGCTGGGCTTAGAAGAGCGTGTAGGTGAAAAGTTGCCTCTAGGGAGCCATCTGTTTGTTGAGGCCATGAGGTACTCTGTGAGGATGCATAACTTGTTTCATGTGTCCAAGGAACACAGCACGCCTTTGGAGAGACTGCGTGGGTCGACAGTTCAGCCAGTGAAGAGCTGTGAGTTTGGGGTTGTGGGCTTTGGAAAGCCTCAGAAGGACTACCCAGAGCACCGCGGAAAGCGCTTGGTGAGGGCACTCTATGTAGGACCTCACGGTGCTAATGGATCTGGGATTCGAGTCTTTGTTCCAATAGGTATTGGAAAGCCCCCTCGTTTGGAAATCTTCAGCTCTTTTCGTGCCAAAGATCCAGTGGAGTTTGACAAAGCTGCTTTGCGTGACCTTCGAGGTAATAAGGAAGACCCTGAAAGACCCATCAAGTTCGATGTTCCAATCGATGGTCCGAGTCCGCCGCTTGATTCCCCAAATATCCCTGAAGGAAGTCTTGAGTTTCCTGTTGAACGCACCGAACCACCTGCTCTTGAGGGCCCTGAAGCAATGGAAGAAGAAGGAGAGTTGGATGGGTATTCTCCGGATTTTTCGGACGTGCCTGAAGAAACAGGCATGGAGGTTGAGCCTCCCGGAGGCGTAGGTCTTGAGGACCTCGACGCCCCTATGGATCCAGGAGAAGACGATGCCATGGAAGAGGGCCTGACGTGGCTCTATGAGCATGGCCTTAGGCAACTCTTTGATGGGCCTGACTTGAGAGTAACGACAAAAATCCGTAAGGGAGATGATGTCAAAGAGTGGTTCCGTATGAAGTTTGGTGGAAAGAAGATTTGGGTCCATGTCCCGGACAATGCGGTTTGCGAAGTTTCTGGCAAGGTTTTGCCTCGTAAGCATCTTGAAGAAGGTATGAGACTCGAGCTCTCAGAACTTGATGCTTTTGGTGTAGCTACGATTATAGGAGAAGCTGAGGCCCGTAAACGAGCTACGCGGAGAATCCATACGACTAGGTGGGTTCTGACTTCGAAACCGTCGGCCACGAACCCTGAACGAGTTCGTGCTCGTCTTGTTGTGAGAGACTACGCATTTGGATCCAATCCTCTAGCTGATGGGATATATTCCCCCACCACGTCTTTGGAAGCCTTGAGAGGTGTCCTTGCTATTCATGCTGTCAGAGGTGGCACCTTGTTGTCAGCAGATGTGAGCGTTGCCTTCATGCAAGCGCCTGTGCAGGGAGTAGAGTGTATCCGGTTTCCGAATGGGATGTATGATGAGGAGAACAAGCCGCTGTTTGCGCAGCTACACAAAGCCATGAATGGCTTGAGAGTAGGACCACTGAGCTGGTACCTAGAGTTTACAAGCACGCTGCGTAAGCAGTTTGGGTTTGGTGAGACTGCCGACCCTACTGTGCATCACCGGCTTGAGAAGGATGGTGCGCTGACCTTGGTGTTAGTGTATGTTGACGATCTCATCATCTTTTCCCAGAATCCGCCAGTTGCCAAGGATCTGTACGCTAAGCTAGCGAAGATCTATAAAATGAAGCAGACAGGGCTTCTAGAACCTGGCAAGACTGGGCAGCTCGAGTTCTTGGGTCGAGTGATCGCCCGAACCACTGAGCACGGGCCTGTGTTCTTTGGCCTGAAGCCGGGGTACTTGAAGTCGCTTGGAGAAGAGTTTGGCATTAGCGGAAAAGGTGTGAAACCAGTGCTGGGAAACCTCGAGAGGGAGTACCGGAAGAAGGAGGCTGGAACACCTATCAGCACTGAGGCGTATGAACGCTATAGACGTGTGCTTGGTAAGTTGATGTGGGCAAGCCTGACGTTGCCGCATTTGTCCTACCCGGTAGGATTTCTGGGCCGGTATCAGAGTGACCCAGATAGCCAGGCAGAAGCTTGCTTGAGACGCGTGGTTCGCTGGGTGATGGCTTTGCCTGAGTACCTTCAGCGATTTTCGGCAGAAGCGTTGGAGTATCCTTGCTGCGCTTCGGAAACCATGCTCTCTGGCTTTGTGGATGCGTCATGGAACATTTGCTCTGTGTCTGGTGCTATCGTGAAGTGGCATGGCATCATGATCAAAACTTTCTCGCGGAAACAGTCGGTGACCGCGTTGAGTTCGGCGGAGGCCGAATTGGCAGCCCTGACTGAGGCAGCCAAAGAGTCGGTGTACTTGTCTTTGCTCATGGAAACGCTCCTGTATGGAATGCCCAAAGGAGAGACCGGTGAGTTTCCGATTCACCTGGCTTCGGATTCGGAAGCCGCTTTGTCGATTAGCAAAATGACGGGGTTGTTACGCCGTGTTCGGCACCTGGAGCTTCGTCATCGCTATCTTCAAGAGCTAGTCCACCTGGAAAGGCTGATTCTAAGCTTCATCAGTGGAGAACGGAATCCAGCCGATGGACTGACGAAATCTCCTGAGGAGTTGTTGCTTGAGCATTTGCTGGTTGCGTGTGGACTGGAAAGAGTGTGTGAAGAAGACCTTCAGGGTCTTGTAGTTCCTGAACACCTTCGTGAACGAATGGAAGAACTTGAAGAAGTATGTGAAAAGCTTGAGAAAATCCCGACAAACCTGGCGAAGTACGAGCCAGTGGCAAGAGACCTTGCGTTGGGATCTGTTCCTCTGCTTGTGATCGAGGTGTTTTGTTCAACGGACAGTGCGTTGTGCCGAGCGTGTGCTCGTGACCGAGTAGCATATATAGGCATAACTGAGAAAGAAGACTTCTTAAGCAAGAGTACTCAAATGTTTCTAGGAGAGGTCTTGCTGTGTCTGTTGAGTAGGAAACCGCCCCAGATCTATGTCCACATAGCTTCCCCGTGTACCGCTGGATGTAGCTACCGCTTTAAGAACTGGCATCGACCGAAGTTTCGACATCGGTGGCGAGAGCAGGTCAAGAAGCATGTTGCATCTTGGAAAGCTTTAGGAAGACTTCTGGAGGACCGCTGCAAAGAGATCCTGGTTACCCAGGAATGGCCAAAGAACTGTGGTCTTTGGAAGGAGGAAAGTTATCTAAAAGAAAAGAAGCGCCTTGGTCTGAACTTTGGAAGGGTTGTGGACCGTTGTGCCTTCGACGGGGTCTTTAAGCGGTGGTTCTTTGCTACAAACCGAGAGGAGTGGAGTGAAATCTTCTCTGGAAAGCCCTGTGACAAAAGTCATCAGCATGTTTCACTTGCTAGTGTCGAAGAAACAGGTATCTATCCGACTAAACTGGGTAGAGCTCTTTTGCGTGCTGCGAAAGTCACGTTAGGTCTTGTAGGAACACCTTCTTAGGTCGGCAGTAGGAGTGCTCGCTTTCGGACTTTGCCTGGGATGAGATGTTTAAGCACTGGAAACACCGAGCTGTGAAGAAGTGCGTGGCTCTGAGGCATCACAGTCCAAGCGGGGGTGTGAAAGTTCCTGTCTAAGGACATGTTAACTTTGTTGTCCTGCATGCTGGCTCAGAGTTGTGTGTGTAGTTGTAGGAACTCCGTAGTTGTGCCTTGGAGGCTCGACGGGAGTGCTGCTTTAAGTGGGAAAGCCTTTTGAATTGCTTGAGTTGTAGGGATGTGTGTCTGGAAGCTGTAGAAGTGACTGTGCACGTTTTGCTTGCTTTAGGTGTAGTTGGGTAGGTCCCGAGAACTCCCACTGACGTTTGAGTTTGTTTTGTGGCTGTGGAGAACACGTGGCAGAGCAGAGTTTTCACCTGTGTGTAAAGAGTTTCACTGACGAAGCCTCCGGCTTATGACTTTGGCTCAAGTCGTGAGAAAAAGAGGGTTCAGCGCGCTGCTGCTGTGTTTTCACAAAGAAGGCCATGACGTGAGTATCGGGGCGACACACTAGTGGTTTGCACTCAACGCAGCTAACAAGCTGACATACTGGACATTGCCTGTCACTGCATGTGAATCTGCTACCCGCAGTCAAGAAACATGCAAACTTACGCGTTAAAGCAAGGGAAAAGGAGGGGAGGGCTCGTCTTTTCTTCACTCCGCTTCCTCTTCCCAAGAAGAAAGACTGGTATGAGCCCAGCACTGACGGCAGTGCGGTCTCTGGAGACCAGGGCCCGTTCCGTGGACAACACGCATGTGTCGCTCAACAAACGGCCGCACAAAACTTTGCTCTCACCTGAGCTCGCTGCTACGTGCAGACACCCTGAGACTTTGCGCATGAACACTGCACAGAAGTCGGACAACGTCTGCACCAGAGGGCGCTGGGAGCGTACGGCTCGAATCACATGTTTCTGCCGAGGTATCCTCCCTCGCTGTCTCTTTCGCTGGCGCTGTCTTCAGTGGCGGACAAGGCCGGTTCGGGCCTGTCCGCTTTCTCCTGCGAGGACTGGGCTTGACGAGCTGCCGCGATCACACCCGAACGACGTCCTCATTAGGCAAGAAAGGGGAGACACGGTCGCATTGGAACAGCGGACCTGCTGCACGTAACTCGCGTGCCCTTTTGACCAAAGCCTCACTGGGCTTTTGGCCTTTGAATTGTTGGGGCCGGCTCGCGTCGGGCCGGAACTTCCCTGTTTGGATCGCTACTAGGATCTTGTCTAGACAACGCGCTGCTGGAGCAAGAACGTCTCTACTGTAGGTCTCGGTACTACGCGCACTGTCGTGTATATGATGCGCCAAGAGACGACGCAACTCAAGCGACATCCCTGCTTTGGCAGCCCACGTCAAGCAGGTTGCTTTGAGGCTGGCAAGAGAGGCGCTCTGCGTCGGAGCTCACTGAGGCTGAGTGCGGATCTTAGCCAAACAGATAGGTGTCGGCTGGAAAGAGGTAGTGGTGCGAGCTGGCCGTCTTGAGTGAAGCCAGGAATGAAGGACCCCGCCGTGCCGGGATGTCGCCCTCACATAGGAGCCCCAGCTAGGAGAGGGAGCAGCAGGCGAGCCCTGGTACCAGAAGTCGTCTTGGTTTTCGCTGCTTTGGCTTCGATCCAGACGTGTCCATCCAGATCTTCCAGTTCCGGAAGACTTAACTTCCAGTGACACTACTCGTGCCATATCACTCGCTCGGGCGCACGCGAGCACGGCAAAAAGCAGACTGCCTGCGATGCAGCGGTCAATAACATTTGGCGACTCGCACACTATCCTCTCCAGCTCGATGTACTCGATTAATCGCAAGGCTGGAGCGCGTTTAGGAGGAGGTGCCATTTGTTGGACTCCTTTACAAAAACCCACGACTCGTGGACTGGAGCAGGCATCGGGCTCAACAAGAAGTCCGAGGACTCCTTTCGCGAAATTCATCGCCTCTGATGGTTTATGCCTCGTTGATTTCCAAGGAAATCATACGAGTGTGTTTTTGCCCAATACGCTATTTAAAGTGAGTGTGCAGTGTGTAGGAACTTCGTTCTGAAGCTGAGTTTAAGCTCACAAGAGAGAATTCGTTTAGTTTGTGCACTTCGTGACTTTTGGCTCAAGTGGCTCTGACTGTGAAAAAGAGAGAGTTGTCCGCACTTGTGTGAGAGGTCAGGGTTCGTGCTTTCAAGGGAAAAGGTACCAGAGGGACCTTCGGTTTTTCACGTGGTAGCGGAGCTTGTGCCTTGTGGTACGAGCCCGTGTATGGTCTTTGGTTGTCTGTCAGGACTCTGTGAGTGCCTGGAGGCAAGTTTGGGTTTGGAGCCCAGACTGCCAGTGGACCGGAATCTCTTGTACTCGGACCGTGTAAGTGAGTACCGGGAAGCCTACCCTGTGAGGAGGCGGATCCGGACTCATCAGGCTTGGAAGCAGTTGGTTCAGCGGCTGTTGAGGCACTTTGGAGCCCGGGCAAGGTGGTTTGTCTGGAACTGGATTGGTTGTGACCGATCTTGGAGGAATACGGTGCTTGGTAGAGTAGAACTAAGGTTCTTCAGGAGCCTGGACCATCTGGTGTTGGTGAGAGAATTTTCGCCAGAAGACGTTGTGGAGAGACTGCAGGCTGGAGCCTGAGTTCAGGAACTATGTTGAATACATCCCCACGACATACCAGTGGAGCTCATGTGAGGAGTCCAAGAGGTGGACGAGAGCGTGGAAGCTCTGTGCCCATCATGGATGCTGAGACAAGGCGAAGGGTAGACCCTTTTCCGGGTTTGGGAAATCCCAACCCACTGTGGGTGCAAGGTTTGGCACAAGGAAGCCAACCTGTGTATGGCCCAGTGCCCAGAGGTCGAACTCCCGCCAGAAGCCCTCATGGGGTAGCTACTGGAGCACCCCAACAGACAATGGGAGGCCCTTCGTTTCCCCCTGGTTTGCCTCAGCAAGCGGTAGGAAGTCCTTCGTTACCACCAGGACTATCCACTGGACCTCCTCAACCTGTGGTGACACCATCACAAACATCACCCGACGTGCAAGGGTTGACGAGACAAGTGCGAGAATTGGAAAGCATGATGCAGCAACTGGTTGTGCAGCAACAGCAGTTTATGCAAACGATGACTTCGTCCATGGTGCAGCAACAGCAGCAGCATCAGCAGTGGATGATACAGCAGCATCAGCAACAGCAGCCACAGCAACAGCAACAGGTGAATCCCCCCTTACCTCAGGATGGTGTTCCTGAGAACATGCCCAGTTCTTCTTCGGGATGTCAAGGTGCATCGCCAGTGGGTACTCCTGCGAAGGGGACCCAGCTTTTTCGGATGGCGAGCCCAAGTCCCCCACTGAGACCTCCACCTCTGGAGCAAGAAAGGGAAAGGGATGTGTTTGCTCGATCGGACAAATGGTTGCCCAGTTTGCCGACCATTGACTTTTCGTCTTGGAAGGATCGCATCTCTGAAGCTCTTGGATTCTTGACCTGGATGGAGAAGCTGACCAGTTGGGTTGGTTTGGGTTCAGAAGTGTTTCCCAATGAGCTCATGCATGCGGTGAAGACTCAAGAAGAGTCTCGGCTGAAACAGGATCGACTTACTGTGGAGCAACAGAAGAGGTCGACGAGGCTGATGCACATCCTGCGACAGACTTTTGCAAATCATGAGAAGAGTTCTCTGATTTTGCAGACATATGTTGAAAGTGAGAGCACTTATCAACAATCTGGTTTTGTGGCTTTGAGATTGCTGGCGAAGGAGTTTTGCCTGAAGTCGCGAGCTGAATGCCTGTTCTTTCGGTCGCAGCTGGTGAATCAAACCGTGAAAGCACCCAGTATTCCGGAGATCATTCGAAAGATTGAGCATGAGTTGAACAAGTACACCAAGCTGCTCAATAGTCTTGATCCCGATGTGCATGCTGGTGGTTTGCAGATCCAAGAAGCGGATTCGGTTATGGTTTTGCTGCGCAGTTTGCCAGATCGGTGTAGAAGCCATTGCTTGTTGCATGGCGATAGTGAATCGTTTGAAGATCTGAAAAGAGTTGCTCTGAAGTTTGAGGTGCAACAAAGGGTGTGGTCAGAAGCCCCTGGCACGAAGCTTCAACCTTTTCGAGATCCCAATGAGGGAAAGGGCAACGAAGGAAAACCAAAAGGCAAAGGAAAGGAACAGAAAGGCAAGCGCGAATCAAGCAAAGGTGCTGGCAAACGAGCTTCAAGCCAGAACAAGAAGGATGTGGAGTGCTATGTGTGTGGTGGAAAGGGACATTATGCCCGCGATTGCTGGTATAAGGAGGGAGATTCAGGCAAGAAGCCCAATTCCCCCAATGCTAAGGCGAAAGCCAAGGCAAAAGGAGATCCCAAGAAGAAGCCCGAAAAGGGAAAGCCCAAAGGAAAAGGCAAAGGAAAGGGGAAGACAGTTGCTGAAGTCTCCCAAGAGGGTGAGTCGAGTGACTACCAGCTAACTGGAGGTGAATGGAATGAACCTGAGTCAGAGGCCCGAGTGGAATCTGTGTTGCAACCTCTGGAAGGATTGCTCGATGAAGTGAGAAAAGAGTGGATTCCCCGGAGTACTGATGAGATAGATTGGTCATGGGAAGTTGAGACGAGAGTCCGGATTGCCGAGTTGGAGCATCGGATCTCTACCGATTTATCTCAGATGTTGCCATCTAAGTCAGTTCGGTCTTTGATGAAACCTCCGATGAATCAAGTCAAAAGCATGGAAAAGGATGATGCAAGCAAATGGTGGTTGATTGACTCAGGAGCATCGGTGACTGTGATTGCGAAAAGATACTTGGATGAGTTCCAGATCTTGGATCGGAAGGCGTTGGGACCTAATGAGAGGTACTCAGCAGCCAACGATACCCCGGTGAATGTCTTCGAGCGAGTTCGCATCCGAGCCTTGCTGCCTATGTATGAAGGAAAGCAGTATCTTGGTTTGACATCGGTGTGTGTGACTGGAGTTGTAGCAGATGTGGCTCACAACATCTTGAGCACCGAGCAGATGGTGAATACTGGTTGGGAAGTGAAGTTCACTCGAAGAGAGATTTCGCTGCGACACGAGAAGAAAGGAGTCATGGGATATGGAGTATCCTGGGCTGGATGTCCTTGGATCTACCTGCAAGGTGATGCTGGAAAGCGAAAGAAAGTAACCTTTGGAAGAACTGAGGTTCGACCCATGGATGTGGATGATGGCCAACGACCGATGGAGGTTGATCAGATGCAGTCAGTGCAGTCAATGACCAAGAAAAAGCAAGAAGAAATGGAGCTGCATCGGATGCGAGGCCACATTCCTTTTTCGTCCGAATGTCCTCATTGTCGGATGACAAGAGGAACAACCCAGCATCGTCGGACCAAGGATGCTCAAGACCGACCCGTGGCGTTGCAAGCAGATTTCTGCTTCATCAACCTGGTAACTGGTACTTTTGCGAAAGACCAGCCGACGGCTCCCAACATGAAAGTACTGGTCATGACTGAAATGTCAACCAGAATGATTGGATGTCTGTTGGTAGGGACCAATGCTGACAATACCTCCAGCTGGATTCGTTATTGGATGAATGCTTTCGGACTGGACATTGCAGGGTCTGCTGTACTGTTGAGGACAGACAGCGAGACAGCGGTGAGCGCCCTCATCAAGAGAGCCAATCTGGGGATTAGGATTGTGACCCAAAGAGCACCTCCGCAGGGACATGAAGCGGTTGGTGGTGTGGAAAGGGCAGTGAGAACACTCAAGGAGTTGTTCAGCACGGTGAGGTTGGATCTACGAGCGCAGGGCTTTGACTTGAAAAGAAGTCCTCGAGCGTTTGAGTTTGGTCTGATTTACTGTGCTGCAATGCACAATCACCATGCAGCTGCCTTTGATGGGAAGAAATCACCCCAGGAGTTGGTACTACAGAGATCCCTCCATGAGTGTGGATCGTCGTTGATAGGTGCTACAGTTCTGGCTGAGCTACCGGATTCGATGAAAACCACGGCGCTCTCCCGGTTTGTGGAAGCAGCCTATGTGTACCCTGAAGTTGGTGGCTTGACTCATGTTGTGAGTGCCATGGTGGATGGTTGTCCAAAACACTTTCGAGCAAAGTCCATCAAGCACATCGTTCCGTTGAAGATTGGGTTGGAGCATTGTCAACATTTGCTCAAGGAGCATGATCCATCGGATACATTGGCTCCCCCGATTCTGAAGGAGAAAGAGGATGGTGTGCCCGATCGGATTGAAGGTGAAGCGGACAAGGCCTTTGAGGGCCGAGTGTCTGATGGACCGACCACAGACATGAGCAAAGTTGGACCTCCAGCTGCATGGGTGAAGGAACATGGTGGCACAGCGAACTGTCCTGCGTGTGGTCCAAAAAGAGGAAAAGCCAACCACAATGCTGAATGCCGAAAACGGTATGATGATTGGTTGAAAGCTCAACGACAACGGTTGGAATCGAGAGAACCAACAGAGGAAACTCCAAAAATGGACCAGAGAAGCTCAAAGGATGCGGGGGTGATGGAGTCTGGAAGTGAGCCTTCACTCCTGAAACGCCCGAAGATCACCTATGAGAGTCGACCAGATCCCAAGTTGGAGGAGAGGCAAAGCGTCCCAACACCTGCGACAGAAGTTGTGGATGTTGACATGGAGGATTTTGAGGATCCAAGTTTGCCTTACCAAGGGATTCCAGATGAGGCAATGGAACCTGGATACTTCGAAGGAGAAACTCCCGCTGAGGATGAAGCGATCCCAATGGAGGAAGAAAAACCTCAAATGGATGTGGATTCAGTTCCAAATGAGTCCAGTCGAGTTCCCCGGCGTTTAGAGAGTTTAACTTCAGATGTGAACTCAGTTCCAGATGAGTCCAATCGAGTTCCCCGGCTGATCAATCGTATTTGTTTAGACCCAAGACTCGATGTGCCTCAAGGTCCTATTAAAATGGTAAGCAGTGACGAGAGTCCGAAGTTGGTACATGTGACCAATTCGATTCTGCTCAACAAGAATAGCACTTTCCCGGAGTCCATGAAGGTGTGTGGATCCCAAGTTTGGCTGGCAAGACCCACGAGTGTTCTGTCTGAGATAGATGGATGTCCATTAGATGTGGATAAAACAGTGGAAGGCCGGCGAACTGAGCTGCAGAGTATGACTGCTCACAAAGCAGGGAGAGTGGTTGGAGCAGACGAGGCTCAGAAGTTTGCTCGTCAGCATGGGATAAAGATCATCCCAACCCGATGGGTCATAGGCCCAAAGGTGGTGAATGGCAAGGAAGCTGTGAGAGCTCGGTGTGTGGTGCAAGACATCGCAAAGGGGAGCACAGCATCATCTTTAGGACTGAGTGCTACGACTCCTTCTTTAGAAGCGTTACGGACGCTTTTGGCCATTGCTTCGGTAGATGCTATGGATATCGCAACTTTGGATGTTAGCACTGCATTCTTGCATTCCCCCCTTCCGAAAGGATCGAAGGCGATTATCCAATTGCCCAAGGATGTTTCCGCCTGCAAGGACTATTATGTCCCGGTGTTTATGATTCTGGATCAAGCCATGAATGGTTTGAGAGTTGCCGCCAAAGCTTGGAACTTGAAGCTGGCGACAGTTGTGAAGAAAGTTGGGTTGAAGCAATGCCCAACGGAACCTTCCGTCTTCGAGGGCACTGTGAGAGGGAAAAGATTCCTCATGTTGTGCTATGTGGACGATTTGATTCTGTGTGGCACTAGAGATGCCATTCGGTTGGTGACCGACACCCTGAACGGAGAGTTGAAGATCAAGGAAACGGGTCGAATCACTTCCACTGGTGGAAAGATCACCTTTTTGGGGCGAGAGATTGAGAGACAAGGGAGTCATCTCAGGATGCGAGTGCCCCCGGCATACTTAGATGCCCTGTTCGAGACAGAGTTCTGTAAGGACCTGAAGGTGGTTACTGCTCCTCCGGACATCGTGAAAACGGTCGAGAAGGGCAGAGCAAGTGGTTCGGATCCTGAGTTGAGTGACACTGCAGCTGCGAGGTACAGAGCAGTACTTGGCCGGATTGCATGGTGGGGTCAGTCGAGACCTGACCTGAGTAGGTGGATGTCCATTCTTTCGCAAGGACAGTCCAAGCCAACAGCATGCTTTGAGCAAGCATTGCGACAAGTGATTAGGTTCCTAAAGGGACAATACCATGCATGGCAGTACTTTGGCCCTGATGGGAATGTACCGGACAGTGGGCCGGCGCAGCTGGAAGTGTATGCGGATGCCAGTTGGGCACCCCAAGCGTCGTTAGGACGAAGATCTGTGTCGGGCATAGCCATCTTTTATAGAGGATGCCTGATCAAGGGAATCTCTCGAGTTCAAGGGTGTGTATCGCTGAGTTCTTGTGAAGCCGAGTTGAGAGCCATCTTGACTGCGGTACAGGAGAGTGAGGGACTTGCGACTTTGATCGGTCAGTTGGCCGAGTCAGATGTCACGATCCGATTGCACACTGACAGTTCCTCAGCGAGAGCGGTTTTGCTAAACCGTGGGTTGAGTAGGCGAGTTCGCCACTTAGACATCGCTGTCTGCTATCTTCAGGAGCGGATACAGGAAGCTCAGACCTTGAAGGTCATTTGGTGCCCGACAGCGGGAATGATCGCTGACGTTCTTACAAAGTGCTTGAGTCAAGTGACATTCTGTCAGCACCAGCAAGCTATGGGTATATACCCTGGTGAAGATGTGCAGCAGGTGTGGAGGATCTGTGGAATCCGACCAAGGGTTGGAGTTCAGGCATGCCAGTGTGCCGAGGCAACTGGATGCAGTGTGGAGCAAGTTGGATCGTTGAAAAGTGTGAAAAAGTGTGGCGAAGTTTTTGAAAATTTCCAACTTAGAAGTCCCGAAACCCTTCGTGAAGACTCTTCCCCTGAGGTTCAAGAAATGGATTTATGGTCCAACCGCAAAAGCTTTGGTTCAAGCACCACGGAAGCTAGCCCTAGCCTGGAGCCTGTACCTTTGGTGAAGGACAGGAAAATGGCAGCTGAAGACAGCAGGAAGGGTGAGCAGGGTGCTGAGATGAAAAGCCCCTTTTGGTGTAAGGTTTGCAAATGGTTGTTCAGATCCGAGCATGCTGCCGGGTTGAGCTGGGATGAAAGTGGCAAGCCCAAGTGCGAAAAGTGCAAACAGACTGTGACAGTCTCTGGCACGGATGCAAGCCATGCATTCCATCTCCGAGAGGCAGAGAAGGAGCGCCGAGCTGCTGGAAAAAGGGGTGATAAAGGTGAAAGCCGAGGCTCAGGCCAAGCTGCACCGAAACCCAAGGCCATGCCGAAGGTGATTGAACGGATGGTCGACGTGTTTCCGGAGCTGGCGGATCCAGAGCCGCCGAAGTGGTTCGGTGATGTGTCATGGAGTATCTGCCGGCGCGGAACTCCAGTGGATGAGCTAGAGCTCAAGGACGTGGTAGGCACGCTATCCGACAAGGATATGTTGCGCTATCAAAGCTCATACGAGAAGCTGGTGAAGCCCATCCAGGAGGTGTGTGAGCTACAGGAGAAACCCACGAAGATCTTCGGAATCTTGGATGTCCGTGGACAGATTGGTGGCAAGGCCATCATCTGGGAGATGGCAGTGAATGAAGGAGGACTGTACATGGAAGTACCGCCGGGAACGTGTGGCCTGGCGATGTTGAGCTTCGTGAGGTACTTGAAGAGAAAAGGGATAGTCCCTGTTTTGCTTCTGGGTGAGCACCAGGACCTCGGAGTCTTGCGGATGGTGGATCTGTTGTGCATGCTACCCATTTTGGGAGCAGAGAGGGTCATGGAGGATGAAGCTGAGAGCTCGTATTATCCCCCATGGGTGTTGCGCTGGAAGAGAAGTGCAAAGGAAGGATCCTTGGTGTTTAAGGAACTGGTGGAGCGAGTGCGAGTGATTTCGATGTTGTCGTGTGATACACTTCGGATTCACGAGCCGGAGCTGAGGGAGAGACCAGTCCCCAAGTGGTCGTTTGTGGCCTACAGCCACTACAGATCCGTGATGGAGTCTGTTGCAGGATTCTTGGAGGACCTGGAGAAAAAGAAAGAGGAGATCACCGACACGCAGAGGGCGGCAAGCTGGAAGAAGGTGGTTGCGAGTGAGACTCGAAGCGGTGTTGTGTGGATCTGCAAGTGTAAGTGGCACTTGCCGACCGACTATGTGGTGAGGTTCAACTTGACGTTGCCTGCCGACATGTGGCAGCAAGCCTTTGGGATCATGGGTGAGAATGTTGGGAAACTCGAGAAGGAGGAAAAGGACCTGAAGCGGATCCTCAAGGCTGCAGCGGAACAACAAGACCGAGAGTTCGAGGAAGCTGAGCGAAAGCGCAAGCGCATCGCCGACCTGTCAGCTGCCGAGGAAGAAGCTGCTAAGAGAGCAAAGCTGGAAGGCGAAGCGGTTCGCTCGCCTGTGTCAGTTGTACCATCTGAGTTGGATGCAGCAGCTATCGCGCAGATTGCTGAGCGTGTGAAGGCAAGCTTTAGTGTTGCCGATTTGGAGCTGATGTTGGAAGAGAAGAAGAGAAAGGTTGGAGACCAGCCAACTGAGAGGCCTGCGGAGACGCCAGCTGAGCCTAGCCGATCTTCGCAGGATGTGATGATGGAAACGAGGACGGCTGAGTTGGCGGAGATGAAGGAAGCCGCCAAGGAGCGCCGCGCCAAGTTGATGGAGTCAACTGGAGCTGGCGAGAAGAAGGGCGAAGAGGATGAAGAATGAACTGAGATGCTAAGTGATCTCAGTGGTTGGGTGGGTGAGTGAAACCCGCAGCCATTTTTTTGGAAGCCATGGCCGCGTTGCCGCCATGGAGCGCCCGCGATTTTTCTGGTTAGTGTGAGCCCTTGTTTCAGTGCATGAGAAGTTTGCAAAGAGGAGGCAAAATGATGATGAAACTCAACGAGGGACTCTATAGCCCCTTCTGCAAGGCGTCTGATTGCCACCTCTGAAGACGTTTTTGGCTGATGGTACGCTGGAAGAAGCGAAACTATGAAGCCAATCTTTTCTTGAAGGATCAGCTAGCCGATGCTAGTTGGTGAGTTTGGTGACCTGGAAGATGCGAGACTGAGGAGGAGTACCACGACAAGGTCGAGTGCTGAGTGGGAAACATCTGAAGCTTGCATTAATTCGTTTTCACGTGTTTGTCACCACGAACTCTTGGATTCGTTCCAAGACAACCCTGCCCCAGTGCAGGTGGATGCAAGTTTAATTCGTTTTTCACGTGTTTGGACAACGAACTCTTGGGTTACCAGTGATGTGGACCCAGGACAACCTGCCTGATGGTGGGATCTTGCATGAGTTTTAAGTTTGATGTCAGAGATCGACTGGTGTGTTGTTTGTTTCGTTTGGTGGCGAGTACGCACCAAGGGAATGTGGCCAGGGCATCCCCTTAGTGTTGAAGTGCCGAGCTGGGCTTGGACTTCAGATCTTTGACATGAACCCTCAGCAAAATGCGGGGGGTGGAAGATTGTGGCTGATCAGTGATGTTTTTGTCATGTTTTGGATCAGCTTGTATAGGTTTGTTTTGCTTCGGAGTGATTGGGAATCCGTGTGATCCCATCCTCGATGGTTTATGCCTCGTTGATTTCCAAGGAAATCATACGAGTGTGTTTTTGCCCAATACGCTATTTAAAGTGAGTGTGCAGTGTGTAGGAACTTCGTTCTGAAGCTGAGTTTAAGCTCACAAGAGAGAATTCGTTTAGTTTGTGCACTTCGTGACTTTTGGCTCAAGTGGCTCTGACTGTGAAAAAGAGAGAGTTGTCCGCACTTGTGTGAGAGGTCAGGGTTCGTGCTTTCAAGGGAAAAGGTACCAGAGGGACCTTCGGTTTTTCACGAAAGCTTCCTTCCTCGTCCTGGTACAAACCGGTCTCTCCATTTATTTGAACCTCGAGCGCTCGTCCACGGGCATCCGCTAAACAAGCCAACGACATAAGAAAAAGAAATGGAACATGACCAATCACCAAGCCCAACCCACGCCACGCACCTTGACACGCAAATTCTTGCGGAGGCCTTGGCATCGCGTGGGGGGCAAGACCTCGGCCGGACTGCTGCGCCTGAAAAACGCCGACATGGCTGCATACAACCTGGCTGACTCGGCTCGATCGCTTCGACAGCGTCGAGCTGATGCACGTCTTCCAGGAACGCGCAAAGACCCTTCCCGCCCTTTGAGGCCATTGCCGGCCTGGTGGGCGTCTCTGGTTGCTGGAGTCCAAGTCCCTTTTTTCGACGCTTGGATGCGGAGACAGCCTGGTGGCCCGGCTGCACGACTTGGGCACCTAGCGTCGACGTCTGAGAGTGAGACGGCCCTTGTCGCTGATGGGCTGGCTCTGGGGCGAGAAGACAACTCCATTCCACGTGAGGATTCGGCCTTCGGCCTTCGAGCGAAGCAGTTGGGCAAGCAGGCAAATCGAAGAGCGAGGAGCCCTTGACTTGTACGCAGGTTCTCTTATTGAACTTGGGGCGCCGTGGGTCGCCACCTTCGAGCCCAACAGTGAGGGCTACAGTTGAGGCTATGATCGCAGGAAAGAAGGTGCGAGCAGTTGGACTGGCCCCCTCATGCAACTCTGTGTCCACGGCTATCTCACCGCCGGTTAGGACCCTGCAATTCCCTCGCGGGGTACCTTGGCTTAGCGGTTCCATGCGGAAGAAGGTTAAGAACGCAAACTCGCATGCAGCGTGGTGCGTTGAGCTTATCAAGCTATGTCAGGAGCATGGTGTGGAATGGTGGCTCGAACAACCCGACAGTTCATGGATGTGGAGGTTCACGGGGTTCAAGAGTTATTAAAACTGTTGGTTGCTAGTGTGGATAGTTGATATATGTGACCCTCCTAGTTTCCCAGTTGACACGTGATGTGCACTTGAGTTGTCTGCTATGAGTGTGAAGCATAGGCACGAGGACATGTCAGGCAGTGCAGATTTGTTTTGGCTTGGTGAGACCTTGTTTTGAGTGGGAAGAACCGTTTTCTGTTCGTTTTCTCGAAACTCGTTTGTCGGAACTCGTTTCCTGTTTGTGACCTGGTATTTGGTGACCAGAAGTGACTCAAGCCAGTTTAGGTCTGCACAGAGCTCAGCAGAGCACCTAAGAGGTGCTAGGAACCTACCCACAGTGTTTAGGAGTAGAAGTTCCATGGCTGAGTGTTTTCACCTGAAGTACCTTTGTTTTCCCATGTCTGGCAGACAGTGTTTGAAGCTGGAGAGCCGTGCTCGCATTGGCTCAAGACGAGCGGAGCTCGAGAAGCTGTGAACAGCGCAGTGAAAAGAGTCCGCACTTCGTGCTGTGAGGGTTGAGTGTAGTCTTGACCTGAGGTCCCTTAGGCCCCCGTAGCTGTGCCACGAGTTTCAACGTGGTAGCGGAGCTTCGTGCTCCAGCATGGACACTGGTGAAGAACGTGTGCCTGGACGAGACCGTTCTCCTAGAGGCCGCAGTGCAAGCAGCCTGAGTTCCACAGGGCTTTCTGGTGCAAGGTCACCAAGTGCCCGTGGGAGAAGAGAACGTGGAAGGTCTTTGCCAGCGCGACCAGCTTCAGTTCCACGCGGAGTAGACCCAAGGCAGTGGACAGCTACGACTGGAGCAGGCCATCAGCCACCAGTCGGGGCTGTACCTTCGTTTGGACCTCAGTTCTACCAGATGGGAACACCCCCTCAGACGGCACCACAAGAACCCCTTCAAGTTCCGAATACGCAGTTGCCCGTTGCACCTGGAGTAGCTCAACAGATGGAGTTCACGAGAGCAATGCTGCAAGCGCAGGACGAGCAGATCCGACAGCAGGCAGCTCAACTTCAACAGATGAGTGCCATGCTTACGCAAGCATTGCAGCTTGCAAGTGCGAATGCTGCAAATGCACAAAATGCAACAGCTACAACTTCATCGTCGACGAGTCCTACCCCTGGAGGAAACCCCTCAGCATCATCTGCGAATGCATCGACCCCTGTGGATATGGAAGTAGACTCTGGTGTACGAAACAAGAGAGCAGAGGGTTACATTCCACAGTTGCCTCAGCTGAACTATGCGTCCATGACGAGCAGACATGCTGAAATCCGAGTTTGGACAGCCTACAGAGACGAACTTACGAGTTGGCTTTGTTTGCTCGACGACCGCTACGCTACGGAATTGCAAGAAGCGATCAGTAGCAATGTGGAAGTCTTGCAAGTGAGGCTTGAAGCCGGGAAAGCAGCCCGGTCAACCAAACTTTGGTTTTTGCTTCGTCAGTCCATGAGCAAGTTCCAACGTGGGCAGGATTTGGTGCATCTCATCGAGGTAAAGCAGATGGGAGCAAGTGCCGGATACGAACTCTGGCGTTCTTTGAACAATGAGTTGTCTGTTCGCTCCAGAGTGGAAGGACAAGCCCTTCGCGAGCAGGCTTTGGGCCTGGTGCCGCCAAAGCATCTCAAGCGACCACTTGATGTCGCTAGGTGGTACACCACCGAGCTTCTCAAGTTCGAGGCGCAGGTGAAGCATCGCTTCCCGGAGTTGCTTATCGGAGAACAAGAGGGAGTCCTGTGCCTGATGAAGCACTTGGATTCTGAGACCAAGAGATATCTGCTCCTCCATCACTCAACAAAGAGCATGGGTGAGCTTAGTTATTTTCACGGTGCAAGTTAGGGTTTTGGTTTTGGGTGGAAGAAACATGAATTGTCTGGCTCTGCCAGAATGCAACATCCACAAGCATAAGTCGAAGAGTTTAAAGGACACGGTGGTGCTGGGCCCTCTTGTGCTTGCAGATCCAGACATGAGGAACAGCGCGTTACAACGGGGGCTTTCTTGCAGGTCCGATGAGGATCCTAAACCCTAAACTCTAAACCGCCGCTACTTGGCCAAATTTCTGTATTTTTTGTGCGATCTCTCGAAGACAAACGCTAAATCCTCGAAACACCAATTTTTTCCGATTTTCACGAAAATCTCTTGAGAATCAATTTTCTGCGAAATTTGCAAAAATCCGATTTCCGGGACCCCCGCGATTCCCCGCGATTCTCCGCGATTCTCCGCGAAATGCCCCGCGAACGCTTCTGAGTGGTTTTTGATCTACGCAGACAGGCCCGCGAAATGCCCGCGAACGCTTTTGAGTGGTTTTTCATCTACGCAGACCCGCCCGCGATTCCCCGCGATTCTCCGCGATTCTCCGCGATTTTCCTGGGTTTCTTGTTTTTTGGGGCTTTGTGGAAATTGACTGGGTCCCCAAAGTTTCCGAAAAAATGGCGTATTCCGGGCTGTTTTGGTGTTTTAGGCGCATTTCAGGATTTTTCCTGAAAATCGGAAATTTTGGTGTTTCTGAGGCTTCGCCGATAAATACGGATGTTTTTGTAGAGAGAGAGCAAATGTTCCACAAGGCCACCACCAAGCCCGACCGACTCTTGGCGCTTGGCCGAGACAGAGACTTTCTTTTGATGGGCTCACGCATTTTTGGCTGAATAACCTGGACGTTGTCCAGGTTGTTCGTCAGTGACCTTACGAGCGTTGCTGGGTTCTCGCAAAAATCACTAGGCCCCACCGCGAAATTAACAAGGTGAGCTGATGACTGGTTTGCAGTTTTACGACGAGCAGCTTCGTGTGATGGACTTCCAGAGAGAAGGAGCATCCGGGTATGCGAATGCTTTCAAGGGCGGTAAGGGCGAGAAGGGCGACAGAGACAAGGGCAACAAAGGCTCCAAGGGCAACAAGGGCAACAAAGGCGAGAAAGGAGAAAAGGGACTGAAGGGCGGCAAAGCGAAAGGAAAGGACAAGAAAGGTGAGCGAAGCGGAAAAGGGGACAAAGCTCGAAGCAAGAGCAGAGAGGCGAAGAAGACGGATGTCTGCCGGAACTGCGGGAAGACTGGACACTGGGCACGCGACTGCTGGGCACCTCCGAAGGACAAAGCCGCAGCGGCGACGAGCCAGGCCGTTACGACGCAGCCAGAGGCACCATCATCTTCATCGTCTACTTCGGCGAAAGCAGCAGCACAGCCCACAACCAAGGGTAGTGGAAAAGCACAGTCATCAATCAAGACGTTTCTGGAGGGATATCACTTCGGTATGATGCTCACGAGCGATCATCTGTCCTTCAGATGATCGCGTTTACTGGTTGATTGACTCTGGTAGTTCGTTCCACATCATCACGAGAGAGACGCTTGAGAGTGATCATGTGAAGGTCCTTGCATGGCTTGAAGGACGCCCGAAGTCGTATGCGGAGACTGCGACAGGAGATTCCGTTGAGATTGGCGGATCGACACATGTTTTGGTGGAAGTTTGCTTTGAAACCACCACATCAGCATCACTGAAGAGCAGTTCTGAGCATGAGGGTGACGCTGTGTACATGTGTAGGGCTAGGTTTGAAGCCGTCATTTCCGATCAGATCAAGCACAATTTGCTGAACATCAACTTGCTTTGTCAGAATGGAGGTTGGGAGCCAGCAATGTGCGACCAGCAGGGCGTAATTACCGTCCGAAAGCACGGCGTAACGCTGAGACCAACCATGTTTGCTTCAGTTAGTTGGCTTGCGTCAGTTCGGAATGACCATCCTTTAGCGCTGAAACCGCAGGATTTGATCGCCAAAACGGAACAGTTTCGTCGAAGTCGGTCTCGCAAGCCGTCTTCGAGTCGTGATTTTCATCGTTCGGCTTCGAATCGAGGTCATCGCAGCTCTGCGAGAGTGTGTATTGAGCCCGAAAACCCCGAATTGCTGGATGTTTCATGTCTTGATGAGGTAGTTGATTGCGAGTTTCAGACGAGCCACGAACATGTTGACCTGGACCAAGGCGAAGCTAAGGACAGACTAAGGACAGTCGGTGACGTTTCCGGCTCTGCGAGGGATCAACTTCAATTTTTCAGTTATGTGGATACGCCAGTTGTTCGTGAGCTTGATAGGGATGAACGCTTGATTTTTAGTGAAGACAACAGCGTTATCTCACACAAGCAACAGGACAACAGCACCACACCAGCAGTCGAGCGGCTTGTATTTGAAAATGACAGCAGCGTTATCTCACACAAGCAACAGGACAACAGCACCACACCAGCAGTTGAGCGTCTTGTGCATGAGCATGGTAGGGAAACAGTTGTCTGTCGTGCTTGCTTGGAGGATTTCCCTGATGAGGTTGAGACTGGCAGCTTGGATTGCTCAAAGAGGCGAAGTTTTCCTAGAGCAGGACAGATAGGAGACCGCCGCTATGGATCCGAGTGCCACGATGCAACGGAGCATTCAAGAGTTGGAAGGCATGCGCCAGGGGGCGAGACGCAGGAGATTGATACTGTTGGAGGCCAACGCCGCGCAGCACGGCATAGAGCTTCCACAGAATCTCCGAGAGGAGCTCCAGGCAACGTATGCCGAGGCGGAGTCCACTGGAGGGGACGAGATGGATCTGGATTTGGATTCGGCAAGGGTGGACCCTTCGACCTCATCTCCTTCGATAGAGTACATCATGGAAGAGACGGAAGCGGCGGAGGCACCGTCGTCCCACACTGGGGTGAGGGAATTCCAAACGGATCCTTCGATGTCAGAGGCTCCAGCCAAGGAACCCGCTATGGTGCTGATGAAGCCGACGCCGAAGATCAAATCCAAGGAAAAAGCCAAGGCCATGAGACCGGTGCGGAATTTGCTGCCGGACCATGTGGATCAATCGACCATGGGAGTCGATCCTCGGGAGCCATCCGGCCCCACGCCGGCATCGTCAGCGCCAACACGGAGAGGAAAACGGCGCTGGGCGTCGACAGGCTGGATGACGTGGATTGCTCGTCGATTTGGAGGAGCTTGGACGGCACAAGCTTCGGGAGCCAGCGACTCACCGGATACGCCGGTGACGCTGTTTTGCCTCCTGTGCCAGAAGTATGTCACCGAAGCTCATTTGATGAGCGAGCCACACGAAGCCAACATGCAGGGCTTCACGCAGACCATCTCCAAGGAGGGCCTCCACGTGACGCAGAACCCGGTGGATTGGGCCACATGGGAGCAAGCTCTTGCCGAACCAGAGCAGCTGGAACTTGGAGTGACAGAGGGCAAGGCTCGCTCAGTGGTTGCGCTGGGACCGAGCGAGTTTCCTCAGCCGAACCCGAAGGAAACAACCGCGGCAGCACCGGCGAGCCCAGGGCCAGGACCATCGACAATGGTGGTGGAGATAGACGAGTCCGACGAGGATTGGGGAGAATGGAGGCCAACCACAGGGGTTCCAGCTCCAACGACCCCAGCACATCCGGAGCATCCCCCTAT
This sequence comes from Symbiodinium natans, assembly GCA_905221605.1. Classification (NCBI taxonomy): domain Eukaryota; class Dinophyceae; order Suessiales; family Symbiodiniaceae; genus Symbiodinium; species Symbiodinium natans. The sequence goes on from CAJNDS010002535.1 coordinate 997,611, forward strand.
CTCCATGACGCAGCCGCCGGGGGAACCGGTCAGCCCGACAGCAGTGTACACGGAGCACCGCCGGGGCCCCGAGCCCAGGCATGCGAAGAGCACTCTCCGAGTGACACCTCCCTGGCGGGAATCACTTTCCAACCTGGGCTATCATGGTCCGTATCTGCAGCTGCATCTGAGCACACCAGGCCACACCTCAGAAGGACTGCAAGCCCTCGGACCTTTGAGGGAGAGCTTCCTGCGGATGCAGGTGAAGGACCATGCCCAACTGCCGGTCAGCTTGACACCCCCGAAAGCCACCAGCGACCTCTCCAGCACGGTGATGAGGATGGCAGAAACGATGGAAACAGGAGAAGCGGGGACATTGGTACCGGCAGGAAGGCCATTCAGCCCAATGAGCCTTCGCGCTCAGCTCGAGGCAGGGGTCCTCACGGGCCAACAATACGAGGACCGGCGCCGAGCAAGGTCGCAGGACATACAGGCTGCGAGGTCGGTCGCGCCAAGGCTGGCGCTCCCGATACCTCCGCCTCCTCCAGTTCCGCGGCCCGAACGCACGCCCGAAACCCCAATTCCGTGGAGTGGCGCACCGTCGCCTGCATTCATGGAGCTCATCAGGCGCCGCCGAGATCGCCAAGAGCGCGATCGTTCTCGCTCCCCGTCTCCCTGAAAGGGAGTACGGAGAAGATCAATCCAATCCTTGCAGCTTTGTCCCAAGACGAGAGAAAAGAGCCCGATACGCGACAGCCACAACAGCAGTTTGAGTTAGTCACTGAAGAAGGAATTATTGGGGACAATGTGCGTAGTAAACAGGCAGAGCTTCAGCACCACATGCAGGGACACGTACCATACATGTCTGACTGTGAGTTTTGCCAGCGCACTAGAGGGACCACTCCAGCCCGAAAGCGTAGCGACCTGAACCCGAGAGAGTTTCAGCTGGACCAGTGCTTCTTTCGCAAGCTTGCATTCATCGTACTGGTTCATACCATGAGCTTTGCGATTGCAGTTTGCTTTAGACCTGAGGGAGAGAGCGCAGCAACAACAGCAGAGCATTTGCATCCCTGGGTCAGGCACTTTGGTGTGAAACAACCGCATTTCATGTCTGATGCAGAGGGACTCACGAAGAACATCGCAGCGAGGCTCGCTGATCTTTGTGAGGGTACTGAGGACAGCTTTGCACCCGAAAGGCATGCACCAGCAGCAGAACGAGCCATTAGGACCCTGAAAGGAATCGTAGCAACACATGAGCTTGAGTTGCGTGAACATGGCGTTGTTTTGGATGCTGAGTGTGCGGATGTTTTCGACCTTTTGTTTCAATACGCAGCACACACGCACAACAGGTTTTCAGTTTCTGTAGGGTCGACCATGACACCCATGCAGAAGATCCGCGGAGATCGCGTGCGACCGCAAGTCACGTATCCGTTCGGTGCGGTAGCATACGCTAAGATAACGCGGGCTAGAAGACCTGACGCGGATGCCAAGTATGCTCGAGGGATCTACTTGGGACCAGTGCTTGGGAGCACAGGTCATGCCATGGAAATCCGCTTGGATAGTGGGGAGACGAAACGGGTGATCGCGCCCGGACTCAAATTGCTCTACCCGTTGCGTTTCGACGCAAATCTTCTGCCCGGTGCAAAGGCCCTAGATGGCTTCGTGCCCCCGCCTGAAGCACCGAAGACCAAAGAGCTGTTTCTCCCATATGTTCCAGGTGGAGGTCCTCCCATAGACTGGGTGAGACAACATGGTGTTACACCCAAGTGCCCCGGATGCCAGGAAGGCGTCAGCTCGAGCAGGCATTCCCAAAAGTGTGTGAAGAGATACCAAAAATGGTTGCGTGATTCCATCGATGATGCTCTGGAGGCATTAGATGAGGGACCGAAGGTCGACCGAAGACCTGAGGAGCTAATTGGAGAAGACCCATACGATGATGACGAGCAAATGAAGCCGAACAAGCGAACACGCTTTGGAGGAGAGGAGGTCCGAGCGTTTGATCCTGAGCAAGCAGGAGTCGGAGACCTAGAGATCCCGGAGATATCAGTGCCGGATGCTGACTGGAATGTGTCCGAGTACCAGCCGTCCGAGGCTGAGGATGACGATATGGGAGAAGCTCCAGAGATGGGAGACGCTCCAGAGCATCCCCAGACATTCCATGAGGGGGTCCCAGTCCGATACCTGGAGGAATTGCTCGAGAACGCCCACTACACACCACAACCACTCTCTTGTTGTGACCACTACGACGTCGAAGCAGCATGTCACCTACTTGTTGGTCGGTCGAGCGTGGAGAAGTTCCCGTATGTTTACTTGAACACAACAACACAACGACAGCACCACAAGCAACAGCAGTCGGTCGAGCGTGAAGCAGTTGAGTTGTTGAATCTCCAGGACCACCCTTGTGTATGTTCTTCAGTTAAAGAGAAAAAGGAAGATGAGTCCGCAGGGACGTACATGAGAATCCAAGACAGGACTCTCTGGGTGAATCGACCTAGAGCCAGCTACGATGACCTGGAAGGTTTTCAGCTGGATCCTGAAGAGACATGGCAAGGAATCAAGAAAGAGGTGAATGCGCTCGATAGTCTGAAAGTTGGTTATGCAAGATCAAAGAGCGAGATAGATGAGTACCGCAAAGCCAACCCAAACTGTCGGACGGTCAAGTCCCGATGGGTCCTCACTCAGAAGGCCCCAGGACTAGTCCGAGCAAGGATAGTCGCTAAGGAGTTTGCTCATGGCTGACCATCCGCACTCGATTTGGGGTTGAGTTCTAATACTGCGTCGGTGGAAGCCCTCAAGATCGTCCTTGCACGGGCGGCGAAGGGGAAGATGCGGGCTTACGGCCTCGACATCTCCACCGCGTTTCTCTTTGCGCAGGTAGTGGAACCCACCATTATCGAGTTGCCAAGCACGTTCGCGCTCGAGAGCGGCGAAACCGCGTACTTGATACTAGAGAAAGCGCTCTACGGTTTGCGTTCCGCTAGCCTTAGCTGGCAGCGACACCTGAACAGGATCGTATCTGCACTAGGCTTACAAGCGAGTCCGCTTGAACCGACGCTTTTCAGCGGATGGGTCAACCTTGAATCCGGATGGGAGTATATCATCATGTTAGCGTACGTGGATGATTTGCTCATTGTGTCCTCTACCGAAAAAGGGTTCGAGTACGTCCACGAAGCCCTGAGTTCAGTCTTGAAAGTCAAAGTGACAGGGAGGCTGATCGAAGATGGGCAGATGGAATTCCTCGGTCGTTTAATCCGTTGGGATGGACGACAAATCATGCTTGGGGTGAAGCCTGAGTATGTGAAGTCGGTCTTTACATCTTTCGGATGGGACATATCCACCGCGAAAGCATCCTTGACGACACCCGACATCAGGAGTATGTACGATGAGGAGAGTGTTGAAGAGCCTTCGAAGGAGCTGTCGAGTGAGGCCGCCTCACGATTCCGAAGTTGCCTAGGGAAGATAGGATGGCTCTGTCAAACTCGCTCAGATATAACGTACTTTCACTCCATGTTGTCGCGCGGACAAAGCATGCCACGGCAAGTACATGAAGATGCACTTCGCAAGTTCCTGCGATGGTTAGCAGCATTTCCGCTGTTAGATCAAATCTTCCCGCTCGGAGATGGCAAGACCAATGAGGGGGAGAATGCCAACCTGGTAGCCTATTGCGACAGCAATTGGGGCAGCGAGATGAGCGTAGCCCGGAAGAGCACCAGTGGCGGAGTGATCTACATCGCAGTGGACGGTCTGTGGTACTGCATAAAGGGGTACAGCCGCCTGCAAAGCGTTGTCGCACTCAGCTCGGCAGAAGCGGAGTTGTTTGCCATCGCCGAGGCAGCGAAAGAGGTGGCAGGACTTGCGCAATTGACGGCGCATATCTGGGGCACCCTCCAGAAACCCCACCGCGTGTATACCGACAGTGCCTCAGCTAGGCAAATTGCCAGCATGGAGGGGCTACTCAGGCGCATGCGGCATATAGACTTGAGGTTGTGCTTTATCCAAGACCGTGTCCATAGCGGCGAGTTAGCAGTAGAGGGAGTGGCCGGAACCGAGAATGTGAGCGATCTTCTCACAAAGAATTTAAATCGCCTCCAAACAGCAAAGCGTACAGCAACCCTCGGATTAGAAGATGTCACCAACATCGATTTCCGAGAGGTCCCAGCAGTCAGGTCTTGCTTGTTGCTGCCTGGAGTGCTAGATTCTGTACTCGGGCCAGACAACCTCGAATACGAAGCTTTCTGTCGGCTATGCGAACTCGAGACTGAATATTCAACTTTGCTGATCGAGTTTTGCACGAGTTCACGTTCGAATCTGTACCTGCAAGGAAGTGTGCACCAAGTATTTGTCCTGCCGATTACTCAAGGGGTTGACGGAACCTCAAATGACACCGTGGAGCGGGTCATGTCTGCAATGAATGTTGCAAGAGAATGGGGGATGAAGGTTGTTTTCTGGAGCAGCACTCCTTGTACCGGAGGTAGCCCGTACCAACGGCGACACGAAGATCGGCCGGGCTATCAGGACCATCTACAAGCTTTGTTCACGGTGCATCGCAAGCTCTGGCGGAGCTTCTTAGTGATGGTGAACCACCCGCAAGTGGGGGTATGGGTCATAGAATGGCCGCAGAGGTGTGCCTACTGGGGATGGGCAAGCACCCGTTCGTTTGCAAAGCAAAGAACCCATTACACTGGCGAAGTGCACGGCTGTGTTTCAGGCTTGGTAGGCAGAGATGGATTACCTATCCGAAAGATTTGGAAACTGATGTCGAACGATGAACAGTTTGTGCGAACAATGTCCGAAACATTTGCATGTACCTGCAAGGGAGATCATTCACGAAACTTTGATCTCAAAGCAACGCAGCACTATCCGCCAGCTTTCGCGGACGTCGCCCTGGAAAGCTTGCGACTGCGGTAATTCGCGCCCGCCCGTCCACCCCTGGCTGACCCGCCCACCCGCCAGCCAGGTTACTTTGCGAGAGTTAGTCGACCTCCAGCGATCTGAAGCAGTGCAGCGGTCTAGGACTGAGGAATGCGCCGGAATCCATGGCCCGGCGAGAAGCTTAGTTGACTTTGCGTGGAGCTTAGTTGACGTGACCAACAGTGAAACTCTTGGTCATGAGGGGGAGTTGATATATGTGACTTGGCTCAAGTTTCGGCTCAACCCCGGTGGGGTGCACACAGTAGCTGAGCGGTAGCTGTGGTGAACCAGCCTCGAGTCCTCAAACAGTCGTTGGGGAACAGGCCCCTTTCAACCCCAGCTTGTCCGTAGTTAGTGCCATCTGTGTGTCAGTGCAAGGTGAGTCTCTCCCTTGTTGCTAGGCTGAGCAGCAAGTGAGTCTCTCCTTGTTCCCTCCGGCCTCCGGCCTGGGGTCCCCCACACCACGGCGGGCAGAGAGCGATCTCGCACCCCGGAGGTGCAGCGTTTTGGGGTAGCCGAGAGGGTTCCCTTGGAGGAATCAATCAAGCCCTATTTACAAGCCGAGTTCGAGGAGCAGCCCAGTGCCCGCGACCTCACACCGGGGCAGAGGGTCACAAACCAACTCCGTGCTTTGGCTCGTTGGTCGAAGACAAGGAACGACTGGATCGTTGACGCTGGGAAACTTCTGTCGGAGGCCCGCCGGCAGAAGTGGTGTGCCGAACTCAACAAGTCCAACATCTGAGCCCTTCCTTCAGTAGGAGCCTCTGTTTTCTACTTGGCTCTTCCTGACCAAGATGAGCTTCACAACCTGTGAGCATTGCTACACAGGATGGGTTCCTCGCCAGGACCTAGCTTGGTATCCCACCTGTTGGCATTGTGGCAAACCGTGGAAAAAGAAGCCAAAGAAAACGGGGAATTGGTCCTGGGGTACTGAGAGGAAGTGGACGCCAGAGAGGGTGAGAATCTCCCCGAAAGCTCAAAAGGGCAACAGAGCTGTGAAGGCCCTAGATCAGGCATGGCAGCACCTGGATGAAGGAGCCCGGACTGCGTTAGAGGCGGCAGGCTGGACCCCGACGCACCCGCAACCACCCCCGGGCCTGGAAGCCAGAGGAGCCATGTCTGATCAAGAATACAAGGAGGCCGCACAGAGCCTGTGGAACGGAGCAGATGAAGCAGCCAAGATTCTGCTCAAGGAAGCCGGCATCGAGGAGCCCAAGGATGAGCAAATGGAGGAGGTTCCACCAAAAGTGCAACTTCAGAAAACAATGGCGGCCTACAAACAGAACACGAATGAGCTTCGCTCGCTCATTGCCAAGAAGGTTCAGCTCCAAAGCCGCACCGAAAGGCTCAAGGAACAGTTTGAGCAGAGTATGAAAGAACTTGCAGCAATGTCGGAGAAAATCTCCCAGAAAGAGCAGGACATCCTCAAGATCCAATCTGCAGTCAAGGAGCAGGTTGAAAAGGAGGATCAACCAAAGCAGGCCGTCGAAGCCAGCAGGCTCCTAAGATGTGCCGGCATTGCCCTCACGCCTGAGCAGCAGGCGCAGCTGAACAAGCATCTCAGGCACGAGGCTGAAGAAGGGGAGCCCCAGAAATTTCCCACCTGGAAGAAGGAGGTGGGAGTACCCGCCGAGTTGATAGGAGCTGCTTTTCCAGAGGGAACAGAGTTCGGCCCGACAAGAAGAAGATTGGATTTTCGGAGTAGCCCAACCGAGGGTCGAGCTACTCCCCTTGAAAATCAGGATGAGCACCTGTAGGGCACAGGGCCACAGAGGAGTGAGGCGCGGCACTCCCTTTGGCAAGGGCCCGAAGCGAACGCGTCACAGTTTTGCATTATAGCAGGTGGATGTGCACCGTTGGAGCAGCCAGTTTTTCTGCCTCCTCCGGAGGGTAACAGGCTTCGGCGCCATTGGAGGCCGAAGCAAGGAGGCAAGGAGACCCAGGGCAGCCAGGGCCCGCGGTTGAGCCCTGTGGTCAAATATGTTCTCAACAGGCTGGACTCCGCCTGCAAGACTCACATGACCATGGCTCACGAAGAGCAAGCCCCAGTTCCCACACAAGGGTTTGGGGCGCAATTTTGCAGCACTCCGAATACTCTCGACTCTGACCGAGGAGCTACTCCCCTGCTCTTGCCGGCGGATACGGAGCATGAAGAGAGTTTCTCCTTCAGCACGCAGGAGCAGCCTGTTTGTGCAGAAGGTTCGGCTAGTGCAAACAAGTGGCTTTCTAGGAGTAGGAGAAAGACCACTCCCAGAAAGACAGCACTGGCCTTTGTAAAAGCGGAGTCGCCAGTCGGCCTCAGTGGCCCCAAATTCTTTCCCGCGTCCTTGCTAGACGACAGCGACATGACGCAAACCCCAGCAACTTGTACAGCTTCAGTGGGAACCAGACTACCTTCAGGGCAAACTGGTCAAAAAACTAGGAAGAAGCATGTCCTTGTGGAACCACGAAACCGAAAGCAAGCCAAGCTGTGGCACAAGTTAGAGGTTCAACTCGATGGACAGCACGCCATCAGCGCCGAAGCCGAAGAGACGATCATTGAACTAGCGGAACAAGCCCCTCAGAACGAGGGGCTCTTGGAGCACTGGACTTTGGAGCAACTTTTCAGTTGTGCTTCTCGAGGCCCGTCGGTAGGGGTATCACCCTTGAGGATGGCTCTCAAGGACGTGCAACAGCAGCTAAGCCTTCCCTCCAAAGAACCACTTCAAATTCGCTCTTCCAATGTCACCAGTTGGAGGGCGGAAATTGTAACTTGGCTTGACCAACTCAAGGAGCCGGTTGTGTGCCTTCAAGAAACCCACCTTATCGGAGACTCAAGAGAGTCAGCGGCCCGGAAAGCAGCACGATGCGGCTACGAGTTGCATGGCGGGTCGGGCTCCCCTGGTCAAGGGAAAGGAGTCCTCGGAGGTACGGGGATCTTGGTTCGTAAGCATTGGCAAGCCCGTTTCTTAAATCATGTTTCTTTCGAGGGAGGCGGCTTCACTGCAGTTGCGGTCAGAACAAGACAGGCGGAGATTGCATGCTTCAGCGTCTATTTGCGGTCAGGTGTAGCGTATGATTCGCACCCAAACGCCGAAATCCTGTCCCGCCTAATGGCAAATATAAAGGCTCACTCTGGGCACTGGTTTGCCATAGGGGATTGGAATGTGGCTCCAGAGGAGCTCCTGGCCAGCAACATCCTCAGTGAACTACAAGCTTACCCGATTGTGACTGGGCAGGCTACGTGTGATAGCGGCAACGAACTTGACTACTGCATCTGCAGCAGCAAGCTCAGGAGCATCTCCAGCATTGCAGCAGATTGGACTGCCCCACATCGGCCCCACTCTAGCCTGATCCTCACTTGCGATACGATGGGGGGCCAGTGTAAGGTTTTCCAGCTTCCTGCGTATGGACCTGTTGGTGAAGTGGCAGGGTGCAGCAGGAAAATGCCGTGCATCACGCATATCAAGTGGATGGGGCGTGAGATTTCTGATGAAGTCTCGCTGGCATTTGCCGCCCTGGCCCAAGAGTGTTCGGCAACGGTGTGTCCCGAAGAAACCGCAGTCCGGGGCATCACCTTGTCATTGAAACACGGTCGACTTATGGCCCCGTCCAAAGTCTATCAGTACACGGACAATCATGCCAAATGGCAGAGGCTGCAGGTCTGGGCAAATAAAACCCCCCAAAAAATCATCAAAGCCAAAGAGCTCGAGCACCTGTTGTCAGGCCTGACTGATTCCGAGGCCCAGGAAATCAATGGCGACAAACAGGCAAAGATCAAATCCCTTCTCGCCGGAGAGGATGACATCGACACCCGCAAGTGGATCGAGGACGAAGCCTCAAGGGCCCTCAAGGAGCACGTCCGTTGCGACAAGGAGCGTTACAAGGAGTGGCTAGACGGCGCCGTACAGAAAGGAATGCGGCCTCTCTTCCGCGCCATGAAAAGCCATGAATCTGGCCTTGATAGGCCTTTCCAAACAATGGAACCCATGCTCCGTCCATACTGCCGATTGGCCCAGTGGCAACCGATTTGGCAAGGAGAGTTCGAGCCTGTTCCAACCGTTTTTCCCCTACTGCACGCAGAAGCTAAGCGAGAGGCCGAGCTACTCCCTCCGCTAGACCCACTGGCAATTATGCTCCGCATCAAACGTCTGCCTCTGAAAGCCCCAGGACCAGATGGATGGACGATTCCCTTCCTTAAAGCCCTGCCTGAAAAACGGGTCGAGGATCTCACCCATTTCTTTCACCTTGTGGAAAAAACCGGCCAGGCCCCGCATCAGTGGTGTACCACACAGGTCACCATGCTTGTTAAGTCGGTAGAAATCGAACGCCCGATTGCACTATGCCATGTGGCGTACAAGCTTTGGACCCAAGCCAGGTACAACCTGGTGGCTGAATGGATGGCCCGCTTTGAGCTTGTAGCTCCGTGGGACGCGGCTCGTCCAGGACAAGCTTGTTTGGACATTTCAGTCCGCAGAGTCTTCCTCTCCGAAATTAGCCGATCGAGAGGTTTAAGTCGGGTGAGTATCTTCATCGACCTCACTACTTTTTATGAGACAGTGGAGCACGAGCTGCTGATCCAACAAGCCAAAATCCTGGGTTTCCCCCAGGTCGTCCTCAATATAGCGCTCCAGATATATCGAGGCGAAAGACTGATCTCTTCCGAGGGTCGAGTTTCTCACCCCATATGGGCCAGCAGGGGCATAATGGCAGGCTGCCCCATTGCCCCTGCCTTGGCAAAGTTGGCGTTGTTTCCCACTTGCCAGAAGGTTTACCAGTCGAACCAGATCCAGTCCATGGATGTATGGCTGGATGACATCTCAGTCGATGTCGAGCACCGCGAACCGCAGGCAGCAGCAAGGCAGGCACTTGCAGTGTTCCGCATGCTTCAGTTGGAGCTAGGAGCAGCCAGGCTGCAACTTAGCATCCGGAAGTCAGCCTTTGTATGCTCGGATGGGTCTGCGGAAAAAGAGCTCCGTATCAGGAGAAAGGTCAAAGAGCCGCAGGTGCAAAGTCTCGTCAAAGACTTGGGGGCGGATTCGTCTGGAGGCAGAAGGAGGCGGGTAAAGACCTCAAACAGCCGCATTCAGAAAGCGGTCAAGAGGAGCGCCAAACTTCATCGGTTAGGGCTAGGCCAGAAAAAGCATGCGATTCGCGCTTTTAAAACCAGCGCCTTTACGGCGGGCACCTGGGGGCATCAGGCCCAAGGGCTGTCTCCAAAGAGAATGAAGGTGGTGAGGGGAATGGCGGTGTCCCACTCCACCAGACTGGCGCTTGGTTCAGCGGACGTGGTCTTTGATATGGGCGAGTTTAATGTTCAAGACCCGGTTATCCGCATCGTTCTGGAACATTGGGACAGCCTAAGCCGATGCGTAGCCATCAATGGCCCGTGTGCGCCACGCATTCAACAAGCATGGGGGGTAACATGAAAAAAACTTGCGCGAGCGGCTCACCCCTGGAGACTAGCAGCTGGCCCGATTGCCGCTATGGTGTGCTATCTTCGCGACATGGGTTTTGAAGCTCCCGCCATGGAAGTATGGTCGAGGCCAGACCTCACCATTAGACTCGAGTGGGGAAACGCCAGAACAGCACAGCAGGTGAAGGAGCAGCTGCGAGGAGCCATGCTGCGCGATCGTTGGGGGCGAATTGCAAGCCAGCACGGCGGCGGAGGAGCCGAGCAAGGCTTAGACTGGACGACCCACAGGAGCCTGCTGAAAAAAGCCAAAGGGAACACTCTAAAGGTAACAGGGCTACGCATGGTCTGGCAAGGCGCTGTAGCCTTCAATGGACATGGCGGGCACGCGGTGTGCACGAGGTGTGGTGGGGCCAACTCGTTTGTGCATGCGCTCCACACTTGCCCTGCGTGGGCAGCGCACGATATTGGCCCCGACCCTGAGTGGAGGAGTAGGGTGGATGCACCAGAATGCTTCTGGTTGAGAGGACTAGTCCCAGCCCCGCTTACCAAGCACCCTGACCACCCTCCCTCTCTCCTCGAAACCCGTGTTGAAGGAAACCTTGAAGAAGCGGCACAGAGCTGCCAATCAGTCTGGTTTGGTACGGACGGATCAGGAGGACCACAGGTCTCCGATCCCAGGCTCAGAATGGCAACCTGGAGCTTAGTTGCCATACAGCGCAAGGATGGCCATCTGCCGGCATGCTGCTGGCAAGGCCCGGAGCCGGATCCGGCCTACAAGATTGTAGGGTATGCGGTGGGGGTCCTTCAGGTAGGTTTCACGGTAAATGACGCTGAGTCAAAGGCACTTGATTTCCTTTTGGGCTTGTCCAACCAAAACAATTTTGTTGCCTGCGATAGCAAAATTGCGCTCACTAGACTTAAAAACCCCAACGCCCATTTCCTTTGGCCAAGTATTTGGACCGCAGGTCAGGATGACCGAAATAGATTGAAACCGGTCTGGACAAAAGGGCACTTAACCAAAGAGGAGCACGCAGCCAGGCATGGCACCGGCTCCTCATGGGCCTGGGAAGCCAACAGACATGCAGACTGGCTGTGCGGTCAAAAGGCCAATGAGATTTTGTCACAAGTGCATGTGGCAAACGTCAGGCAAATTGACAGCACTGCACGAGAGATCTCCACTTTCTTAGGAAAGCGAGCTGAGTTCCTCCTCGCAAACTGCCCGCTGCCCTCAGCAAATGAGGTCAAATTTGAGAGGAAGGCTAAGGCCAAGGCCGCGCCTCCCTCCAAAAAAGGACCCAACAAAAAACAGCTTCTTTTGCATGCAGTCAAGGAGGCCAATCCTCAGACCATGCACAATTGGAAAATCTCTAGCGGAGAAAGCACCAACAACCTGTGCATCAAGTGCGAAGGGTGCGGGCTTTACGTGCAACAAGTCGATCCGCATGAGGTGGTTGTGCATGTTCTTCAGTTCCCGTGCCAGAGTCTGCCTGTGCCCACCTCGACTCCGTGGGGCTTTCACGTGTCTCACCACATGATCAACCTTGGAGAGTCAGTGGTATGCAAAAAGTGTGGAGTTTTCCAAGCTGTCAGAATCCTAAAGGCCAAACCGGGATGTCAAGGCAGGTGCAGTCAGGTCTGCAAGAAGCCTAACAGCAAATTCCAAGAAGCCCAAAAAAGAAGCCTAGACCCCAAGGCTGGCGTGAAAGCCTTCTTCGGCTTGAGGCAGAGTTGCTCGCCCCATCCCGCAGCCGTTGTGCCTTCAAACACCAGTGCATGTGAAGCAGTGGCAAGTAGCAGCACAGGAGAGTCTCTCCCTCAGATTCCTCCTTTGCCTCCCCAGACCACACCCGCTTTTCCCAAGTCTAAAGCCAAAATTAAAGCCAAAGCAAAAAAGGATGGCCTGACACAAACCGCTCTCTCTTTTAGGAAGTGAGCTATGGGAAAAGGATGGAATAAAGGACACGGCAAGTCCAAAGGCCTCAAAGGCAAGCAATCAAGATTGCCACAAGAAGAGCTGGATGCAGCAAGGGAGGTGAACATGGAAAGAAGCGCGCGAGATCTCCCTACAAAAAGCCCTGGTTCGATTTCCAGGAGTAAAGCAAGGAGCCATGCTAGGCATCTTTCCTTAGCGGAAAGCGATGCGCGTTTCCGGGCGAACTCAACACCACGCCCTACACCACCTGCTCCTCCGCCAAGCAGGCGAGCCCAGGTGGAAGACGTGGCCGAAGCTCCTTCGGATGCAACCCAGGAGTGGCGCTCCGATCAGCTTTCCCCCTGGGAACGAAGGGTCAAGTTAAGAAGCTCCTCAGATTCAAGCGGGCACAGAAGGGAAGAGGTTCTCTCCCGAAACGCGGCTCCTCTGCCAAACTCCTCCTCATCGAACCCTGGGCGCCCTGATGCCCACGCGGAGGTTGAGGATCTCACCTCTCTTCTTGACCCCGCAAGCTCTCCCGAGAGCTCAGGGCGGCCCCTGGACAACAAAGCATCCAATGAAGGATCAATAGTCCTCCGTGAAGCAAACCCTCAGACAGATAGAGCGGCTAGTTCTGGAAGAAACGACGCAGTGGCAGTAGACGAGCGTCGGAGGGCAGCCCCACAGGAAGTCGCGTTCCACTTTCAAGGCCAGTGGAAGGCACACCGCGGCAAGCCAAAGGAACCTCTGCACTATCTTCCTGTCAACCTAGTCATGATCCATGACATCACCCACAGCCTCCATGTCCGGGACACCATGGATCTGACTATGCTCATGTTCGGCCGTACGCGAGTAGCCTATGTAGCCGAATCGGCTCCCCTGGTGTGGAAATTTTCGGATGAAAGCCAAGCCGAAGAGGAGCGCATCAGTAATATCTTTCCCCGGTTAACGGCGAAGGTCTACTGGTATGGGCTTGTGCGAATCCGCCTGCTGTGGAGGGGCGGAGAGCAGGTGTTTCCATTTTACATGTCGCTGCAGGAGCGGTGTGTTCCAGGGGTTGAGGTTCTCACCCGTTTCGGCGCTGGAAGCCAGAGTTGTTTCCAGTTCTTGTGCTACATGGCCATCATTTTGGCCTATCTTCGAGCTGCAGGGTGGACCCTCCGCGATTTGGGACCACTAAATGTAGCTGTGAGTCGTACCACGGCGACTTCCCCCCATCCGAGGCTCATTTTCTTCGACACGAATGAATGGACATGGGAGGGAAAGGAAGCCAAACACAGCTGGACAGGCTTTTGGTCGCTTGTGGCGGATTTCAGCCCTTCACGCCAAGGCTGGCTGCGCGACAAGCTCAGACACGTTGGCGTGTACCCAAGGTGGTGCGCGGAAACACTGTTAATGGAGTGTCAGCCCTTCTGGAGCCATCTCAGCGAACAGGGCATTATCGACTCGGGAGGGCCCTGTTTCAGTGATCTGCGATGAGCCAGAAGGTGAGTTTCTCCCTGTGCTGCGGCGAGAATCTTGTCAAGTCTGTAAAGACTCTGAGGGATGGTGAGGTTCTCCCTGCCCGTAGCTCTTTCCGTAACATCTCGGATGCCTTCACAAGCACGGCCGTGTTTAGCAGGCCAAGGCATTCCCGAGAGTAGTTGTTCTCACTGTTTCACCTTAACTTCCGGGGCTTTGGTCCCGAAGAGCCTAATTGGCTAGCGACGTTGCCCGCTTTCGAGTGATATATGTGACCCTCCTAGTTTCCCAGTTGACACGTGATGTGCACTTGAGTTGTCTGCTATGAGTGTGAAGCATAGGCACGAGGACATGTCAGGCAGTGCAGATTTCTTTTGGCTTGGTGAGACCTTGTTTTGAGTGGGAAGAACCGTTTTCTGTTCGTTTTCTCGAAACTCGTTTGTCGGAACTCGTTTCCTGTTTGTGACCTGGTATTTGGTGACCAGAAGTGACTCAAGCCAGTTTAGGTCTGCACAGAGCTCAGCAGAGCACCTAAGAGGTGCTAGGAACCTACCCACAGTGTTTAGGAGTAGAAGTTCCATGGCTGAGTGTTTTCACCTGAAGTACCTTTGTTTTCCCATGTCTGGCAGACAGTGTTTGAAGCTGGAGAGCCGTGCTCGCATTGGCTCAAGACGAGCGGAGCTCGAGAAGCTGTGAACAGCGCAGTGAAAAGAGTCCGCACTTCGTGCTGTGAGGGTTGAGTGTAGTCTTGACCTGAGGTCCCTTAGGCCCCCGTAGCTGTGCCACGAGTTTCAACGTGGATGGTTGTTGGTGCATTTTGTTTGTTTCAGAGACTTGAAAGCTTGTTGCTTGTAGGCAGAGGCCAAGGTGGCAGGCAGCGTGCTTGCTGACTGGCCATGAAGTTGAATGAGCTGCTGTCTTCGCCGCAGCGCCTCAGCGCTGCAGAGTGGACAGCTGCGGCCGGACCCCACGCCAAGACCCAACTGGAGTGCCTGCTTCCAAGGACAGACGCAGTCGAAGCCAGCGCAGATGGAGAAGCAGCCGATCGAGTTTGGCATGGTCGCAAATGCGGGAGCAGCCTACGGGGTGGTTGATCGTTCCGTCTACACGAGCTGTAGCAAGCCATCGCGCGTGCAGACATGTCGCAGGAGATATGCTGGCAAGCACATGAATTCACTCAGTAAAACAGGCAACCGCTACAGACCATGACCGTGTAGCCAGCCAAGCAGCGGAGACGACCACGCACGAACAAGCATGAGCATCTTGTTTTGGTGCCTCCCTGCATTCAGAGAAACGTGTACATGTCAAACAGGAGACGCGCAGCCGAGTTGGTCGGTCGTCGTTGTTTAGAGAAAGAAGCCTACAGGGTCCACCTCCGGGTCAACGACAATCATGAAGCCATGGGCCACAGAGCCCGCCCAAGCAGAATCGCAGGAGCAGCACTGCCGGTCGGCCCTCATTGTGATCGGTAGGATGGAACTCATAGTTCCAGGTACCAATCTGCAGTAACTGGATGGCCCGCCGAACGGTGGCCCAGAATGCCCTTCAAGAACGGTGCCACTCACCGCCCGGTCCTGGCCCGAATGTCCATAGCAGGCCTTTGTTTGAGTGGTCAAACCATGACAAACGTCCTTGCCATTGCCTGCACCCTGGCCTTTGTGGTAAACTGGTCCAGCTTCTTCCTTTCGATCTTTGAGAGGTAAAGATGAAGATGAACACCGCAGACGCACTGTTGTGAAGTTATCCAAGACGCTTTGAATGCCATTGTTGCGGTAAGCTGGTGAAGACCCTGCATTATCGATTTAAGTGGAGCCGTCAAGTTGCCACCTGGTGGGCCCAGATGGGAAAAACGCAAACATAAATGATGTACCTTGAGAATACCTTCTAAAAGAGAAGCCTTCCTGTGTGGTAACATTGCTGTATCTGTTTATCCACAATTCTGCTCGCTGGACCGGGCTGCGGCAAGTGGTGCAAGGGCACAGATGGTGCTAATGGTGGGGCGATCGGGAATCGGGTGCTGCGCACCTTCTTGCAGTTTGCAACGCGGCCGCTGGCAAGCTGCGCCAAGAACGGTCGATCTCCGCACAGAATTAAAGGCATTGGCAAGTCACCTTGATAAGCACCTTATCCCTTCGGGCTTGTTGCGCACGGCGGCGGCTTCAACTTGAAGGGGAAAAAAAGGCTGCACACTCCGGCACAAGAGCTTGCCAGCCAGCCTTGAGTTTTAGCACCAAAATTTGCTTGCCGAATCGCAGTGGATCTATTACCATGATCCACCATGCAACCCCATCCACACACTCACTTGTTCTATCTTCTCCCGTTCCCTTCAAGCCCCCCTTGAAGCCCTCTTTAAGCCCCTTAAACCCCTTAAAGGCCCCCCTTGAGCCCTTCCCCCTTACCGTTTCAGCCTGTTTTGGCTTAACATAGCTAGACAGCTCAGAGCCTGGCACGTGGTGCAGTCATTTTTTAGTGTTGCATGCGGACTTGGGCAAACCTCTTTGGCAGGCGCTAACTTTGCCAAGGGCACCTGCGCGGTCTATCGATGTTCGGCTTGTGGCGAATGTTTCTTGGCTTCTTATTGTTGGAAGTCTGGTTCTGTAAGTTTGCAAATGTAGGCATATACAGTGAACGGTGTGCCCACCGGCCAATCTACCAGGGCACAGCACGGAGGGACAGGTAGGTGACTAAGTTGCGAAACAGCGAAGACCCCAAGGAGATCTGGCTGCAGACGGTTCGGGCACAAAGCATATAAGGCGATAAACAAGAAACAACATTTACGGCTTTTTTGCTTGAAAAAAGCAAAATATAAGGGAAAGGTTTTCTGGAAGGTTGCCCATCTGTGAAAGGAACAGAAGGGAATATGACAAAGTGTTGTGGAAAGGTCCACGCCAAAGAAGTTGCCTACCACTGCTTTCTTATACAAGTTGCTTTCTTGTGTTTTGTCAGCTAAAAGCAAGCAGAAGAAGAGAAGGGAAGGAAAAAGTGAGAGAGAGATAACAAGAATGCTGCAAGAAAAAGAAGAGACAGAAAGGAAGGAGACGACAAAGTAAGGCTCTTTCTAGATCCTTCTTAGAAGAGAAGAGCCATCTTCTCTGCGCCTTGTTTTGTGTCTTCCTCTTCTCTGTTCATACGTTTCTTTGCTCTTTCCATTTTTTGTTTAGTCTCTTCTCTCTTCTCTCTCTTCTCTGCTCTTGAAATTGAAGACTCTGTTCCTTTCTTCTTCTGTTTTGCATGGATGGTAATTATGCTTTAGCAAATTCCTTCTTTGCCCGATCGCCTCTGTTCTTTTTCTTGTTTCCGCAAAAACGGGTTTGTTTGAATTTTGAAGGGAAAATCAAGAGAAGAGAAAGAGAAGAAAAAGAGGAAAGATGAAAACAAGCAGCATTCCTTTTGATCTCTTCTTTCTGCTTCTCTCTTTATTTCTCTTCTTGTTCTTCTTTAGAGCTTGAAAGAACAAAGAAGAAAAAGAAGAAAGCAGACGATGATCGATTGGTGCATTCCCCCTGGATGTCCATGGTTCTGGCTGCAAGTCCACTGGTTCTGTTATGGGAACATCAGGCTAAGTTGCCTCTTCCACGGAACTCCGGGCAAACTTCGACTTCTTCGAAAAAATTGTAATCACAAAGGCTTATTATTTATTATCTGGATTCATCTTTGGAATCTCCGAAACATTAAAATCAGTCCTTATAAGAATTCATCAGGAAATAGGATTATATATCTCCAAGAAAACCAGAACTTCTATGATATAAGCATCACGTTGCATGGCTTTCTTGTAATCTTCTTTTTTAGTAATGCCTGGCTTGTTTGGAGGATTTGGAAATTATTTTGTACCTATATTTCAAGCCTCTCCAGAAGTGGTATATCCTAGAGTAAATAATTCTTCTATCTTAATTCTTTTCGGAGGTGGTACAGGATGAACATTTTTTCCATCTTTATCCACTTCTTTTATGACTTTATCACCTTCAAGTACAGGAAATCTTATTAATAATCTCTGGTATATCTTCATGTCTTACATCTCTTCACTTTTGGACAACAATTCTAAATCTGAGATCTCATTATCTGACATTAAAGACTATCCCATTATTTCCTGGGGCTTTCTTGATTACAGCTTTCATGCTTTTATCAACATTACCAATCTTACCTGGTACACTTCTTTTAATATTGGGTGATCTTCATTCGAATACACTTTTCTTTGATCCTATATTTGGAGGAGATCCTATATTCTATCAACATTTATTTTGGTTTTTTGGACATCCAGAAGTTTACATCTTAATAATTCCTGCATTTGTGATCATTTCCATAAGAATTTCTGGGATTTTACAATTAATAATCTTTGGTAACCAATCAATGATCTTTGCCATGTCATCTATTTCTCTTCTTGGAAGTCTTGTTTGGGGGCATCATATGTATTCTGTAGGTTTAGAAAGTGATACAAGAGCCTATTTTACAGGAGTTACAATCTTAATATCCTTACCAACTGGTACAAATCTTTAATTGGCTCTTTACATATCTTGGAAATCCACCATTATTACACCTTAGAATTAGTTCTGTCTTCTTCTCACATCTCTTTTTATTAATTCTACAGGAATAATTCTTGGAAATGCAGTAGATCTTGGAATACTTGATGCATATTATGTTGTGGCACATTTTCTTTCGGTCTTTCTTTAATTAAGAGCTATAATTTCTATCTTCTCTGGAATAATTTTTAATGGAGAAAAAAATTGTTGGCACTAAGAATTTATTACTTTCATCCTCTAGTACACTTTCTCTTTTTCATCTACATTTAATATTTATTGGTATTCTTCTTACCTTTTCCCCAATGCATTTCTTAGGATTTAATGTTATGCCAAGAAGCTAATACTCCTTTGAAAAAGGATGTTTGCTTTATTCTTGATGTATGAAGATTTTTCATGTGAGTGAAAAATCAGCATGAATATGTTTGCAGCATGCTTGTGGATGTGAGTTTTTCCAGGTCAAGCCGGGGAAAAGTTAGCCATTTTGGCTCAAGTTTTTCCAGGTCAAGCCGGGGAAAAACTTTTTCGCAAGGGGCGGCTGTAGCTGTGCTCTCATGGCCTTTCCTGTGCTTGCGTTGGCTTGTGCGCTGCAGCTGTGTCTCCATGTGATTGCTCACGACAACGACAGTGACTATTCTGGAGGCCCTCGTACTGACAGCGATGCCCCCGATTGTGATGGACTTGAGAATGAGCCTGCGTTGATTTTGCAGGGCGTGGAACACGTTTACCCGGAGTCGGGCCCGACCGGGTCTACCTCCGGCGCTGCACCAGTGCCCTCCGCGCCCGCCCTGGCTGGCCAGCAGGTTCATCGCTTCTGCGACAATGGTGGGCGCTGGGACGCCCATGTGACGACTGCTTCACGTTCGACTGCCATGCATGATCCGGCTGCGGTTCTGAGCCCGTCGGCTTTGCGCGCTGCGTGCCGCAGTCGTTCTCCTCGTGGTAGTGGTCCGGTGCCTACCAGCCTTCCAGCTGTGGGTGTCAATGACCCTGGCTCCTGCCATGCATTCCTCCGGACAGAGGCTTGGGCCGCGCTGGTGGCCAGGGTGGATATTCTCGAGAATCATGTTGGGCTCTCAGTAGGCCCAGCCGAGCCGCTTGCTGCAAGGTCTGCGCCCGTGACTGACCTCGAGCTCTCCCGCGCGACTGTAGTCCGGCTGCTGCATGAGATGTGCTCCATCAGAGTCGAGGCTTTCACTGGCTTCTTGGCTGCCGATTTTGAGAGGCTGCTGCGTCTCTGCTTGGTGACCGCGAAGTTAGCTCGCCTGGATTCCCTGGATCAAGCTCTTCTTCATCCTCTTCTGACTGGCGCGCGGCTCTGTTTGGTCCCAGACACTCCTCCACGCTGATCTGTGCTTCAGGTGAGCCGCGTGTGCCCTTGTTTAAAGCCAGAAATGTACTGTACAGGTCCTAGTTTTTCAACAACCGCGCATGTTTCGTTCTTCGAACGTGAAATGCTGGGGTCCTGTCCGCTAGCTCGGATGGTGTGAGTGACCCATTAGGCGATGGACAGCTGCTGTTACTCCGGTCCGCCAGTTCCTCTGGTGTGAGTTGAGTTACATGAGCGTCTCGCGCCTGCTTGGCTCTCAGCAGACCTCTGCCCGGCATGGCTGGTTGTGCTCCCTTCGGGGGTACACTCAGCGGGCAGACGGGTGCGCCTTCAGTTTTGTTTCAGAGTGGGGATGGTAGATCGCTTCAGGTGCACAATGACATTGTTCGGGGTGCCTGGAACTCCCTTGTTGCCCCTCGACCTTCTGACCCCATGGACATGCTTTTTGATGAGTGTGACCCTTTAAAGTTTCCATTGCATAGACCGCGCATGGCTTGGCAATCTTCCGATCCGCCTTCAGTGTGGTCTGAGAGACTTCGTTGCTCCAGCCACGGTGGCAAGGCCACGTTTCTGAAGTGTGTCAGGAATGTGGAGGTGGCCACGTGGCGTGAGGTGATGGACTCACTTCTTCAAAAGGCCCTCAAAAGATGGTACGCGGTTATCTCCAGATGGGAGCCCGCCTTGGAGATTGTGAAGCAGGTGATACTTGTTGCCTTCGCCGACGGCATCCAGGTCTTGAGTGACTACTTGACACCCAAGGCTCCTTCGACTTTGCTCAAGCGTGCTGGTTCCTTGAAGCTGCTGGATGCTGCCCTCGCTTCCCCTGGGGACTACGCTTTCCTCCGCTTGAGCGTGACCTTTACAATGCTCTGTCTCGCTTGCGTGACCAGGGTAAGAGTCTCAGCGCTCTTCAGGGCATCAAGGAGGCTGTTGGCTTCTGCTACTTCGTTCTCGGGCTGCAGGAGTGCGAGGCCCTTGTGATGAGCAGGAGATGTCGAGGCATCACCATCAACTGCGTCCTGAAGCCGGTGACACAAGCATCCCCCTTTTCAGTAGAGGACCTAAAACAGCTGCTGGGACACGTGTTGAGACCATTGGACGTGTGGGATGCAATCTTTTGCGGTGCAGTGCTCTTGGCGGTCTACAGCCGCTCAAGGTGGGCCGACATGCAGTACGCTGAAGCATTGTCTCTGGATCGGGATGCATCGGGGAGAGTCGTCTTCATCGACCTTCAAACCGCAAGGCGTAAAACCATGATGGCCAAGCAACATCGACATAAGTTCCTCACTATGACAGCCCCGGCACAAGGCGTTAGCCCTGATTCCTGGGTGGAGGCTTGGCTTGGTGTTTGCTCGCAAGTTGGTTTCGTGCCTTGTGACGGTTGGCCGGTCATGCCAGCCCCAGATGAGCATGGACGTCCTACAGTGCGTGCCTTGTCTTCGGCGGAGGCCTCGGCGTGGATTCGGCACCTGCTTGGGAATGACAAGGTGGATGACAGGCGTCTCTCTTCCCATTCTTGCAAGTGTACATTGCTCAGCATGCTGTCAAAGTTCGGGGCCTCGGTTGACGTGAGGGCTTGTCTCGGATACCATGTCGGCAAGAATCAGACAGTCTTCACGTATTCCCGAGAAGCCGCTGCAGGACCGCTTCGAGTTCTACAAGACATGTTGACTGCCATCCAAAGGGGTGAGTTTCGGCCGGACGAAACTCGCTCGGGACGCTTTGTGACGAGTGACCATCTGGCGTGGGAGCAGACGAGAGAGGAAAGGGATTGGTATCCTGAAATGGGGCCCTTGGCCTCTGAATTGGTGACGGAGGGCGACTTGCAGTCCCTTGCTGAGCCAGATCCTGCAGAAGTTCCCCCGCGTGAAGAGGTTCAAGAACCTGTGCCGGAGCCCCCTTGGCTTGAACTAGGTGATCCAGTTGCTGACTCCCCTCGTCCTCTTGACAGCTCGGAGCTCGACACTGCACTTGTCAACGGTGAGCCTGTTGATCCTCCAACCTTTGGTGGTAATCCCTCACTGGTCCAGGAGAGCTCATCCTCAGGGGAGGACGGGAGCGAATCGTCGACGGAGAGCACCTCCAGCAATGATGCAGAAGTGCCCCTCAATGTGGTCCAGGTCCCTGTAGCGCCTGACGGGACTAAGTTTCTTAGGCGCAAGAAGTCGCGCATGTGTCATCTTCTTCGAGATGGTGACGTGAGGCGCCTGCTTTGCGGTCGAGCGGTCAGTGACTTCTACATTCCGGCGGGTCTGATTCTTCTACATTCCGGCGGGTCTGATTCTTCTACATTCCGGCGGGTCTGATTCGATATGATACAAGTGTTTGTCGGCAATGCCTCAAAGGGGCTTCAGACGCTGACCTGACCTTTTAAGCAAGGTCGTCGCTTGACTGGCCGTCAGGACGCTGAGTCGCCTTCGTGTCATTCCCAGGTGATTACACGTGCCCCCTGGTGCGACTTTAAGTTTTGTATAAACTTGACCCATGTTTTCTTGGGATCGTATCATTCCCAGAGAGTGCGCGATGCTGCAGTGTCTTTGGCGCCTCGACCTGTGATGATGCAGCTCTTCGGCAGACCATGATGCGCGCGCACGCATCCTGCACCTGTGCATGGTGGATTCAGCACTCTTTGGCACCATGACCTGAGGTTGCACCGTGCTCGCCCGCTCCTCCGCAGGTTTTGCTCTGGCGCTAGGAGTGCCATGGCGCTGATTGATTCGGAAGCTTCCCTTCGGCAACGCTGTGTGCAGGTTGCTGGTGACGATTCGCTGGCCACGGCTCTAGCTGCCCAGGGCGTCACGACCTTCAGGCAGCTCCTCCTGGCGACGCAGAAGTGACTACAATTGCAGCCACCCTCTATGGCCAAGACCCTCCAAGCATTGGACAGATTGCAAATGTCCGGATGCTCCTGTTTGAAAGCGCCACGTTGGTGGTTGCTTTTCTCAAAGCCCAAGCCACCGTTGATGACGCCGACGTGACAGGCCGCAAGCTCCCTCATGTTGAAAAGCAAGCCCGCCTGGATGACCAAAAGAGGCGCCTGTCTGGTGTCTTGATTGAGGGCGAGCTGCAGCCAAGTTACGCTCTCATTGACGCTTGCTCTCTCATCGTGGACAGCAACTCCATCACTTGGCTGGCCCCTTCGAAGTGCACAAAGAGAGACTCTGAAGTTCAGCTCTTGGGTAAGGAGAAGACCTCGCTCGTGCAAGTCGAGTCCGGTGCTTTGAAGCTGAGTGCCTCGCAGAGGATCCCAGATGCAGACACGAGCTCGGCCATCCAACTTTTGTACTGCTTGCAACGGCGCGGTCTGGCCCTGGACCAGTGTTCCCTCGTGTCGTGGACCGGCCATGAGTTCTACGTCCATTCGCTCATGGCGTACCTCCATGCGGAGCCCGCGGTGGGGACTGGGCGTGTCTCGGTTGCGCAGGTGATTCGTGCTGATCGTGAAGCCTGGACCATTATGAGTCGCGAGATCACCGGGTCGGTCTCTGCGCGTGATGGGAACAATCAGTTGGTCATGGAAGCTGCCCTGAAGAAGTTGGTCAGTGATCCCCGCGTTGTCATCCACCTTTTGGCCCCCCCCGTGCGGAGCCAATCAAGCCGGTCAAAACCTCTGAGCAATCGCGCGCCTCTCCCCCCCCCACGCCCACACCCTGCCAGTGAGGGTAAGGGTCGCAAGCGCAAGCGCAAGCGCGCCTCGGCCAGCCTGCCCGAGAGCCTCAAGGGTTGCAAGTGCCGCATTAAGGAGGGTCCTGTTTGCTGGAGTTTCAATCTTGAGGGTGGCTGTAGCCTCGAAACGAAGGCCGGTAAGCCGGCTCCCCGATGCATCAAGGGCTTTCACGTCTGTGCTCATTGTCATCGTCCCGGGCACAGTTTTGTTGTTTGCCGCACAAAAAACCGAGAGTGACGCGTTACCGCCCCACCCCCCTCGCTGGAGGCGAGAGGTGGGGAGCTGGAGGAGCCGCCCGAAGGACGCACCCTTCCTGCAGCACCTCCTACAGAGCTGCCTTGCTCTAGTCAGCCAAGAGCTGTTTCAGTTTTGACACTAGGATCCGATCAGGCCCCGCCGCATGCTGTTCCTGGTGAGTCGCATGATGCTGAGGCCCTTGCTGTTCGGGTCGCTGCCGACGGTTCTTCGCGAGCCGCCTTGGTTGAACTTTTTGACATGTTGCCCCATTCCCCTTCGAAGCGAGGTGCTAGTACAGCTTTCGGTGCCGGTGCCTTTGTTCATGGGGCTCAGTTGGGATTGCTGCGCAATACCCATATTTTTCCCAATTCAGTGCGTGCTTTCTGCCGAGCCATCCGTCGTCTGGCTCCAGGGTTGCCATTCACCAGTTTCATGATCTTCGATGGGTCTTCTGACCTCCCACATAGGGATCTGAACAATCTTCCTGGTGTGCCGAATGTTGTCTTGGCGCTCAGTGACTTCCGCCAGGGTCAGTTGTGGGTGCAGGGTCGGGGTTCTGAGCCTTTTCGGGTTGGTAATCACTGCTCTATGGTGGCGTTGTTGATTGGCGCAAGCACGCCATCATTTTTGACGCGCGTAAGTGGCATTACGCTTTGCCGAGCCGTGGGCGGCGCGTTGTTGTCGCTGCTTACTGTGTTCGCGATGTCCCTTCCTTGTCACCAGCTGACAGATTCCTGTTGCAAGACCTCGGCTTTGCCTTGCCCCAGGATTCCTCCCTCCCAGGTCCGCCCGAACCCCTAGGTGCTGCCCCAGGGTCGGTTCCCGTGGACCCTGCGCGGCTAGGTAATCCCGAACCCCCCCTTGTGCCTGCGCTGACCATTCACGACGCAGCTCTGGGTTCCTCTGCCCTCTTAGGTGCTGCCCCAGGGTTGGTTCCCGTGGACCCTGTGCGGCTAGGTAAGCCCTCTAAACCTCCAGGATCTTCTGCTGCCTCACGGCCGCTGCATGAGGCCCTCATCTTGGAAATCTGCGCGGGTAGCGCTGTGCTATCCAAGGCCTGCCGGAAAGCAGGCATGCACTCCTTGCCTGTGGACATAACCAAGCTGCGAGCCTCTGGAATCAAGATTCTCACACTTGATCTCACGCAGCCGGGTCAGCTTCGTTCTTTGTTGCATCTTCTGCGCCGAGAGGCACGCAGGATTCTCCTGCTTTGGGTGGCGCCGCCGTATGGCGCGGCGTCCCGAGCGCGAGCAAGGCGCTTACCTGCTCTTGAGAAACACGGCTTCCGGATTCCCCGGCCTTTGCGTGATGCCGCTCGCCCAGATGCGGTTGATGGCCTTCAGGGTTCTGATAAAGTCCAAGTGGAAGTTGCTAATATTCTCTATGAGCACATCACTTGCCTCGTCCTCGAGGCGCTGGACCTTTCCGTGCCAGTCGCCATCGAAAACCCCAGCAATAGTTGGTACTGGGAAACCTCAGCCTTCGCTCCCCTTCTCCAGCGAAGCGAAGCTGTTTGGGTATCTTTTCATAATTGCTGTCACGGAGGCAAGCGCCCGAAAGCCACCTCCTTGTGGACCACCTGGTTGCCCTTGCTCTCGCTTCAAGCCACTTGTGACAATTCCCATGAGCATTTGCCTTGGACGCCTCACAACCGGCGTGGCCTTCATTTCCCATCCCATGATGAGGCCTCCTATCCCGCTTTGCTCTGCTTCCGCCTTGCGTCCCTCCTGCGTGAACATGCCTTGGCCACTGGTTTCCATGAGGTCAACGTGCTGAGAGATCACCTGGCGGTGCAGCCCCCTTTAGCCGCGCGTGTTGCCCTTGGGGCTCTGCCGCGTGGTGCAAAGGCTCGCCCCTTGGTTGCCGAGTTCGGTTCCTCCGTCTGGTTCGCTGTGCCTCTTGGGGACTTTCAGGAGGCTGCTTTCCTTTTGCGTTTTCCCAAGGGCGCCAGGATTACCTCTCGGCTGGTGTTTCATGGGGGTACAGAGCAAGCCGAGAAGTTTGTTGAGAGCCACCCGCATTTGGTGAAGGAGCCAGGCGTTGATTGCGTCACATCATCATTTGAAGCTCTTAGGCTAGGCATCCCTTCGGACCCGAAGAAGTTTGTGCAAAGAGCTGTTGCAGCGGGGCACCCAAAAGATTTGGCCAGATTGGTAGATGAAGTTGCCGACGCCGTCATAGAGGAGAACTTCGTGGGGTCGCCTTTTGAGTTGGCTTCGAAAAGGGTGAAGACGCTGAAGAGATGGATCGAGAGAGCGAAGGAGCCGAAAGAACGTGATCTCCACAGGTCTCTCCCGCAGCATCTCAAAAGGATCTTGAAGGGAAAGCGGCTCTTGTTATGGCAGGAGATCAATGACGAGCTCGGTTTCCCTGACGTCGACTTGGTCAACGATGTGAAGAGAGGCTTCCCTCTTTCGGGCTGGCTTCCCCAAGGGAACATGTTCGAACCTAAAGTTCGAGTGCCCGATTTCGACACCACCACTTTGAAAGAGATGGCCAAAGGCTTGAACGAAGCCACTCTGGCTAAGATGGTGAGGAGGCAAGATCCCGAGATGGAGAGGGCCACCTGGAAGGAGACAGAAGACGAGCTGAGCAGAGAGTGGATCTGGGAAGACTGTGGGCCCCTGCGAGACGACGTGAGTCTGGCTATGAGGTTCGGAATCCGTCAGGGTCCGAAAATCAGAGTCATAGATGATGCATCTTGCGGGGGGTTAAACTGCACGGTCGGCCTGGTAGAATCCTTCCAGGTACACTCCATCGATCGATTCGCTGCTCTAGACTTCAATGTGCCCTGGAGCCACACCCAGTTGCATGGGAAGGGTGTTTGACCTCAAAAGCGCATATAAGCAGTTTGGCATCTGCGAGAAGGAAGAAGGACAGGGACCTCGTGAGGTTAGCTGTGAATCGGCCTGGCCATGAAGCGCCCATGATCATGGGTTTGAACGCCCTTCCATTCGGGGCCGTGGGCTCGGTGGCGGCGTTCTTACGAATTAGTGTGAATCTTCACTATATCGGCATGATCGCTCTCCGGCTGTTGTGGTCGGCGTATTTTGACGACTTTGGGGTGGTCAGCAGAGATGAGCTTATTGACAACACTTCTTGGAGCGTCGAGACCTTGTTCGACCTTCTTGGCTTCTCCTATGCAAAAGAAGGAGTGAAAGCAGGTAGGTTCCAGAGGAAGTTCAAGATGTTGTGACTTAAGCAGCTTCCACCGTGGGGTGGTGGTCGTGGGCCACACACCTGAGAGGATTGATGAGCTGAAGGCGGAGATTGACGATATTCTTTCTGAGGGTCGCTTGGGCCGCAAGAGATCCGAGCGTCTACGGGGAAGGATGGTCTTCTTCGAGGCTTTGGCCGGGCTCCTGGTGCTGCAGTAAGATGCATTGACCATGCGGCCAGAGAAGGCAGCACGGAGCACTCGCTCCCGTGGAGAGTCGTCGAATCCCTCCACAGTTTGCGTGACAGACTCGCGTCAGCCCTCCCGATTGAGCTGAGCTTCAAATGTGATCGCACTTTCCTGCTATTCACTGATGGAGCCTGCGAAGGCTCGCCTAAGGTTGGTTCTGTGGGTGGTGTGTTGGTGGGTCTTCATGGTGCGCCGGTTTCATTCTTCAGTGAAACCGTCCCGGATGGCTTGATGTCAGTTTTCTCATCGTACTCACAGAACCCAATTTTTGAGCTTGAGCTTCTTCCCGTCCTCATCAGTTTCCTTGTTTGGGAGGAGTGGCTCCTGCACTCCCAGGTGGTCAGCTATTTGGATAATGACGGCGCTCGTCATGCCATTATAGCTGCGACAGGAGGGAAAGATGCTGCGCAGGTCCTTGTTCGTCACATAGTGGAGATGGAGAATAGTGCCCTGCTGAAAGCTTGGTATGCTCGAGTTCCTACTGCATCCAACATTGCAGATGCCCCGAGCAAGTGCCACGAGCTGCTCAAGCCTAGGGTAGGGGTAGTTGTTTTATTCTCGCCATGGTTTCATGCCTGCTTTCTCATGGACATGGTTTTACGTGAACTCTTGTATGGACCTTTGCCGAGAAGCATGCCTGGACAGCATTCTGTGTTCGCAGGCTTTGCAGACTTACGCACTTCAGTTTTCTGTGGGTGGCCGATTCGCGGCCCACGAAAGAAAGTCAACTGCTATGATGGTCACTCCTGCATGGGCTTCATGGCTCCAGGTGAGCTTGATCTTTCGCGCATGTCATGCGAAGCAACGCTGAGCAACGGTCTTGCAGGTGGCTGGTGGAGACAGGAGGAAGTTGCAGTTTTCTTCTACCATCGCCTTCGAGCCTGCCGTCATTGTGGCACGTTTTCTTGCTGGCAGAATTATCCCAGGTTATTGATGTTTTGTCTCTTGGTGCTCTTCCATTGGAGCAGCATGATATGGTTCATTGAATATGTGGCGACATATGCAATGGTTTGTTCGCTCCTGCGCCCACATGTTGCGTGGGTTTGCCGGCCTGCTGCTTTTGGGGAAAATGAGGCGAGCTACGCGATGTGGCGAGCACCTGTAGTATCCCACTGGCAGTGGAGAGCCCTTGCACCATTCATGCTCCTACTACGGTTCTACCACTGGAGGCGGTTTTTCGTTGAGGTTTTATTTGGTGGTTCGCTGCAAGCAGGGATTCGTGGATGGGTATGCTGCTGCTACATCTCGGCCCCCTTTGGGGCGCCGAAAAACCTTTTCATGGGCATGCGAGGCCGCGCAGTTTGGAGCGATGACTACTCCTATACATTGTTTGAGCTCGTCCCGGTCCCAAGTCCGGGAGCCATCTACTCCGAGTACACTACAGCAGGACACTCAGATGGCTGGCATGAGGGTTTCCTCCGGGCCCCCCACGGAGGAGTGACCTTTACATCGTGCTGACAGCGCACGGCTTCCCTCGGGTGGGAAGATGGCGGGGGGCGCATGGCGCCGGACATCGTGCCGGTCTACGCATTGGTTTGGATGGGATGGGTGCTGACCTCTCGGCCCCTGCACTATCGTTTGCAATTTTGAAGACGCTGCGTCAAGTCATCCCCTGGCAGTGCTGTGGCTCATGGTGAGTCAGAGCGAGAAAGCCGTGATGCTGCTGCAGCATATTTTGGTCTGACAGAGCAGGCCAGTGAGTTGGTGACGAGGATTCGCCTGTCACAACAGGGCAGTTTCTCTGCGAACGGGTGAAAGTGCTGTGGCTTTGTGGTGAGTAAGCGCGAGAAAGCCTGCTGCAGCTACCTTTGACGGTCTGGCCGTTTATTGGCTTGCGTGGGCACCCATTTTCAGAGAAGTTGAACATGCTCTTCTGGCTCCTCTGCAGTATGTTACGTGGTGGCAATGGTCTCGGTTATGCGTGAGGACCCCTTCTTCCTTGCTGCTGAGCACTTCTTGTTTGTTGTAGCACGCGATTGCTGTGCTCCTACAACCAGTACTCATTGCTGTGGTTCCTCTGCGTGTCTATGGGCGCTGTTGCTCTTGGTGAGTAAGTGCGAGAAAGCCTTTCTGCAGCAGCGTTCTACGTTGGTGTGGTTGGTTATGCTGCAACTCATGGTGAGTAAGTGCGAGAAAGCCGTTTTGCTGCAGCTTTCTGCTACACTACGGACCTCCAGGGCTCGAGGCACCGTTGGTCGGCCCATGGTAGAGACTTGCGCAGTGCACAGTCTGCTTGCCTTCACAGTGAGCCAGCACTAGGGTCTCCTCTTCTTTAAGCCTGCCCAGTTGCTGGCTGCACAGCTCGTGAACCTTGTACATGGCATGTAGGCTTGACCACCTGTCTAGCTGTAATATGCAGCTCCGCTGATGAGAGAGCGGTTTAGGGACAGGGTTGGGCATGATGTCCGGCGCGCCTAATGGCCGTATCCACAGTGATATGTTGCGCCCGCAGAATCACTGACTCAGTGAACGCGTTTGAATGAAAAAAGATGCCCCGAGCACCGCCTGTCTAGCTGTAATATGCAGCTCCGCTGATGAGAGAGCGGTTTAGGGACAGGGTTGGGCATGATGTCCGGCGCGCCTGATGGCCGTATCCACAGTGATATGTTGCGCCCGCAGAATCACTGACTCAGTGAACGCGTTTGAATGAAAAAAAGATGCCCCGAGCAGAGGCGAGGTGCATCAGTTGCTTGCCGCCGGCTGCTCGAGGATGCAAGTCGATTGGGAGGGTATCACTCAACGTATCCTCAAAGACTTGGGGAGCGTGTCAGACGTTGTGTGATCTGCCCCACTGCGATTCAAGGAAAAGAGCAATGAATGAATGTCTCAAGGGATAATATTCAAGCAAATATATTCATGCGTTTTCATACAAGAGAATAAGCTAATACTCCTTTGAAAAAGGATGTTTGCTTTATTCTTGATGTATGAAGATTTTTCATGTGAGTGAAAAATCAGCATGAATATGTTTGCAGCATGCTTGTGGATGTGAGTTTTTCCAGGTCAAGCCGGGGAAAAACTTTTTCCCACCCGCCCACCCGGGGAGCGTGTCAGACGTTGTGTGATCTGCCCCACTGCGACTCAAGGAAAAGAGCAATGAATGAATGTCTCAAGGGATAATATTCAAGCAAATATATTCATGCGTTTTCATACAAGAGAATAAGAATCCCAAACTTTCCAGATTCTTTTAATTCCTGAAATTTCCTGTCATCCTGTTCCCTGTCGCTCCTTCGAAAGCTTGGAGAGCACCAGGGGCCCATTGAAGGGTTCGTAGAGGCTGCAGTCCCAGATGTTGTCCCTCTGCTGTGGCGACGGCATACTTCCGGCGGAGATCCCGATTGTCGACATTCTTCATTATGTAGCTGAAAATGCCTTGTCGTAGGTCTTGCTAAGGATCGACACCAAACAGGCGAAGTCATCCCGGACGTAGCTGAGCTCATCCACACATCCTGTTCCAAAAGGAAAGCATTGTGGGTGTTGAGCTTCTCAGCAAATTTGGCATCCGTCTCCTTCGGCCGTACCTTTCGTGGATCATTCTGTTTCGGCCGCGGGAAACCCACTTGGCTGAAAGGACGGAACTTATTTCCGACTTGCGACATGATGGAGTCGAGAAGCGACGAGATGCCGCCGGAAAGATCTTCTAAGCGGACTGCGGTATCCTTTCCTCGTCACCCAATGGTTGGTCCTCACATAGGTGTTCGGCTTCTGAACGAACTCGGTGAGGTAGCCGTACTCAAACGCCCTGAGTGTGAAAAGCCATGTCTTTTAGGTTGTCCTGCAGTTGTATGCATGCTTTTGTTGACGCTCGCTTGGTAGGAGTTGTGTAGGATGGAGTAGAGTTTGTGTGAGAAGCTGTAGTTTTTCCTTGCTTTAATGGGAAGCGAACCTGAGAAACTCCTTCGTCGTTTTGCCTTTGCTTTGAAGTGTTTGAAGAAGAGCTTTGGCGTTTTGACACTCCGTTTGAAGGGTTTGGAGAACCCTGAGTTGGTAGGAGAACTTAGGAAGTGCACCGTTTGAGTTGTGTACTTTTTGCAGTTTCACAGCGAGTGTGTTTTGCTGTGCTTTGGAGACACAGAAGAACTGTGACTTTGAAG
Source organism: Symbiodinium natans (assembly GCA_905221605.1). Classification (NCBI taxonomy): domain Eukaryota; class Dinophyceae; order Suessiales; family Symbiodiniaceae; genus Symbiodinium; species Symbiodinium natans. Next base: position 1,028,514 of record CAJNDS010002535.1, read on the forward strand.
TCGTCCTCCGGCCGACCTGACTTTGGCTCAAGGCTGTGAGTAAAAAGAAGACCGCTGTGCGCTTTGCTGTGTTTTGACATGGTAGCGGAGCGTATGTGAGCTCCTCGTGTGCCATGGCCAGTGCAGAAGAAGTTCCGGTTCCCTTGGACCCGGAAGAAGAGAACTTGCTCTTTGGGCAAGGTGGCCAGGCTCAACCGGGTGTTGAACCACAGCAAGCTCCGAACCCAGCTCAGGCTGGTGGAGCTGCCTCACAGCCCATGCAAGGCGGAACATATGCTCAGGCAACGCCCGTTGCCCCCCCAGTAAGTGTAGGGTTGGACCCTACTTTGCAGCAGATGCTTGTGCAAATGTTGCAAACACAACAAGAAATGATGAGGGCGATGAATCGCCGCATGGACGAAGAAGAAAGGAGAAGAAAGCAGTTGGAAGATGCTCATGCGTCTGTGGCGAACCCGTTTGGTGCCGCAACAGCGTCAGGAAGTCCAACTGGAAGTCCACATGCTGGACCCCCGGCATCCCCCGGTCCATCCACTGCCCCTCCGCCGAGCGGCGGTGGTGGTGGAAACCGAGCAGAGAAGTACCTGCCTTCGCTTCCTTTGCTGGATGCCCCCAAGATGGGGAAAGGCCGGGTGCATGAGTGCGAGGTGCTCGCCAGTTGGTTGACGATGCGTATGTCACTGAGCTGAGGGAAGCTATCCTGTTGGACCGCGAGATCCGGCAAACAGCTTTGCCCGTGCAGGTAGCGGTTTGTGTTTTCTAACGCAGCTGTTTGGGGGCTACCGACCCGGAAGGCACGGGAGGTTTTCCCTTCCGTGTTTTTGCATATGCATGCATTTCTTTATTTCTGATTTGAACAAATTTTGACTTGCTGATTTTCTGACTTCATGCATTGCTATGTCAGAAGTCATCAGCTGGCTCGTGAGAGCTGTCAAATTTCTTTAGGCTCGAGGCGATTGAGGCGCGTTTGGTGCCATCAGGTTCTGCCCCTTCCACTGCTCATCAGACCAGCCCGTGGTGCAATCCGTGGAAGACCGTGTGCGTCAGCTGGAGATACATTGCTTCTGTCACGCTCAGCGCATCTGTGCACTGGAGGCTCATGCTGCACAGGTTTCCCCGGAGCAGGCTGACGCACGTGTGGTGCATCCCTCTGGTTAATTCCTGGGGCGGTTCTAATGTTGGGGTGTTGGGTTGCCTTGTGCTGGTTTGCTACGGCCTGCACCCTTGTGTCCCTAGGGGGTAGTGGCTTGCCGGCCTGCGTGTTGCGAATCTTCTCAGCAAGGGCTGGCGCCTCTGCCGTCTTCTGCGCTGGGCACACAACACTCCTTGCGCAAGACCCAGTCTCCCTGTCTGGGTTCCGTCTTTTTTGATCAGAAGGCCCATTCCCTCAGGGCTTCGATTTTGTCACAACAGAGCTGCATTGTCATCTCTGAACTCGAACCGAATACTGCCAATCCTGTGCAACAAATTGGGGTTTGCGTTTGCTTGCTGCAGACAGGCAATTTTGTGAGTTGAGCGGGGATTTTTGCTCTGGGGAGTGTTTTCCCTTCCGTGTTCTGCATTTTGTTCACTTCCGCTTGATCTAGGATTGAGGTTGCTTGGGTGTCTGGTTTTCTTCGGTTCGGTTCTGGTTGGTTTGTCCTTCGGTCTCTGGTTTTCCTGGGATTTGGGTGCGGTTCCGGGATAACTTTGCACCCTTTGCCATGGCAGTTCCGAGACCGTCGCGTTGGAATGCTGGTTAAGTGAACCCTGCTTACCGGCCACTTCGGTCTTCCGAGCCAGTGGCAACAGCTGCAGGGAAGTCTGTGCCTCGACCTGCTCATCACCGACCTTGCTTCGATCCATTGGCTGCCATCTCTGAACTGTATGGGCGTGACGATGTGGCTGGCCCTCTTCAGGCACAGAAACAGATCATCAGCGCGGTCTTGGCAGGATTCAGGCCACTGAGGCCGATTTTTCGCGGCGCCCGTCCTTCTGTCCCCGATGTGGAAATTTCTCTGCTGCCTGCGCTGGATGATGAGGCAACTGAAATACCGGCAGTGGCTGTTAGGCCGGAGCCCTCTGTGGAGCCGGATTCATCTAGTGATTCTGAACCCGAGGCGGCCAAGGATGTTCCACCTCCGCTGCTGCCATCGACCAATACCGTGGGCGCTGCATGGGATGAGGTGGCGACGACGCAGAGTGGCGGCAATTCTCCGACTCTCTGCCCGATCCCGTGCGACACGTTGCCGTTGCCGGACGAGGCGGGTTTCGAGCTAGGTGTTGGGTCTCCGCAAGGCTCTCTGGAGGCCTTGGATTTTCAGGAAGTGGCAGCCTCAGGCGTGCCTGAGACTGTTCCAGCTCAATCGGTGTTTGCCCCTGGCTGCATTGACTCCGATGTGGATGAGTTTGGGTTTCTTCTCAATCCGGTGACGAAGGTGGTTCATGTGGCAAAGACTTGCTCTGCCACTCATCCAGCTTGCCAGTACAAACCACTTCACGGCTCTGCAACTGAGAAACCTTTGCGGGCAGGTTGTGGCGTACGTGGTTGCCTTCGTGAGGGCGTTTTGCTGCGAAGCCAAGAAATCCCGAAAGGATTCCGGATGTGCCTTAAACATGGCTGCGGCCAGGATCCCAGGTTCAGAGCAGTCACGCATGGCTTGTGATGACATTTCGGGAGTGTTTTCTCATGTTGACGACATCACGTTGCTTAGTGCACAGTTTCTACGCTTTCCTTGACGCTGCCCGCACGCCTGTGGGTGGCTGTCAGGCTGGGGAAATCAGTTCTCGTCCATGCAGCCCGCCGGGATCCCGCGGACCCGTCTGAGGAGGTGTATCTCATTGCTTGCCTTGGTTTTCCACCGTCAGATGCACGCTTGCTCTGACAGAAGGCGTATGGGCTGCAAGACGGTTCGGCTTACCTGACTCTGGCCATGGGCCCGTCACATGGAGTCGGGATTCAGCCTTGAACTGTGTTTTTCATTCCCTGGCATGTATGTCCATATCCTGCCTTGCTTGGCACTGTCACTGTGCGCTGACAGCGGCTAGAGTTATAAAAGTTTTGCATCTTCGCTTGCGATGTCGAAGCCATGACTCCACGCTGCAGGTGTCGGAAAGGTGTGTCCGGCAGTTCTTTGCCTTCAGGTACTTTGCTAGTGAGGCCTAGCTGTCTTGCGACGGCAGTCCGTGTCGACGATGCGGCTTTCTTTGAGACGATGCTTACGCAGTGGGGTGTCGGTTCGACTGTGCAGGCCGCTCTGAAAGCCAAAGGGTTTGATACGTTGTCTTTGGTGGCTCATGCTTTGCCACAGCCGGACCAATTGGAGTCCTTTGTCGTTTCCATACTCGGCCGCCCGGCCGGCGCGGCTCCAGAGGATCCTGTCCTCACACCGGACGCTGCAGCCCTGAGACGCGTTGTCAAAGAGTCTTGCAGGCTGGCTGCTGGGCCATCGGCGGGGCCGTCACCTCTTGTGCAGTTGCTTGGTTCAGCCAAGCCCAAGTTCACTTTGGCTGAAGTCACTAAGTTGATCGCAGATTTTTCTGCAAAGTATCCCTCGGAATTCCTTCGCCCAGATTCTACACCAAGTGTCTCCCTGCTGCTTCGAGTGAAGGAAGGCCTGGACAACAAGTGTCTTTCATGGACCCCTTGGCGACTCAGGACGTCCGAACAGGAAGTGTCTGTAGTCGAGCAGCGCAGGCCACGGACGGACATGGCCATGCTAGCGTCCCTGCTAGCGGTTCAGGAGACTGGTTCTTGTGAAGCGCATGTTCCCACGAACGGCCCCGTTGAGCCTGCCCTTCGCAAGTTTGTGGGTATTTTGCGCACGGCTATTGCTCTCCTTGACGGCATGCATCTTCTGCCGCTGAAGAAGATGCTTGAGAAGTTTGTCATGTTGGCGACCCAGGTGCCTCAGGACAAATCCTTGCGTTGCCCTATGCTGCAAAAGGTGATTGAGGCGGATAAGGTTCTGTGGGCTGGGATTGCCGTGCTGCAGGCTGAACACTCTTGGTCTCTGGCGGACGCCGTTGCGGAGATGACGCAGATCCGACCTGACCTTCATGCTGCTCTGGCTCCACGTGTCAAGTCGCAAGCCTCAGAATCTCTGAAAAGGAAAAGCCCTCTTGGTGATCGGGATAACAAGCCTCGTGCAGCTGGCAAAGCTGCAGCTAAATCTGCGAAGAAAGGAGGCAACAATCGCGGCCCTACCAATTCGGGCAAATCTGGTCCCAAGGTGTCCCTGTCCAATTGGGCTCGCCAAGTGGACGGGGCAGGCCCGTGTATCCGCTTTCACACCGCCAAATGCCGTAACTCCAAGTGCCGCTTCAGTCACAAGTGCCCTATTCTGATGGCGGATGGGACCCCGTGTGGCAAGGATCACTCTGCCGCTACACACTCCAAGACCCCCCATTGAAGGTCACCGGGAGTCCGGGAGTTCCGGTTTTGGCTTCCCAGGCGCCGGAGGAGCTCCTCATGCTTCGGTTGTTTTCCAGGAGGAGGCACCTCCCGATTTTGGTCCTCAGTCCAGTGCTACTGGTGCAAAGCTTCTTGCGCAGGATTTGCTTGCTGCGGATGGCGTTCTGTCCTGTGGTTCCGCGCTGAAACTTTTTGATTTGGTGGTCTCGGAAGCACCGGATGTTGACGGCCGCTTCTCTGGGAGTCGTTCACTGTCGGCCGGTCTCCGTTCCAGGGGCTCCACAGGCTTGTGCGCATCTTGCTTTTCTCACCCATTCTCTGTACAGGTCTTCAACAGGTTCATTGATCCCAAAAGCCTTAAAAACAACCTAGCCCTGAAAATTCTAAACTCGAAACCCGAAACCCTAAACCCGAAAAAGCCCTAAGAAGCCTTGGTTGGCAAACTTTAGCCCCAACAGAAGTACTGGGAGTTGAAAACCCGAAAACCCCCCATGCCAGAGGGAGATGTCACAAGGGTTTAGGGTCTAGGGTTTAGGGCAAGTATTTCGAAGCATTTTCAACACCCTGACCACAGAGGCAGATATCACAAGTGATTTTAGGCACGGGCCTCGAGCGAAAATGCAATTTCGGAACAGCAGACGTCACAAGCGACAGGTTGCAGATTTTACAGGCAACGTGTCTCTTACAGATGTAGCAGTAGGCAACCCGTGTCTATGAAAGTCACAAGTGACACTTTGGAGATGTCACGAGTGACCCGCCGCTCCGGTGTGGATCACAGAAGCAATCCCAGCACAATTCCTTCCTTTACACCCCTGCTCCATCCACGTTCACACGCACGCACCCCTTATGCAGGAGTAGGTTTCACGTTGTCCGTGGACTTGAGACCCTAAACCTTTAAACCTCAGCTGTACATGGCAAGCACGCTGAGCAGGCGCCATGCTGAGGAGGGGGGGCGGAGGGGGGGGGGGGGGGGGGGGGGGGGGGGGGGGGGGAGGGGGGGCAGGGGAGGGGGTCTAGGATTTTTTCTTCACCTTGTAAACCCTACACTCGGGATCCCCACACCCTAACCTTCTCGAGAAGCGGCGGGGAGGTACGGGGCGGGGGATGTAGGGAAGGGAGCGCTATGGGGGTGCGGGGGTTGGGCATGCACTGGAACGCTGTAGATGAAGCACTGAAAGCGGGGGGGGCGTGGGGGTTGGGCATGCACTGGAACGCAGTAGATGAAGCACTGAAGGCATGGGGTGCTAGAGGGTAAGGGAAGGGCTTGGGTGGGGGGGGGGGAGGGGCTGGGGGTGAGGGCGGTACTCGGAAGCAGTGGGTCTTCACTGACGCCGCCCCGGGCTGGGGTCGGCGGATAACTCTTATAACCCCCATAACTACTCAACCCCACAAACCCCAAAACCCAACTGGGGGGGCTTAGGGGGGATTGAAAGGGGTTTAAGGGGGTTTGAGGGGGTTTTAGGGGGTTTAGCGGGTTTAGGGTTCAAGGCCATCCGGGGTGTTTTCGTTAGGGCCCGAAGGCCTTTAACGCTAAACTTCAAGAAGCACGTGAGCCCTGACAAGCTTAGGCCCTACACTATCCTGAGCTCACGAAACCCCTAGCACCTAAATCCTAAGACCTCACCCCTAAAAGCTTTAAACCCTAAAGGCCCCAAAAGCCTTAAAAAACAACCTAGCCCTGAAAATTCTAAACTCGAAACCCGAAACCCTAAACCCTAAACCCGAAAAAGCCCTAAGAAGCCTTGGTTGGCAAACTTTAGCCCCAACAGAAGTACTGGGAGTTGAAAACCCGAAAACCCCCGATGGCAGAGGGAGATGTCACAAGGGTTTAGGGTTTAGGGCAAGTATTTCGAAGCATTTTCAACACCCTGACCGCCGAGGCAGATATCACAAGTGATTTTAGGCACGGGCCTCGAGCGAAAATGCAATTTCGGAACAGCAGACGTCACAATCGACAGGTTGCAGATTTTACAGGCAACGTGTCTCTTACAGATGTAGCAGTAGGCAACCCGTGTCTATGAAAGTCACAAGTGACACTTTGGAGATGTCACGAGTGACCCGCCGCTCCGGTGTGGATCACAAAAGCAATCCCAGCACAATTCCTTCCTTTACACCCCTGCTCCATCCACGTTCACGCGCACGCACCCCTTATGCAGGAGTAGGTTTCATGTTGTGCGATCTCCAACACCTATAAACCGTGGACTTGAGACCCTAAACCCCTAAACCCTCAGCCCTACATGGCAAGCACGCTGAGCAGGCGCCGCCCCACGTGGCTGCAGGTGCTGTGGTTAAAACCCTAAACCCTGAACCCTAAACCCCTGTTAACTCTAACTTTGTTTTTTTTAGGGTTTAGGCTTTGTGGCTGTTCGGGGTTACGTTGTTACGGCAGTGTTTAGGGGTTTAGGCTTCGGCTCTAGAGCCAAACTTCAAAGATGGCAGTCTACACTGCCCGACATATGGGGGTTTACGATATTAAGGGGTGCCTTATCGGGGTCCTTATTCTAAAGGGGATGCTACTATTCTGGGGTGTATATTAGGGGTCCACTATTTTTCGTAAACCCACATATGACTCCACACCCCAGCCCAAGTTCTGGTCAAAAAATAAGGCCCCAAACTCCCTAAACCCCTGAACCCGTCGACCTAAACCTCGAAGCACCCTAAACCCGAAACCCTAAACTTCAAGCCCTGGGGAAGGTTTGTGAGTGCTGAGGGACTTGGGTTGCGAGCGATGAGGACTGAAGTTGGGGTTGGAGTCGTGTGGTTGCTGGGCTTTTGGAGCACGGACACCTCTCCAGAGCCTCGCGGACATGGGGATTTAGGGTTTAGGGTTTAAACTCCACCTGCCTTTTTATGCATGATTGTTTACATGTCTCTGTTGCGCCATTTTGGCGAAAGCTCCGGGAAAATTCTTTCTTTTGCGCATTCTTCGGCAGCACGGCGCGCGTTCGAGAGGGTTCCTGGTATGCCTTTGTGCGCGCAACCTTCCACCCCAGCCCAAATTACCTAACCCTAAACCCTAAACCCCAAAATTTAAGCCCTAAACCCTGAACCCCTGAAACACCCTCAGCTCCCCCTGAGCTCAACCCAAGGTTTGAAACATCCTCGAACCAGCCACTCAAGCCGCGCCGTGAGGTGCCTGGAACTGGGCGCAGGGAATTTCAGCTTCGCGCTGGGCCTGGCTCGGGCCAGGGGCGCAGAAGGACCTGGAGGTTTAGGGTTTAGGGTCTGTGGGTACCTTGAAGATCTTCTCCGAACGGCAGATTTCGTGAGCTCCAACAGAATATCCAACAGAAATCCAAGAAATCTCGCTTCCGCAGCCGCGGAGGCTGGATTTCATTAGTGGAGGGCCACAGTCTTCACTCGCGTCACCGATCCAAAACAGGAATGCTCCATTTTGTTGTCGTGGTTGTTGTTGTTTCCGCAGCATGTCGGCCTTACAAACTTCCTGGTCCCCAGTCTCGTCTTAGCCTCTTTGTAGAAGATGGGCAACTCGTGCTGTGCCGGTGAGGAGAAATCCGCCGGTGAGGAGATATCCGCTTTCCAGAAGAACGCAGTGAATCTTGCGGATCAGCTTGGCGCGAGCGATAAGACGAAGGAGACCGTGGGTAAGGGAGCGAAGTCGATGGTCGACGGAGTCAACACAGGGGTCGCCGCAGGAAAAGATGGGATGAACCAGCTCAAGAACATGTGGGGCAAGAAATAAAGTGGCGCAAACGGTACAGTTCCTCGCTGCCATATGCAAGTTTTCAGTGCATGCAGCAGCTGTACTACCTCTAGGATGATTTCGGCGAGTGTTTTGATGTCAGAGGCTGGGACTTGCTGCGGGGATTTCAATATCGCGCAGCCTGGGCATTCAGACATTTTCCATTCAGACATTTTCCAGTCAGAGGGCACAATACCGCGAATGTGAAAAAAGGAGAGACCCTCTGGCTTCAAGGCATTGTGTCAGATCCCTTTCAAAATCCCCCGCAGCACCTTGCAACACCTTACTAATATCATATTTGAAAGTTGCTCTCACCGCCTCCCATCCCCATGGATTTAGTGAAGTGAAGTGTAGTAAAGTGAAGTGCAGTGAAGTATAGTATGCTATACTCAAATATAGTCTAGTAGAGTATAGTATAGAACAGCATAGTATCGTAAAGTCTACTCTAGTTTTCACGTGAAGGTGTAGGGTTGAGGGGAGAAGGGGAGAAGGTTTAGGGCGTGGGGATCCCGGGTGTAGGGTTTAGGGTTTAAGGTGAAGAAAAAACCCCTAGACCCTGAGTTAGCCCCTGAATTAAGCTTTAAGCTCTTCAAGGATACAATATAGTATACTAAAGTATACTATATATAATATACTATAGTATGCTATACTCGGGGCTTTGAAGGCTGATAGACCATTAAGGCCTCCGCAGGTGAGGGCCTGGGGTTTAAGGGTTGAGGGGTTTTGTCTGAGACGGTTTCATGTAGGCAGCTTCCTTTATAAGAGTCGTTTCAGAGGCACTGTTTCAACCTCTAACGTTCATTAGAGGCATAATATTTAACCACCTTAGGTTTGGCGGCTTAGGGGTTTGGGGGCTGCGGAGCTTTTTTTTGGGGGGTGCTTCTGGTTAAGGGGGTTCAGTTGCGAGGTTACGCGCTTTGTTCGCAGATGATTGGGCTTTCGAAGTAAGGGCTTCCGTGTAAATTACGTGGGGCGTGGAAAAGAAGGCCACCAGTCCCTCCATCAACTTCCTCTTCAAGAAATCCAGGGCCTTTAGTTAGGGCCTCAAGCCGAAATCCTAGGCCACCTGAACTCTAAACCCCGAGACCCGCAAGCTTAAGCTCAAAACCTTAACTTCTAGCCCCGAACTGACCCAAGCTCTCCATGCGAAACTGCTTGGCTTCTTCGAGTGGGCCACACACCATGGACAAAAACCACCACCCACCCAACCGCATAATTAGTTTCAATTTCAGTTCCAAACCCTCTACTCTCCCCCCCAAACAAAAAGAAGAGAGAGAACAAACGAAAGCTTAAGCTCCAGATTCCCAAACTCTCAACCCGACAACCTGAGCCCCTAAACTTTTGACCTTTGACCCAAAAGCCCCTAAACCCTATAAACCCTAAACCCTAAACCCTAAAAACCCTAAACCCTAAACCCTAAACCCTAAACCCTAAACCCTAAACCCAGGGCCAAGGCCGCCCTCCACGTTGGGGGGCGGCGCTTAAGCCCTTTGACCTCGATGGCACAAGCCGACCCAGATCGCGAGCCCGCCTCCCACAGCATGGGGGTCGGTAGCACCCATGATGGGCCCGGTACCGGAACACGTTCTCCTCGGGACCAGTACTGGTCCCTTTTAATAAAGTAACCCTAAACCTGAGGGCCCCTGTCCTTTCCAGGGCCAGCCTAGGACCCCCCACCGCAGCGTGCCCAAGGACCAGGGGGCCTCAGGCCAGGCAGGGTGGGTGCTCAAAAGTCAGTTTTACCCCCTTGGACCCCCTGACCCCCCTGGACCCCCTTGGCCCTCCTGGCCTTTGTGGCCTTCCTCTGGCCCACGTGACGCCCCCCTGACCCCTTTCACCCCCTTGACCCGCTGCCCTTTTGGCCCCCTCTGGCCCCCTCCTGACCACACACCGGCCCCGGGGACCTCTATATTACCTTTTTGTTGAGCGTACCACATGCAGTCTATCGGCTGTTGGATGCCCACCCAAATGAGACTATCCGGTGGTGGCCCAGTGCCAGGCGAGAAGTTCTGGCAATGAGCTACGCAGCACCGTGGTTGTTCTATGATGCCGGAGCGCCATTAGCTACCACAATTTTTGCTACCGATGCAATGGGACACAGCGAAGTTGATGCAGGCGGTTATGGGATCACAGTTCGTGATGTTTCAAGGGCGGCAATCGAACAAATTTTAGAATACGGGGAATCGCAGGGCCGTTCTGTGTCTCGACTTTCTGGAGATTTCACGGGTTTGAAATTCCCCGAGCGGCCGATTAAAGCTTCCGAGCCTTTTTCACTACTACCAAATGAGATATTCCAAGACGAGGAAAAGGCTAGGTGGCTTCCAATGGCTTGGGGACGCTGGAAAACAGTGGATCACATCACGCTTGGTGAAGCCAGAGCTGTCGTGAGATTAGCCCGACTGCTTAGTGTGAGACCGTCTGCGCGCAGGCACTTTGTCATCATTGACCACAGTGAGGTTCGCCCCAATCTCCAAAATCAACCAGAGGGGAATAATCAGGGGCCCATTGTCCTCCCTAATCAACGTCCCTTTCTCTGTAATCTTCATAGCCACACTACCAAGCGCGCTTTGCATCCGGCAGACATTCCCATGGAAAAGGCGTTCGCGCAAGATGCGTAGCAGCTGTATCCACCAAGGCCACCCTCTTCTTCTCCCACAGCCTGTGTTAGGGCTGTCGAGCAGAGCCGTGTTGGGCTCCGGCATGTGACTGTGCACACGCGATCTATGACCCTCAGTGCTCTCACTCGGCCCGAGGGCCCGGTTGCGAGAAACACAACCACTTCACTGTGCGGCATATGTGCCCAAGCCACAGTGCGGAAACTTGAATGCTGATCTGTGAGACATTGATTACAACCTACTCCTGATACAAGCTACGGATGGCTGTTTCGGGTGCGGTGACCGCTTACCCTGAAATTCAGTGAACGGTCACAGCGCCTGCGCGTTGACACAGGACAAAGTAACAGCACGTCTGCATGATTTGAAGCTGCGCCTCTGTTGCCTGCTTAGGAAGTTGGTTGTCATCAGTCCATATCCATAGGTCGCCCACCCGAAGGATGGCCTGGTAGTGACCTGAGTTCAATGTGGGGGTGAATGATGACTGAGATACGGAATCGTATCCGTCTGCATAAAGGATGCATCCCTCCCCAGAAAGTGGGGGACACGTACTTGGCCTTCAGCTAAGGAGATTGCACGCACATTTTTGCTTATCCCCTCCGGCGTCAGCACATATCTCCCCAATTGAAACCCTACTATGTCTGGCACTGTGGTTAGTGCCTGCAGTCCCCTCTCACCAAAAGCCCATTGCTCCACGCAGTCCTGCAAGCGCACTTCACCCCTTAGGTTTGGAATGCAGAGAGGTAGAGAGAAAGTGTTACAATTTGCTTCAAGGGTGACTTGACCAGCCTCCCCTTCCTCACGGGCTTCCCATTCCCCAAGGTACGCCTGTATCGAGTGCAGTCGAATGAGATGAGTGATGAGCTCAAGCGCATCATGCTGCTGATCGGGCTGCTTCCACTGCCTCATCAAGACTTGCCATGGCATGGTGGAGCGTAGCGCGACCTTCTTTGGTCGTCGGCCTAAGGGCCCTGGTCTCATCACCTGCAGCGCAGTTAACCAGGCGTGTGGAAGATTAGTGAGAGGGAGGAATCTGTGCAGGTGCGTGAACGCTAAGGCAACGGAATTGATGTAACAGTGATTGCTTGTGTTGGAGAGAACGAGGCGGGCCTCTTTCTCAGTCACCTGATGAACTTCTCGACTCGCTGCGCTGCTGGTTGCCTTTGTTGGCGTTCCTTTTTGACTCGGATGCCCCCCACCATCATGGCCGCCAGACCGCACAGCTTCTCCATCTCCGTGTATATGCTGTCGCACGCCGCTCCTCTGTATCCCACGGTCAGCATGAAGGTCACCACCTTTCGTTGCGGCGCCTTGTCGAACTTGCGGGTTGCGTGGAAGCGGAGTATGCATTCTGGTTGAGCCTGGATAAGCTGCACCAGTCCCGCCAGTGTCTGTAGAACTTGCTGTTGCGTCAGTCCTGGCTTGGCCAACGGCTTGAGACAGCTGGACTTCTCGTCCCACCACGTGTAGTTCCAAAGGAGGTTCTCGGGTTGCTCCTGACACCACTCGAGCTTCAGCGCCTTCTGCCTTGCTTCCTCTGTTTGCACTAGCTTGGTCAGACGATGCTGCATTTCGCCCAGCATGCCAAGCACCAGGCTCGTCCGGAGAGGCATGGTCAGCTGATCCGGATTGTTGGACTTGGTGTCCTGCCACTTCTTGGAGGCTTCCAGGAGCTGTGGCACCACTGTGCCCTGACTGGTTTGCGTGTGTAGGACAATCGCGCTTTCCGACCTCATTCTCGCCAGCTCGTCTTCCAGACGTAGGCTCAAATGGGCCAGCTGGAGGGTCAGCTGTTGCGTCTGCCCTGCTGTGAGAGTCAGTTCCTGCTCTCTTTCCCAGCCATTCCGACTGTGATAGCGCGGCGGACCTGTTGGACCCCTTCCATTCTGAGACTGGAAGTCGTGTCTGGGCCGCTTGCCTCTCATATCCGGCACCATCTCCGGACTCCTCGGCCTCGAAGAACGCGGGCTGGCTTGCTGACCCCATTGCCCTCCATATTGCCGCCACCTCCGGATGCATGGCCATGTTCGGCTACGTTTGCCGAGTCAGTGACTAGGGGTGCGGTGTCCGCGTACCCTTCCAGGCGATGTGTCCTTGCTTGGGCCAGAAGCATCCACTGAAGGATCACGGGACAAGTGGTCGCGTGCGCACTCGCTTGGTATTTCTTTACATCGTGGTGGCAATACGGACATTCCTCCTTTATCTTAGGCGCAAACCGCTTGGCTTGCTGCTTAGCCGCTTGGTTGTGAGCCCAGACCTGTCCATGCATTCGTGCATAGTGCTGAGTGAGAGATCTGCTAGAGGGCATGTGTCGGGAGCAAAGCGCACAGCGATCACTCAGGTGAGTGGACACCTGCTCAGGCGGGCTCTGCCCCGAATTGAGGGCCTCGCTCCAATCTGCATGATTGAAGGCACGCTCCTGCTTCGGCACATCGTAAGGAGGCATAGTGAGTTCATGCCCTTTGTGTTGCAACAGTTCGGCTCGAACACAAGCAAGTTGAGTAAGGACCGGACAGTGTCTCGCATGATGTTTTGCTCTGGTGCCATTGCAGAAGGCCTCTGCTCCACACATCCTGCAGCCTGACGTGGCAACATGTCCCGCATATTTGGTCTGCAGATGTCCAGGAGCATGGAAGCTGAGTCACCAAGCCTTTGCCAAGCAACGGGTGGGATGCATGTTTTTGGGGCCCAAAGGGAAAGGCTACGAGTCACGAAATCATCCCTTGGCCAACATGTTGTCAATGTTTGAAAGCTTCAAGTCACACGAGATGACAAGAGCATAGCACAGCAGACACATGTTCTTTTGCTTGAGTTGGAAGAAAGGTCTGAGCCCGCCGTGCCCATGTACCCCGTGCGCTGATTGAGGTTTTCTCTTGAAGGCATCAGGTGGACAGAGCATGGCCCAGTCAGCAGCAAGTCCAGATGCAAGCCTGGAACAACAGGTTATGAGCATCCAAGGCTCAGCTGCGCAGGGCTCCGCTGTCATGAATGGCACCTCAAGTACCAATGGGTATGGTGCGACGAATTCGAGCCCGATCCCGCCGCCACCTCGTGAAGATGAACAACAAGTTGAAGCTTCGGGATCGGGGAGGGCAAGTGGAAAAGGGCTAGAGGCACGGGATGGTGAAGTGGATGCTGGACGGAGCGCAGTGGTGAGTCCAGAAGTAGAAGCTTCGGGTGGACAGACGGAGCCAATACGCCCCGTGGACTACGACGTCGCCTACGCGGAGACCGCTGTGTTTCAAGGAGCAGAATACTTCACGCCGAGATCGCGGACATCTATGGCACCATGGGGACCAATCTCCCAGTTGGAAACGTTGCCATCAGGATGGTCGTGGATCTCAAGGGTGGGAGCACGGATTATGGGGGCAATTGGCTCCAATGAGCTGGTGCCGAGTCCTTTGGCATCCCCACCTCGACAGGGAAGCGCGCCCTCTACAACAACGCCTCCGAGGCAGAGGACAAGGGGTCAAAACCCAACCCCGCCGTCGTCAAGTGGACTGTCAGTGGAGGCGGTGCAAGCTGAGGTGCAACGTCAGCTGGGTCCTTTGTAGGATCGACTGGAGATGGCTGAGCAACGAAATAGCATGTTGGAGAACCAGCTGAGGCAGCAAAGGACGGCAGTTCAAGCACCCGCTAACGCCTCGAGAGCAAGCCTGGAGATACCACCCAAGGCAGATTCCTCTGCGTGGTCTTCGATGCTGGGTCTTCCTCGCCCCGACGCAGCCCTACCCCCAAGCCTGCCTCGCGGAACTTCAAAGTGCTCAAGGGTTAAGCGCCGGTCCTCCTGGAGAAGTTCAAGGCTTCAAGAATCACGAGGCGTTCACCAAAAAGAACCACATCATCCTGGAGGAATAGGAGGGAGTTTGGCTTCGGTTGCGGAAGAGACAGTCGGGGTCATTGGTCAGCCGTCTAAAGACCAGATGACCCGGGAGGCATTTCGACGTGACCCAGTTCTGGGAAGAGAAGGCTCGAGCGCTCACCATGGCCATCACGGCGGAGGTACTGGGAGTTTCGAGGGTGTTTACGATGGCAACGCTAAGCATCAAGATGGTGGTCTCCCACGGCAGCAACAGCCGTATGGGGACACCGAGGCTGAAACTGCAGGAGGGCGAGGTCTTTTGGGGTCTTTGTTCTCGAGGAGCAGGGGACGATCGCCATCACCGCCGCCCGACCATGGAAGTTTAACGTCTACGCCTGTGATCGAGGCCATAGCCCGGGGAGTCCGGCAACTACAGGAGCTCCAGCAGCGCAATCTTCAAGAAGCACGTGGAGCAGAATCTCCTGGAGGAACAGAGACGGTGAAAGCCCGGGCTGCAAGCTTTGCTGGGATTGGCGAGCCCTGGAACCAAGGACGCACCACTGGTCTTCCAAGACTGGATCGAGGTGATCTCCACCGGGATGAAGGACTTGAGCGAAAACAGTGGGGCTTGGTGGGAGGCAGTTCTTCGCACGGTCGAAGAATCGTACGCCAAGTGGCTGGGAGCCACGCAGCTGGAGCGCCTGATGATCCAGCCGGAGAACGCGGACTATGCGGTGAAAGGAAGGTGGACAAGGGTCAATGCCAGGGCATGTCAGTTGCTTCTCAACGCGGTGCCGGAGGGTTCGCTGGGACCTAATCGCGAGGAGGGCAACGCAGGATGTCACTCAGCTGATGTTCCGGTTGTTCGTGCTGTATCAGCCGGGAGGATCATCGGAGCGTGGGCGCACCTTGGCACAGCTGCAAACGCCACCCCAGGGCACCACTGTCGTGGAGACGCTGGAAATCTTGCGTGGTTGGCCTCGACATCTACGCCGGTGCCAACAACTGGGGATGAGTGCCCCGGATCCAACGGTCCTGGCAAAGGGCGTGGACATGGCCACGTCGAAGGTCATATCAGGGAGCCCGGACGCCCACTTTCGGACGCAGCTCCTTCGAACCTCTTTGCGACTGGATGCAAAGCCTACACTTCGCAACGTGGAGGACTACCAGAGGCACCTGCAGGCGGAGGTAGAGCAGATGGCAGCTGCATATGGACGCCAATCCAAAGATCAGGGCAACCTCCACGTCGTCTGGTCCAGGCCAAACAACAACAGCGCCGCCTTCGTCACCTACGCCGTCATCTGGAAAAGACAACAATGAGACATCGTGTAGGTACTTTGTGAAGGCTTCGGGATGCAGAAGGAAAGCATGATTTGGCCAGTTTCTCCAAGGATCAACGCATGAAAAAGTGTCTGGCGTGTGGCGCTGAAGGTCACAGAGCACGAGAATGCCCAACGAAGGGAGGTGCAAAGCGACTGCCTGCCAAGCGAGAGGAAGGGCCAGAACGTTCTCCAGATCGTCCTCAACTACAACCTTCTAACCCGAAGATCGCTGAGATGCAGACTGCAGTCGCCGAGGGGATCCCTTCGTCCTCATCCAGCACGATTACGTCATCAACTGGGTCGTCAATGCCATCCTCAGCAACGAATGCGGGTGGCACCGAAGGTGTACAAACCACACCTGGAGAGCCTGTATGGACCTTGGGCAACTTGATGCAAGCGGCCCAGCAGGTGATGATGGCTAAGAGTGCCGGGGAAAGGGGCGACATGAAGCTCAAGGCGGTGAAGGTTGTCGAGCTGAACGCGACCAACATTCAAGGGAGCTCGGAACCAATGGCTCTTGCTGACACAGGAGCAACGCACCCCTTACGTCGTCCACATTCAGAAGAGGAATGGGAACAAAGTGCGTGGGTTAATGTAATTCTGGCCGGCGGCGAGCAGGTGAAGATGAAGATGAATACCGCAGGCACACTGTTGTTGGGTGCTGAGGAGTTATCCGGGGACGCCGCTTCGAATGCCATCGTTCCGGTGGGTGAGCTGGTGAAGACCCTGGGGTATCGATTGGAGTGGGGGCCGTCGAGTTGCCACCTGGTGGGCCCAGATGGGACCATTGTGCGCTTGTCAACCAAGGAAGGTTGCCCTCATATCTCCGAGGCTCGGGCTTTGGAACTCATCTCGAAGATCGAAAGGAAGAAGCTGGACCAGTTCACCACGGAGGCCAGGGTGCAGGCGATGGCAAGGACGTTGGACAAGTCATGGTTTGACTACTTGAGCGAGGCCTGCTATGGACATTCGGGCCAAGAGGACCGGGCGGTGAGTGCGGCCCCGTTCTTGAAGGGCATCCCGGAGGAGGCGTTGTATGGCTTGGCAGCGGATGTGGAGAATGAGGACGGATGGGAGATCTTGAAGAAGCTGACCTTCCTCAACCGCAGGCAACGCCGACGATTGTGGACCTCGAGGAGTTGGGTGGTCCACCTCTTCGCTGGGAAGAAGAAGAAGGACGTGTTCAGTTGGCTAAACGATGGAGACCGAGTCCTCTTGGAGCTGGACGCGAGGTCGCAAGCGCACAATTTGTTGGAGGATAGTCTGTGGCGGGCACTGTCGTGGGCGGCATCGCAAGATCGCGGCAATCATCGGGGGGCCACCTTGCAGGACCTTCAGCCGCCTTCGGTTCAGGGAGCCGGGGCCAACGCCAGTGCGATCTCGAGCAGAACCGTACGGCTGGCCGACGCAGTCGGCAGGGGAGAGAATGCAAGTGATACGGGACACCAAGCTGTTTGTGCGCATGCTCTGGCTTCATGCAAAATCGACAGCGGGAAGGCTGCAGAGCCTTGGTCGGAGGATGTCAATGTCGACGGTGGCGTTTGTCATTGAGCAGCCTCAAGATCCTCAGGAATACCTGCCCGCCACCGCTCCAAACTGGAGCGAGCTTCCGTCTTTCTGGGACACGGAGTTGTGGAAGGGATATTCAGCGGAGGCGGGGCTCACTGAAGTCAGCTTCGAGCAGGGCGCCTATGGACACAAAACCACCAAGCCGACGACATTGGGTACAAACTTGATGTCCCTGGCAGTACTCAGAGGGGGAAAGACGAACGGGGTCTTGGAGCCCTATGACCAGTCCTGTTTAGTACCCGCCAGCAATTCCAATGTGAAGTTGAAAATGATGAGTAATATATATATATATATATATATATATATAAGTATATGTATATATACACACATGTTGTGGATAAAACATCGTGTTGATTTATAGCCAATGTACTAACCTTCATACATTTTCAGCATTCAGTCAATATCTGAATGTTGATCATAACCAACTCCGTGAACCCAGAACACCAAGCTGTTGCAGTTATCAGCTCAGGAGCACCACACCTGGTTCGACGTCGTGCGTGCTCTTCGGCCAAGCAAGGGCTAGGGTTTGGGGTTGCATGGGTTTCTTTGGCCTACAGCCGGCAGCGATAGCTGCGATGAATAGCCAAGGGCAGGGACGCAAGACTTGTGTGGCAGCTGGCGCAGGGTATTCAAGAAAACTCTTAAGGAGTCATGACTGGACCTCACAACATGCAGACCCAAAACGATTTCCTGGTATGCGCAGTTGCAACCTGCTCTTGACTTGAAGCCTTTTGCGCGCCCACGCCAAACCTCAACGTGCAACCTTTAAACCACGTAACCCTGAGCCTTGCTTGTGTGAGGATTTGGAGCAAGATGATGCTCCGACAGAGGAGGGTCAGAAGATGCTCGTCAGAATCAGGGCAGCTGAGGAAGGTTTTGCTCGGAATTTGGGGAAGGCCAGGGAGGGTGAGGGCAGGCCTTCGGTCTGGGTCAACATTCCGCTTCAAGCACTACGGCAAGTGTTACTCTGGCTGTGACATCACCATGTAGAGCTGTGTGCATTCAATTCTGCTGCCTTGGATCGACAGTCCACAATCACGCTTTTCTAGCTCTGCTAACGGCCTAAAGATTTGAGGCTTGTTCCTGTGAGCCTTCTGAAATTCATCCGCAGCAAGTGCGACTCGGATGCAGAAATGTGCAGAACGGTTTACCAGATCCATCTGTTTGAGGCTATGAGGTCGCGGCATGGTTGGGGTAGACGGGTTCAGGGCTTGGGCTCTAAATGCGTGTCAGCAGGAGCCATGATGAAACACATGAGCTCAAATCACGCGGCAGAGCCAAAGGCCTTAAAGTTAACACTAAATCCTGGACCCCGAACCCCTCGGTGACATTGCGAGGCGTCCACATCCACGATGTGAGAATGGACTTGCAGTTGCGGAGGACATGGATTCAGCCGTCCGGGTGTCTGAGATCCTGGCCATTCCGGGCCCGCGGATACGAGTCGTAAGGTTTGGGGTTACCAGTTGGGCGTCATCACTGGCCGTGGATGGATGTGTGTATTGTCACGGTCAGCTGGCCCGATGGTAATCGTTCGAGGGTGAAGTTAATTTCAGCATCCTTGGCCTAGCAGGATTCGTTTGGCAGGGATGCCCAGGAGCTGCCTTAAGCAATGCCTCTATCGTGTGCCTTGATCCGAAATGAAAGCCAGGAGGCTGCTTAACGAGCCTGTCTTCCTTTTGCGGTTTCCGACACTTGGAATGCCTAAGCTGGGTCAGGATTATAACCCTAAAGTCTAAAGACGGTTTAGGCTTCAGGTTTCGGGCTTAACCTGCTGTATCGAAGACGTACTCTGCACCAGGGCATAATCTGTAATGTAGAACATCTTTTATACCCCCAAACAAAACCCTAACCCTATGCCCAACCCTATACCCTAGGCCTTAGGGGTCTAGGGTTTACGGCTTAGGCTTTGAGGATTGTGGGTTTAGGGTTCGGGTTTTGGGATGAGGGTTTAGGGTGAGGCTGTGGGGTTTTGGGGTTTAGGGATTTTGGGGAAAACGGTTTTAGGGCTGAGGGTCCAGGTGAGGGTCTAGGCCCTAACCCTAAACACTATACCATGATGTCAAACATGCTTGAATGTCTATATGCTCTGGAATCTAAAATCGTAAACGCTTGCGTGCGGCGCCTCTCAGCCATGAGGCCCAAACCGAAATCCGAAGCCCAACACATGCGCAGCAGAGCCTTCAACATTCGACGTGGGCATGCGTGCTTCGAAATTCCAACGCTTGGAGGATCCCGATAAGCCCTAATCTAAGTCCTTAGCATCGTTGGAAGCAAAACCCTCGATGGCTCGACCCTGAACCGGAAAGCCTCGTTTAGAATAACAATTCTGTGTGTGATCCCAACTTTTCGTATTATCGTCATTGAACTTTGCCCGGCTTAGAGCCATGTCTAGCAGCTCCTCCTTCTTGGGGGCCCTTTGACCGTACTTGTACACTGGTCGAACATATGGACTTCTGCTTGCATCTTGCTAGGGGCTTTGCCGTACCGCCCTGCACCGTCGCAAGTGCACAAACCCAGGACACTTGCTCTTCGATGTTGGCTGGCGCTGCTGCAGGCCTTCGTGTACCCCTGCTCGGGGTCAGAAGCCAAATTTGGGCGTAACCCTAGCGCACCCAAGACCTGGCTTCTGGGTCGTTAAGAAATTTGAGAACTTTGGGGCTTCAGTGAGTTTCAGGTCTTGAAGTTTGAGCTTCTCCACTGCCACGAAGTCCTAGATTTCGGACAGCTCCTTAGTAAAGCCCAAATCACCCTTAGCCCCAGCAAACTGGAACCCTCAACGCCCTGGCCCTAGGTCCTGGACGAGATACAGAAGAACGATCAGCACGTGCCCTTTCGGAGGGCAGAGCGGGGTTGGGAATTTACAGGCGCTCAAGTTTAGAACTTTCCGTTACAGTTTCAAAGTTCAGAGGTCAATCGAAGCTTTGCATCACCCACCAACCCCAGAGTAAGAGGCCATGCTCCAGCACTTGCGTTAAGGGAAGCCTCATGCCGCAACCTCCGTGCCAAAAGGGGATGAACTCAGCCTGTCAGGAGCTGAAGGGCTGCGCCGGGTTGGAAACACACGTGTCCCCCCAACCGCACCTACAGCATCTCGGCCAAGGCTCAAGTGCCCATGATGCGTTGACCGCCACCAACCCCCTGTGCTGCTGAAGCCCTCCAGAATGCGTTTGCATCTAACAGTAGATGATTAAACGACGTTAATTGCATTGTATAAGTCACTCCGGACGGCATTAAATCCGGATTCCAGACAAGGAATGGAACAAGGAAAGTCATCTAGGGTAGTTGCGTGCAGCTGACAAGTTATTGTCCAGCACGCCGAATTCTATTCTTGGGGTCGAATTATTCAGAAACAGTTCCAGGAGTTTCAGTATTCCAACTACTTCAATCAATTCCTCGAACCATCGCTCTGTCGCGAGGCCTTCGCGAACAAATGAACATGATTGTAGAATGTTGACCTTCGAGTCATAGCCCTCTCCCAGCCCCGGTCCATTGATTCAATCCCCCCTTCAGGCCCAGAGTCGGGCTCTCCTTTTTGTTTTAAATGGGACCCTGTATGCTATCTCAAGCCCTTCTGCAGTCTCTAGTTTCAAATAGGGCTCCATCTCCTGCAGTCTCCTCTTCAGTCCTCAAGAACCCGCAGTCTCCAGTTTGAGGTTCAGCCCCCGCAGCCTCTACGGTGAGTTAGGCCTCAAGGCCTTGCAGTCTCTTGTTAGGGCTCCAGCCCCTGCAGTCTCTCGTTTAGGCCTCAAAACCCTGCATTCAGCAAACGCTCAAAGCCTAAGCATTGATCGGAAGGTGACCTCTGCAAACACCTCAAAAACGTTCTCGATTGAGGGTGGTATATGATTGAGTTCCGGGCCTGAGGGATCTTAATTAAGGGCTGGGTATAAGTCTAAAGTGGGCTGTAGTTGGTTCTGGAATACAGTTAGGACTCCAGAATAGGAGTTCAGTTAGAGTGTTCGATGGGGGGAACTGGGAGGGCTGAATATTCTTTCAAGCTCGTTCATTGACTTCTGGATACAAACTTCTTCTCAGAAACACATCCCAGGAATGCAGTCAATCCATTTAAGTCTGTCAGCCAGGTTCTTCTTGTGAATCCTGCTTACTGTCTTGCGAAAGGAACTTAATCAATAGAATCAACTAATTCCCCAAGCAGTGTTAGCAATATGGGTTCCCCCGTTCAGGGTCAGGACTATTGAGTTGAGTTGTTGAAATCGCGCTCCCATCTCCTTTTTGGCCCCGAGGTGCATCCTGGACCCGAAACCCACCCCTAACCCGAACCAAGCTTCAAATCCTGAACTACTCAAGCTTGATCAAACTCCTCACACGAGAAACCTTGACCCCAAACCCAAGACCCCAAACCCCAATCAGTCCAAAACCCAAAACTCTACCCCAAGCCCCTTGAACCTCCAAGCAGGTACAACTGCGGGAGTTCTTCGACCGTCCTGTTGAGGCCGATGTGTTCCGCAGCGAGGGGCTCAGCAAAGGATCCCAAAATGAACGATTTAGCGTTGAGGCGTGTGTTGAATCTTATTTTCTTGGAAGCGGCCCCTCAGGGGTTTGGGCAGCGTAGCTAGCCCTGAGCCTGGAAGCCGATCCCTAGAACGCTAAACCTCCCATCCCCTTCACAAGCTCCCCACTTAGTAACCCTAAGCATCCCCAAGCCATAAACTTGCATAATCACTGCATTGTTTTAAGCCTGTCGGAAAGAGGGCTCTTTGGTGGCTTTGGCTCCGGTTTTACGGGTTTTTTCTCCTGCCGATGGATATTTCTCTGAACTGCAATAGGGCTTAGGGAGGGTCACAGCGACTCCTTGCAAAGCTCGCGATCTTTTTTCTCAGCTTGAAATGAATAGCTTGACAATGAATTTATTCCACTCCAAAGCTCTCTCGTCTTATGAGGAATTTCTGAAACATGAAGCCCTTTGTCGATTCGCTTGTTGTGGCTTTCGGGCCCTAGAAGCCAGTCGGAACGTTGACCAGGGGCTTGACCTGGTTCCGGAGCTAACGTCGGAGTTTGAAGCTTAGGGTGTTTGCTTCACAGGCTTGGGACATAGAAGGGGTCTGACTCTAAAGTTGAAAGTACAGTCTGAGAAGGTCAATCACACCTCCAATGTCAACCGTTGCCGGCATTCAAATATGAGTTCCTTGTAGTTGAAAGCCTTCAGGTGTATAGGTAGGCCGTGGACGCAGTTGCGCTGTAAAAGGTGGCCTCTGTTCAAAAGAAGTACTTAGCAGACAAACGCAGTGACTCTAATCTGGGCTTTCTCCGAAAGCCGTGTATGTGTGTTGCGGTGTCTCCTCGTGATATGGCTGTTGAGTGCATGGACCCTTAAATCCCTTAGCTCCCATTGATTTCACGGGCCAGGTTTGGACAAGAGGCAGCATGAGTGGCTGTGAGTCTTTGGTGCTCCCGTCAGCAGCCGTGAGCGTCCTGATCACTAATCCCCTCAATCATCCTCAGCCCCCGAGACAAAAGCTCTGAAAGCCGAACTCTACAGGGGAAGTCAAGCCCTAAACCTCATGCCTATGTTGAAAGCTAGACGACTAAATTTTAGCCTCGTTCCTGAACCCTGTAAAAGCCCTATTACAACCTTCCAGTCGTCACACGTTCCAGTCCATGTGCCATTGCGGGGGTGTTGTTTTTGGCTTACGTCATCGACTTTGAGGAAGCCTTTGGGTCCTGGAATTCACACCCGGTCTGGACTGCAGCCTAAGCTCGGCTTTCGAAGCACATATGCCCGGAGCATTCGGCAGCTGTTGAGGGCACTGCGTAGCTTCATGAATCAGTGGGGATTTTGAGCTGCCTTACAGCAGCCAGACCTGCTCTTTCAAATGGGTTGAGGGCTTCACCGTACAGATCCTCTACACCTGAGGGTGGCTATAACCAGGAAAGAGCCCTGAACCCCGCCCGTCTTTGGCGCGTTAATTGAAAAAGCTTTGAGCTTCAGAGTGTTTTCCCATTTGGAGTTGTTTTCAGGTGTTGAGGGGGTAGTGCGGGATTCAGAGCTTGTTCGGCAAAACCCTTCTTGTAGCCTCTTATAATGCCGCAGATCTCAGCAGCTTCATGTCTATGATGGTCCTGATTGTCGTGGTACTCGCAAAATCCATCACTTGAGCGGTCGTAAGTGGTCGTACAGCAAGATCCAGGACAAAGGCCCTAAACTGGCCCTAAACTTTTCGAAGCCCTGAACGTCCCTGAACCCTTAGCTCAGCGTCCAGGGCTTCGGCTTCGGAACCACTCCACCATCGGAGTGCCCCAACCAACTGGCATTGAATCTACTGCCCCCCCGAGCATGTAATGCTCCATCCTGCTTCCCCAAACACACATTAAGTAATGCATCCCTGAGTATAGAAACACAAAAGTGCTCAGGCTTGTGTTAACTGTTCTTGTGCTTTAGCGAAATTTTCGGGTTCGGGAAGTTCAAGGGATGCAGTATGTTATGTTACTTTAAGCTGCAGTTGTGGTGTGCGAAAGCTTGCGGCGCGGCCAAATTAGGGAGCCTAGGCTTGGGCTGGAATGAGCTCAAAGGGTGTCATACTACTCCCTCTTGTGTTCAGCATCCTTGCTTCGCATTGCGTGTCAATGCGTGCCATAGATCAATTGATTTGTATGATGTCGATTGGTAGAAAGCTAGGCTTAGGCTACGCATTCTACGATTTGTAATATTGCTGGGTTGATCTCGGCATTGAGAAAGGGAAGCTGGAATTGGGAATTGCCACAAAGTTAATCGGTCTTCTTGGTTTGGTTGTGCAGAGCGGTGACCACTCAAAGGTAAATTATCCATTAAATATGCGGCCCTTTGCAGCGTCCCGGATTCTGTCGTGTCTCTGTGACACTCATGTTGGCATGCGGGCTGCGGTGCGTGGTGCCTGTCAGATGTTGCGTTGGTTGTGTATTCAGTGGCTCTTTCAAACAGAGCATGGCAGCCAGCCATGCCCGCTGTAAACTCAAAAGCATCTGCGAGCTGGAGAGTTTCAGCAGTCTGCAAACAGTCCACACATGTCACACATGTCACCCCTTTCTGCAAAGCAGCAGCGATGAGTTGCTGCTCAAGCAGGAATCCTTCTAAGAATTTCTGTTGAATAGCATCCTGCAAGTCTACACTCCTGAATCACGGCTGCGCGGCCAATGTCCAGACCATGGCGCACTTGCCTTGCTGCAGAGGTTGCTTTGGCAGGTTCGGCTGCTCGGTTGCAACGGATGGAAGCATGGGGCCACAAAGCAAGTTCACGTCCCTATAGTCTGCACACTTTCCTTGGCACAAATTTTCGTCCACTTGCACCATGAAGAATTGCAGACTGATGTCGACGAATTGCCCACGGCGTTTCTTCCTCTGCGTTGGTTCAGAAGTGATAGACAAGCTCTTGGACAAGCCGCGCGTTCGGAGCACGAACCGTGCCGAGGTCATAAGCGACCGACCCCACAACATCGAGGAGTTTCCATTTCTTATCCTGTTCATGTAGTTTTTCGGCCATCCGCAGCGACACAGTCACCATGCCGCTGTGAAATTAAGACTGCACAAAGCTCACGAACAGTCGATGTCCTGCGCTTTGTTGAATCCCACCTTCGTTCGCCAGCAAAGGATCTGGTCTCTGGCATGAGCATTCAGGCTCTCAGCTCCATAGCCCAGAGTTGTGGGATTTTGGGGAGTCTTTGGGTTGCTTGGAGCTGAAGTGGGTGCCATGACCTGCAGCGGCTTAAGGTCTTGCAGTTGCATGGTCTTGTCTCGTGACTCGGAGGGGCCTTAAAAAGCCACTCAATCTCGAACCCTAAGCCACCCGGCTAATGTTCAGATTGCTGGGCCAGCTAGGTTGGCCTGCCATGCAGGCAGTCAACCCTATGTTGTTTGCGCCTTTCCTGGTGCTCTGCGTGCCGCTTCTGCTGCTGGAGTGGAGGATATCTCCCCCGAGCGTACCGGCCTTCCATGTGCGCAACATGCAGGACGAGTCTTTGTCCAGCCTTGTGCACGAAAGGCAGGAAGCCAACCAACTGAGTGCGCACATCCGGCATGGAGACAGGGTTTGGAATCTCGGCGTTGACATTGGCACTTCGTGCATCACCATCGCGAGGTTGTCTGGGAACTTGAATGAAACAGTTTGTGTGGAGCCGAACACGGTCATTTTGCCAAAAACACGGGATGCTTGGCTCAAGAAATCAGCGACTTGTGGACAAAGCAGCCACGGAGCAGCGAGAATTGTCATGAAATGTTCCATTGCATTTCTAAGGAGAACATGGCCCGAAATGGCGTCGGAGATGCCCATCTGCTGAGCGGGATCGTCGCCGACGCAGCCCATTGCCCAGAGTCAGTGCCATTTCAGGGAGACGAAGAACTCCATCGTGCGGAAGATGCGCGGCTTCCCCGCGAAATGTCCTACCTTGGAATAAAGTACAGCGTTGAAAGCTGCTACAGCCTGCCGTATTTGGCATCCAGGTTTGGCATGCCCGATGTTCTTTTTGCTGATTGCGAGGGCTGCCTTCCAATCATCATTCGACAGTTTCCATCTTTCTTCTCAAGACGGCAGCTCCGGTTGATCATCTACGAGATGGATGGAGACCACCAGACCTATGAGAATATGCATGAGTCCTTGGTTGTGGCTGGGTTCAAACTGTTGGAATTTGGCTTCGTGTGCGTCTGGACGCGAGAGCTGAACCCTGTCCTTAACTTGTGGCCGATCTATCACAAGCTCCTGGCACCAAGCATCCTCACTTTCGTGCTAGACATACTCATGGCCTACACTCTTCCAGCCCGGCTTGCCGCGGTGCCATTCTGGCGATGCTCGGCCCTTTGAGGAATTCGAAGTGTTTTTGCCATCTCGTGCCCATGCAAAGCTCCTTACAGCACCACCACCCTTCTAATTATCCTTCTACTATCTTCTACTCGTAGCTCCATGAAAAGCACTTATCAGGATTTCTTCCCATCACCCACTGTATCGATGGCACCTTCTGTGAGCCTTTCGGGATCTTGACCCAATGCGTCCTAGCGCCGCTATGTGCCGGTGAAGACATCCCCGACTGGCGCCTTTTTGGAGGCCTCGCCTATCCCGACGACTGGATGAAGCCGCGCCACAAGCTCTCGAAATGGTCACGACAGGGCCTCTTGGTTCAGGGGGGTTGTTTTAAAGATGTTCCGAGGCTTTATGATATGGTAAGGTTTTCGAGAAGGGGCCCTTGTTTTGATGTTCCAGGCAGGTCCACACAAAGTGCGCTCGTTTCGGAGGCTTCTACACCCTGGTGAAGTGGTTCTTCCTCTGGGCCCTGGTCGCCTGGCCGGCGGCTCTACGAGTTTCCGGGTCCAAGATGGCAGCCTCGAGGCTCATGCACCGAAGCTCAACGAAGCTGAGAGGGGCTTTTTGCGGGCTCCGGCTCCAAGGTTTTGCACCCCCCCCCTCCCCCGCGCCCCCCCCGCCCCCCTCCAGGGTTTAGTTGGTGCTTTCTCAGGGCGCTCGGAGACGTTCCCATGTGCTCCATGTGCTCACCATCATGCAGCTCAAAGTGTCGTAGGTCTGTGGGGCATGGAACGGCCGATAAGCCGAGTCAACATGCCGCAGTATTTGCATTTGCATTTGCGATCGCAGCTCACGAGTAGGAGCCAAGCGCGGCGTGAAACACTACAAGCAACAAGTTGCCCGGCTGTTCAAGACAGCAACTCGCTCCGGCACGTATGCTACAGCGTGCGAGGAGTCAAATCCCACCAAAAGCTAGAAGAATGTACAGAAGAATGTACAGAAGAGTACAAGCGCCACTCAGAAATGAAATGAAAGAAGTGCATGGAAAGACAATCGTACCTCTCATTCAAGTCAAGGACAGGGTCTCATCGGGAATATCAGAGGCACGTTGCATCCATGCCAAGTAAGAATTGCACGTGGCAGTCTGCAGATCCTCTTTTGTCGCAACTGCGGTGGTGCGCCCGTCATCCGTAACCCAGCTCATCCATTTCCCTGCCACATAGCGATGCAGAATGCATTTATAGTGACCACTAGTGGTAGTCTCGCCCAGATGATATATCAGCGATCAGATAGTATGCACAGAGAGTCACGGTGGCAGCATTTGCACGAACAGGAATGAAATATGCACGACCAGCCTCGGAGCACACAGGATCGAACATCTTTTGCGTGCCTGCCATGGAATGGAGTTGCCAAAACGTTTGATCTGTATCAGCAAAAAGGGTGGTGATGGCGAGAAGGGCATATACACAAGTGGTGTGTTGCGAAGGTGGAAATCCTCAAGTTCCATCGGAGCCGCCTGTGTTGCCCATGCCCCAGTGCAGTCAGCAAGAGACTGCTCACCTGGTGATACGGTCACTTGTGTGTGTCTGTTTAAACCATGGTCAAATTTTCTCACCAACTTGCCCCCCTGCACAAGCCAAGCTTCCCACGTCCCAAAACAGAGGATTCGCTGCAGTCTGCCCAGGACAAAAATCTGCAAACTCGGCTGCATCGTGCTGACTGGTAATGTCTGACCAGCCTTGTAAAAGAATACGCCATGATAAGAGACCTGTGAGCTGAAACGGTGTGATGGAACGTTGAAGCAGCACACGAAAAGCCTCCCAGGAGCGCCCCAGGAATGAGCACAGGTCACCTTCACACGCTGCCAAGCACCAAGCATATGACAAAGCGAAGGAATTTTCATAGCAAAGATTGGATGGATTCAAAAGGGCAGAAGTCAAAGCAGCCTTGTAAGCTCCTGCTGTATCGCCGGTCGGGCTTGCTTGATCTGGAGGCCAGCGATCAGCAAAGACGCCAACCCGCGCCAGCGATTCAGGATGTGAAACAGGTCGTCGCCGGATGCATGCCGCAGTGATATTTCTGAAAGAAAGGTGGCAACGGGCCCCTGCATCTCGCCCGTCAGGCGACGTGTCGCCTGGAACTTGTGAAGCAACCCCTCCGGGGATAGCTCCAGGAACGTGCGGATCTCTGTCAGGTCCTGAAGAAATGAGGCGGGACTCATCGTCGCAAGTTGGGTGTCCGGAACGAGCTCCTCCTTCTGACTGTCCCACCTCATGTAGTGCCAATCCCCGCCTTGGGAAAGCCAGCCTTTGCGCTTCAGCGCAGCAACTTTGGTGGGATCCCCCAGAAGACCCTGGTGTCGCTCCTCTATCTGCTGCAGAAGGAAAAGCATCACTGCGCCCCGCAAGGTTTGGCGAAGTTGCGTCCTGTCGGCCTGGTGTTGTTGTCGCCGGCGAACCATCTCCTGGTACATCTGCAATACCACCGAGTCGCTCGCCTGAGAGTTCTTCATCGTCCAGACATGTGTTGTGTCCTCGGCCATGCGCAGTAGCAGATCTTCTTGCCTCAAGGTCAGCTGGGTTACCATTGACAAGAGATCTCTCGCGAAGTGGTCGGGCCCCGCATTCGAAGGCCTTGAGTAGGAGCCCTCGGTTGTCCAGGGGCTCTCCCATGGGTCCAGCTCTGGATGGTCTGGGGGGAGAGGAGATCGTCGTGCCGGATCCGGTCGCCTCCTTTTTCCCAAGCCCTGAGGCATGCGCCCCGGGGTGCGCTGGTTCCTTTGTGGCGTGGCGATGGACCTGTGAACCGGTGTGCTCGGGGACGCCTGGACCTGCTGAAGTCCCAAGTTCCCTTGGGGCTGCGCCGGGGCTGCCACCATCATCTGGGCAGCTTGTTGCAGCTGTGGAAGATAACCATCGAATAACAGCTGATCGTCCTGCGCCATCCTGACAGCCAAGAATTTCTGACAAGAGACACAATTGAAAGGCCACTGCGCATTTATTGGCGTGAGGAGCGGGCCTTTTCAAGAACGTACCACACCAGCGGCAGGGCGATATAATGCTGCGAGCCAGCAGCTTGCATTTGATGCTCACTTGTGAGGAGCATTTTTGCCATTCAAGCAAATGAATGCGTCGCAAATGCGTTTGCAAATGCTGAGAGTCAACAACCCATTGCCCGCGCAGACCACAGTGGTTCTTCAAGTGTGAGATTTCGGAAAAGTGGTCTAAGGCATGGTGCCAACCCTGCTTGCGCAACATTGCGCGTAAAGTTTCATTATATAGCATCGGGCGCGGTTGCTGAGATGTCGGAAGACAGAGGGCACTTGTCGTGGATGCAGAGGTCCGTCGTGTCTGCTGAGTATGGACCTTCCACATCTGAGCACAGAGTCTGCCCTCAATGTGTCTCTGAAGATCACCCCATGAACCAAAAGCATGACCGCAGTGCGCACACGTGGGTAGACCTTGTATAGAATGCCGCCATCTATTGAAATGACTGCCTGTCAATGGCAAGGATGCCTGATGTTGTTCATTGTAGTGATGCTTAAGAGCCTGAAGAGTCCCAAAAGAACTCCAGCCTTGGATCGCTATACGGGCTTTCCTGTGGTGCAGCCACATTTCTCTGATGGGTGCTTGCACTTCTCCACACTGCCAGGCCTTGGCAGGAGCGGGTCGAGGACCTGGCTTCTTTGGAAAGACATCTTCCATTGCCTGCGTAAGCAGATTGTTCAGCTCTTCAGGCGTGGCGGGGCAGTGAGTGTCGAGTAGGTGGTGGACTACATGTTGCAGCCTTTGGGCGTCCTCTGTGTGATGCTGTGTAGCGCAGCAGAGGGCTTCCTTGTCATATGAGATTGCTGTCGCGCTGTTGCTCTTTGCATCCACTCGGCGGCGGGACCCCTGATAAGTGCGCAGCGGGAGACTGCCAAAGACCGGAAAGTGACGCCCGCCCTGTTGCCATGCAAAGAGAGACATATTATGCTCGGGACATGCGTGTCTTGCTTGATGATCAACGCACGCACGTCTGCGCAGGATATAGTCAAGCTGAGTGCAGCCCTGATGGGGCGAGAAAGTGTGAGCTCCAGCAGCAGTGGTCCAGGTGTTGGTGGCAATGAGATCATGAGTTTCAACAAGCTGTTGAAAGCGGTCCTGATCCACTGGTCGAGTCTTTGGTGGTCTGACTGCAGGACCCACCCAGTTGGTAGAGGAGTGAAGCGTCGTGTTGAAGTCGCCTGCACAGATCAGGGTGTTACGTACAGGGGTCTGTGTGATAAGGAGGGAGAGGGCCTGCCATACAGAATCTCGCTTTTGTGTAAGCGACGTTGTTTGGCATTTTGGGCTCCAAACATATTGATACACACAGCACACATCTATCGAGCATCCGGCTCGGGGTGGTGTGACACGAACATGCAGGAGGCGTCCCGGAATGACTGATCGCCGTCGAATCGCCTCGGCCATAGGGCACAGACGACGGTTGACGCACACCATCACCCCTTGTCCTTTGTGCCCCGCTCCAGAGTACACGATGTGCCAGTCATCGGTGGAATATTCCACGTCAGATGGCCGCCCGCATTCCTGAATAAGTACAAGGTCAAGGGTGTGAACGAAATCTGACATCCACAGCATGAGCTCATCATATGATGCACTGGAGAGAGGCCCGGTGTTGAAGGAGACAATACGTAGTCGTTTATTGGTGACGCGAGGCGGTGCACGCTGCGGGGTGTTGATGATGGGTAGGTTGCGCTGAGCATTGAGCGTGTCAACAGTACACCATTTTCCTTTGTACATAGTACCGCCATGCAGGCTAGAGGCCGCGCGAGAGCACGCCCTGTGGTACGCGCGCTTTCTGGCAGGAGTATAGACTGGTAAACGCCATGCACTTTGCTACGCCGTCCTAGCAAAGCTGGAGTCTGGGTGAAAAGGACGACTCCCGCTGATCGTGTGAGGATCAGCAAACCTCGTGTTTGAGTCAGGAAAGGATGGCTGTATGCGCGCAGAAAGGAGTGGCTTAATCTGAGCAAGAAAAAGAAGTAGACATCTGACACCTCCGGATTTGGGACCGGAGCGGCTCGCAAGTGGTGAAATGTGAATGCGCGTGTCTGAGTCTGAGGTCCCTGCTGTCCTGGTAA
Source organism: Symbiodinium natans (assembly GCA_905221605.1). NCBI lineage: Eukaryota > Dinophyceae > Suessiales > Symbiodiniaceae > Symbiodinium > Symbiodinium natans. Next base: position 1,059,763 of record CAJNDS010002535.1, read on the forward strand.
GAGAAGGGGAGGTGGATTCAATGGAGGGCACATTCGGAACAGCCTTCGGCCAGTCTTCAGTTCCATTGGCGAACGGAGTGCATGCAGGCTGCTTTCTGAGTGCGCCACCATCAGCGGACATTTTGCCCAGGAGGTATATGAAGGGGTTCGGCAAGCCACCAGTAAGGCTGGTTTGAGACGAAGTGATACTGGCGCGACACAAACACAGACATGCAGCAAGCACATCCGAATCGGCATTGCTGGATCGATACCTATACCTGGCCATGTGAAGCACTCGAGACCAATTGCGCAAAAATGCACACCAGAGGCTCACATGATGGCGCCGCTTATTCTGATATGCACGCAGTGACGCCTTGTCATATCTTGACTGCTTCCTGCGAGACAGGTGCCTCCATTTGAATCTGGCCCAGGGATGACTGCGAGTCATTTGCCCCAGGCATCCAGGAGTGAATTGTGCAAGGTACCCCAACGCTGTGCAGCTTTCAGTAGAGCCACGCCGGGTGCTGGGCTCAGCCAATCTAATCCAGGGCATTGAGGTCACCTTTCCTGAGGACGGCGCAGAACCCCAAGGCATCCTAAACAACCGAAGCAACCTTATCCAAGGACTCCACCAGCCAGTTGTCAGTAGGCTGACATTCATGGGTGTGGACTCGGACCTTCCATTCAAGCGAGTGCGCCCAATGATAACACACACACAGAGAGACTCAGTGACCATGCCTGAGGGTGCGCGCGAACAGATTGGCATATTGATTTTCCTGCAGGGATCTCAGGAAATCCAGCATTTGGCCCCCCTATACAAGGGCCGTAAATGATCTCTAGTAGAGATTGTGTAGGGGACCTGTAAGGAAGGGCCAAATAGCCTCTGGGAGCCACATTTTGCCCTGAAAGCCTGAAAGGAAAGTTGCCAGATTGGCAAGTCGCTTGGATTCGCCCGAGAAACAGGTCCAGGGCACTTAGGGGTGTGCGACACGCAGCGCTGTGACTCCAGAAGCTGAGACACTCGACAGAATGGGTGTGGCTGTTGCTCCGCTGTGACCGCAGGGGGAACAAGGTCCTGGCAGCCCAGGCTTGGCAGAAGGCTGATGCGGTTCCAAAGCGCATGGAAACACAGTCCTGAGGGTGACTCGGCCCTGCAGCCCCGAAAAACTGGGCTGAGACATCGGTCTCATTTTGTTCGTGCTGGATGAAGCAGCCTGACTAGGCAGTGAGCAGAATGCGAAGGGTCGGAAGCACGCTGCAGGCGTCACAGTTGAGCTGCTGAGAAGTTCGAAAGGTAAGCATGCACTTTTTAGCTGGCGCAGCGAGGCAAGGAAGAAGCCATGCAATTCATGCGTGGTGCACATAGACACAAACACCAAGACGACCAGTGAGTGTTAATTACTGGTGAAATCCTGCAGCCACGGCTAGTCACCCGTTCCCTTGGAGCTGTCATGCTGCTCATCTCTATCTGTCCTTTCCGGCTCAGCAGGAGCAGCCTTGGGCATCGTTGATGAAGTGGGAGCCGACCGCAGAGGATGGAGGTGCTGACCATGGCGGCACGGGAGGTAAGGAACGAGTTGGTTTGGGTACCACTGAACCCGTGCCCACCATAGGCTCGGGGGAACTCCCCTCTGCATGCTTCGGTGCACACTTCGGCTTTGGTTCCGGGGGTCCAAAGGGGCCTCCGTGGCTTGGCTTTGGATGCACAATCCAGCTCCCTGATGCAATGAGGTCCGAGACAGAGGGCGAGGTGTCCGGGATCACTTTACCAAGTGCCCATGGGTTGGGCAACATCGCGCTGCCTGCTCCAGCCGTGGCATGCACGCCCGGAACTGTCGTGATTGGTGTTGGTGGAGGGGGGCCTCCGGGAGAATGAGCGAGATGTCCCATCGGCTTGGGCCATGCTGGCAGGGGTGGCAGTGGGCCAACCGGCGGTACACTTGGTGGTGCCAGCGCAGGATGTGTCGGAGGTCCATTCCATTGTCCCCATCACTTCCTGAAGACGATGAGGTAGATATCGTGGGATTTGGCCCCGAGACCATGGTTGTGGTCGGACTCCACGTCTGCGCGCCTCGGTGCTGACGCAGCCTTGCTGTGCGTGAGCGCGACGCACATCTTCTGCGTCGATCACAGCACCAAAACATGGTGGGCAAGCTAATACGCAGGGAATCCCTTCAACAACCCTCCAAAGCTTAGGGTGCAGAGTAATGATCCCAGTGCATGTGCTGCAGACTGTCAGAATGGAACGAACATGATCAGGACAGACCACTTGAGCCCACCTCTTTGAATGAAACAGAGCTTTCCGAGCTTGGTGCATTGCACTCTCATCCACATGACGGTACTTTTGATCAAATCCGCTGGAACGGAACATGAAGCCCATTCCCGCCTTGTATGTGCCCATCTCCGATGCTGGCCAACTATTTTGATCAATGCGCTTCAGTGACAAGGGGTATATGCTGAGCCAAGCTGCCACAGGTGTGACTGCTTGATGCGCATGCTGCAAGCGCCACGTGAGGGAGCTGAGCATCACACAATGTGTCACTGATCCACATGAGCAAGCCCCAGTCAAGTAGTGTGCACCTAGGGAACAACCCCCTATGTTGCAGTCATCAAGCGGCATTTTGCAATACGTCAGCGGACAGGTGTGACGCATATGGGCCTGAAAACGTAGCCTAAGGTGCTTATTTACAGCTTTACAGTGTGCCGGCATCATTCTGGATCCTGAAGTGCAAGCAATCTGTCTGGCGCAATGAACAGCATAGCAGATGTTCGGATACTCCCATCTCTGGTACTCAGCGCAGCATGACCTGGGCGTGGCAAGAGCAGTATCTTGTTTGTTGGATTCCGTATAGGGAGGGAAAGCGAGGCCAAGGCCAACCCTCACGGACTGTTCCAGCAGCGCAGTGCCTGACACACATGCGTGAACGCACAAATGTCCCTCCAAGTCCCTGGAACGTGCCTTCTGCGTTCCCCAGTGGATAGGCCCGTCCACGGAGCTACGATGAGATGCGATCGTCTGTGAAGCATCGCCTGGGAACAAGTTTGACCAGCCAGTGCAGTTGTTTGCTTCTAGGGACTGGCGGATTAGGGTAACCAAAAAGGGGAAGGGAGGGGGAGGCAGGACAAAAGGGACTAGCACCAGTCCTCTTAAACCCGAGGCCAGAGCCTGCGTGCCAGCCAGTAGGTTCAGTTCTCCAGCTGTGCATGAAGTCTTCTCCTTCGCCTAGGAGGCTCATCTGGACTTGGTGTCTGCTCTTGACATGGGTCAGAGTCATCCGTTGCTGAAGGGAAAAGCGGTGATTCAATTGCTCGGAGTCGTCTGGGCATGGAACGTCTGCAGGAAGTAAGTGGCACATTCTGACTCAGTAAAAGCCAACAGCCACCGAAGCCCCTGCCGTCCAGTATTTCCATATGTCGCCTCCAATGAGCCAACAACATGCCCTGCCAGTGTTGCTCCCATATTCCAGTTGACCAGCAAGTGATGTCGCAGTGAGTCGCTGACCATGGCGCAATAACTCGTAGCGTCGCTGCCAGTCGCATACTGTTGCCACCAGTGCCGCATCGATGGTAACATCGGCTGCCTGTAGATGGCAAGGGCAACTCGGTATGCACGCTGTGTGGTCCTGCGCCAGTGAGTTTGCAGCCTCTCCAGAGTGTCGTCCACCTAGTCTCGATGTGACATGTAGTTGCAACGGACCTCACAGCCCCTGCGCCGTCCCGCAATGCTTCGTCTGTTGGGATGCTGATCAAAAAAAATTATTTAGGATCAAGAAAAAATTTATTTAGGATCAAAAAATAATTTATTTAGGATCAAGAAATAATTTATTCTGTTCTTCCGACTGAGAGAGGATAGGGGAGGGACGGAGGGAGAAAAGGAGGGAGGGAGGGAGGGAAGGAAGGGCGGAAGGACGGAAGGAAGGAAGGCAGGAAGCAAGCAAGCAGGGAAGCAAGGAAGCAAAGGAAGGAAGGAAGGAAGGAAGGAAGGAAGGAAGGAAGGAAGGAAGGAAGGAAGGAAGGAAGGAAGGAAGGAAGGAATCAAGAAAGAAAAATAGCAAAAGAAAGAAAGCAAGGACGAAGTCGTGCCAGCTTGCTGCAAAGCATATGCATCCTTTTGAAACACCTTCTGCGAGCATTGTGTTTGCAAATGGGGGGCGGGGCCCTCCCCCAACAACGGGCCCGAGAATTTTTTGCCTAACGTTTGCCCTGCCTTGTTTTCCTTGGTAACGTTGGCCCAGGTCCGCTGGCCCTCTGGTCCCTTAATCTTCTGGTCCTCTGGCCTTCTGGTTGCTTGGTGCTGTGGTCCTACGGTCCTCTGGTCACGTGGTCCTCTGGTCCTCCAGTCATTTGGTCCTGTGGTCCCGTGGTTTCCCGGTCCCGTGGTCAGATTTTGTTTTTCTTTATGTGTTTTTGGTCATAATGGTATATTTAGTTAAGTAGGAAAACATAACATAACATCATATGTTATAATATGTATATATATATACACATATATATATATATAAGTATGTGTATATATTAACACAAAGAATAACAAAATAATGTCATGGAACAGAGTATCATAGAACACAATATCGTATAGTATACCTTTGTATCACAACAATATAATAAAATCGCAATAACAAAGCATATATGTATATATTTATGCTATTTGCTATAAAATTCATAATGCACAATACATATTTAATATTTATTGTTTGTCTGGCGCCGGGCAAGCTTCTTCAACGCGTATGAATACGTTCCAAACACATGATGCGAGCATTGTGTTTGCAAATGGGGCGGGGTCCGCGTCCCCCCCCCCCTCCTCAAACCCCCGGCTGTTTGTTAAAGCCGGGCAAGCTTGCTTCAGCATGTGAATATCCTTTCCAAACCAATGATGCGAGCGTTGTGTTTGCAAACTTGCTTCAAAGCGCATGAATCCTTCCAATCCCAGGATGCGAGCACTTTTTTTGCAAAAAAAACATGAAGACACCATAAGATACAATAATATACAAGAATATATTACAAAAAGAGACAATAATATACAATAATACACAAAAATACAACAATATACAAGTATAGACAAAGAATATGCAGCAACATACACGTAAAACAAGAATAACTTACGATAATTTTCAGTAATTGACAATCATGGACAACAATATACAATAATATACAAAAAAATACAACAATATACAACAATATATACAATAGTTCTCAAAAATATGCAGAAAATATACAGCAATATAGAAAACACAAAAATACAGTGGCATACAATGACATACAATAATATAGAATAATATACAAAAATATACCATAAAATACAATAGTAGACAATAATATACAATAATATGCAAGAATGTACAATAATATACAAGAATATAGAATAATCTGCAATACTATACAAAGAAAATTCAATAATATACAATCATATAACGTAATCTACAAAAATGAGAAGAATATACAAGAATTTTTAAAAATATGCAATAACATTCAATAATATGCAACAATGTGCAATAGTATACAAAAAGTACAAGAAAATACAAGACAATACAATAATACTCAACGATATATACACCAATATACAATAATATGCAAGAATATACAATGTCATATAATAGTATTATTATACAAGAATATACTATACTATGCCATAATATGCATGCTTCAGAGTATACGCATTTTTTTGAAACTTCTAATGCCAAGATGCCAGCATTGATTTGCAGCCTCTGCAAACTCAGAAATGCTGCTACTTACAGTATTTCCAGACTTTGAAATCGCAGAAATGCTGCTGCTATTTTCAGTATTTGCAGCCTCTGGAAACTGAGAAATGCTGCAGTGTACAGTATTTCCAGCCTCTGAAAGCGCAGAACTGCTGTATACAATATCTGCAGCCTCTCTGGAAACTCAGAAATGCTACTATTTTCAGTAGTTCCCGCATAAATGCTGTATTTTTCGGTATTTAAAGCTTGCGAACGGCCAGAACTGCTGCATTTCTGAGCGTTTACAGCCTCCGCTCCGCTTGCAAGAAGCCTTCGAAGCCTTCAGTAAATTTTTTTGATCCCAAATAATTTTTTTTGATCCGCCTAGAAGTAAATTATTTTTTGATCCCAAATAATTTTTTTTTTGATCCCCTACCCCGTCTGTTGAGCTCCAATCCGTCCCACATTTCTCGCAAGCATGCGAATAGCAGACAGCGACTGAACTGAATCCACGCGGTAGAGACCACGAACAGATTGTCAACCATAGGCAGATCAGAGAGCTCATCGTGGTCCATGGATACGCCAGCAGAATCAGTAGGCGGCAGCAATGGCAGAGACAGCTCTAAGTGGAAAGAGGGGCACCCCGAACGAACGAGCCCACACCAACCCCAAACCCCAACCAAACCCAGAACACACAACAAAACTCGAGCCGAAACACTTCATGAGGCAGTATTGAGACCTATGCCGCAATATTGAGACTCTAGGCGGCTGCACGTTGTTGGGCTCAGGCTTGTTGCGCAAGAACACGATGCAACACAGAATCATGTGAATGATATGCCACATGTAAGCATGTTGCCTGGTCCTGCTTCAGCCTTTGAGAAGCTACGGCGTGGCTTGTTTGTCACACTTGCCATTTCCATCTCTCGGCTGTCACGCTTTCCGTTTTCCTCAGCTGCTTTAGGTTGCTGGCAGCGACTGAGTATGGTCGCCCAAACTTGGGAAATCAGACTCACACGCCACAGATTTGTTTTAATATTTTGGGGGCTTTAGGGGCATGAGGGCTTCATGGTGAAAGGGTTGCATGAAGAGTTTGCCACACTAACAGCACGCGTCTGCTCCTTGCCTTCCCGGCTTCGCGTACTCAAAGTCCAGCATCCGGAAAGTACCGTTCTCCTCCAAAAACTGGCCCAGGTACCTGATGCTCACTTCCAGCCTTGCTGCTGGATATGTCCTGGCTGAAATCTCCGGCCAGTTCGGCTCACCAGATGACCCTGAGAGCTTCATGTGGGTTATGGCAGTATTGACAACGGTTGCCTTGGTCCTTTGGGCCATTTGGGCTGGTTCCTCGAGACACCAGGCCCTAACTGCCAAGGCTCCTGATGTTTGATTGCGCAAGAAAAAGGTTGCAAATGGGAGGGGGGCGGAGCCATGGGGAGCCCAGAGCAATCCTTCGGTTGGTGTGCTCCTCCGCAGGACCCTGGCTGATGATCTCCTCCTAGATGTTTCCAGGCAAAATGTGCACACTAGGATCGGCAGCACAGGGGCAGCCAAGAAGGAGAGAGATGAAGAGAGTTATTCCTTCGAACCGAGTTCTGGAGCTTTCAACTTACAACCGGGCATGCATATCTCATGCATGTGCATTTGTCGCGTGGGTCCTCATACCTACAGGTTGTGCGTGGGACTGAGGGAAGACCTGAACCCTAAGCCCTAGACCGTAAGCCCTCTTATCCCTAGACCCTGAACCCCTAAGCCCTCAACTCTTCTAAGCCCTAAACCCTCAACCGCAGCGCTTGTGCCATTTTTGCGCTTGGGCACACTGTTACTCAGCATGCGCCGGAAAAGAAAAGTTGTACGGCGCGTGAACTTTATATTGAGTTGTAGCTATCTTTTTGGCCTTTGGAGGGTTCCCTTCGTAGGCTTGTAGAGAAGGAACTTCACGCGCGTACTCACTCACACGAAACTAAGAATATGAGCACGTGAAGGGAGCAAAAGACATGAACATCACGAATCATGTGCCCAGAAAGCTGCTATTCATTGAGGGCAAGATGTCGAAGGTATGTTGCTAAATTGACTCGTATTGGGCTCCCCTGACAGTCACCAGCTTTCCGGCAGCGGCAGGCCACATTGAAGCGCCGGCGAACATCCGAAGCCGGTCGAAGACGGGAGCCTGAGTAGCTACCCAGATGGTCCCCACTTTATACCATGAGACTTTCCCAGCAAAATTATCCATTCAGATTAGTTATAGGGCTCCTGGTTTAGCGCAGTTCAGCCCGAAACTCTATACCCTTCAGGACTTAGAACTGTCGGGGCGGGGCGTATTGCAAGCTCAGTTTCAGGCTGTCGGAGATGCGCTCAAAGCCTCATCTCATGCGCTGCACAACGCAGATCCCCTCCTTGGTAGGCCAGTGGTATTAAACGCCACTTAAGTGGGGAATATACCTTAAACTGTATAAAAGGGATCCGTAGTATGATTTAAGGTATATTCCTTATTTGAGGGGTTTTAAGGGCTGTTTGGGACCATGAACGCCAGGCGCCGCTGCAGCGCGCTCGATCGGCCAAGGCCGAGAAAAGGGCCGCCAAGGACGTAGGGCACGGGGCCGAAAGAGCTGCTTTTCTACGGTTCCAGGTTTAAGGCTTAGGGTTTAGAGTTGCGTTTATACGGTTCAGGGTTGAAGGTTTAGGGTGGTTTTTCTATACGGTTCAAGGTTTGAGGTTTAGGGTTGAGGGTTGCTTTTCTACGGTTCAAGGTTTATAGGGTTTAGGGCATGTAGGGTTTAGGGGCGCACTCCACGACCGTTGCTCCAACGATGTCTGTTCCTGAGCAAAATAGTAGAACTTTATTCCTCCACCTTAAACCCTAAACCCTAAACCCTAAACCCGAAACCCTAAACCCTAAACCCATAACCCTGAACCCTAAACCCTAAGCTTTATTCCTCCATCGTGCAGGCGGCGCGGGCGAGCCACGCGAACGGCCTCTTCATCGACACTCTGCCGCGCTGATCCCTTTGGGGCATCCTAAACCCTAAGCCCTAAATCCTAAGCCCTGGTATGAGGAACTTAACCGTTTCAAGCATGAGCACTGGTCTGGTGTAGAAAGGACTTTGCTTGAGGATAGGTGTCTCTGGAGGCAAACTCATGGCTTGTCTGTCTGCGACATTCTAGCTTCCCGCTTCTGAGGAAAGCCAAATCCGCCTCCGGTGAGTTTGCTGATGACGCTCTGGCACCCGGCTGAGTTGAACACCAGAGCGCCAGGAAGTTGCACCGCCATTTCAGGTTGGCCACAGGCGATGAAGGCTCCGCAGGAGAGGCGAAAGCAACCTTCGAGTTCACAGATCCCTCTGGCAAGCCGAGCGCCCAGAGTCGCTGCCAAGGTGCTTGCCTACTCTTTCGGCTGCCTTGTCTCCTTTCCGCCGAGAGAGAGGAGCGAGAGCGAGATCTCATTCCGACCCGTCAAACGGGCGTGCCTTTGGGGGGGGCAAGGGGGGGGGGGGAGACGGGGGAGGGAGGGAGGAGGGAAAGGGCGAATTACAGGTTGTCCACTTGCACAGCACAGCACATCTCCCCATAAAGACTGATTGAAAGAAAGAAGTAAAGTAAATAAAAAGGAAAGACCGAAACTAGTGCAGAAAGGGACGCCAAACAACAGGCCAGATACAGCAGTATACAACTGTATAGTTATAAGTGTAGCGATAAGCGTAAATGCAGTACATACACATAATATATCATATATATTTATATACACACACACACATTTACACATATTCATACATATGTGTATGTATTATGATGAAGATGAGCAAAACGAGAGGGCTTTGATTACCCCAGTTTTCTGACAGGCATGTGCGGCAGTATTGTTTATCGCATGCATGATGGAATGCCCAAAGCTCTTAACAATCGAAGCTGAGCATTAAACTTGGGTCCTCTGATGCTGCACATGTGAAGGGTCTGGAGCCTCGGAAATGGAAGCCACGGACGGATTCCAGAAGAACTTGAGCTCTCCGGACCTGCGGAAGCAAACGATTTGCAGCGTGGTTGAATCCACGCCGGCGTGCTACTTCTTCAGAGCTGTGCCACAAGATCACCCAATTCATACATTCTGGAATCCAGAGAGGAAATTGCACCTCAACCAAGGATTCGAAAGCCGCCAGCCCGAACTCTGAACAACACCGAGCCGAACCGTTACAATTGAAATCCTCGCTAAACTCGTTGTCATCCCCGTACCTGCTCCGAGGCTCGCTTCCCCTCACGCCCCGCTGAATTCTTGGCTTTCGCTTAACGCACCCCGGTCGTCTCTTGTCAGCAGATCCGGTTTTGGGTGGCTTCAAGGTTGCTCTCACAGGGTGCGCTGAGTGGAGGAGCTGTGTGCCTGATCGCTTGTAGTCGCCCTGCACGCCGTGCCATAAAACCCTGGGCACTGGCGGCGCTCAGTGTAGCAGATGTGTCAGGGGTTAAGCTTAACTTTAAGGCTTATTTGAAAGGCTAAGTTACTTGCTTGAATTGAACTAAGACATGTTTGGAAAGCCTTGCCCTTCTGTGTGCTGCCGCGTGAGGTCAGAACCGATATCTTGCCCCGAGCCACGGATCAAGCTAGGCGTGGGCTATAGTGGGCTGTTAGTCTGTGGAAGGCTCAGCACTTTTTGCTTGTCGTGTTGCCTTGCCTGCATTGGATTGAGCCTTTCATGATTTGCGAAGTTGGTTACGTTGCACCGGCTTCAAGAGCGTAGGTACAGAAGCTTCATATGGCACAGCTCAGAGCACATTTGCGACGTTTTGTAGAGTGCCAGTATGAATGACCCATGGGCATGGCTCGTGGTCGCAGGAAGCGTTGGATGTCTGTGCAAAAAATACTGGCGGCGCTGCTCAACTGCTTGTGCCAAGGAGAGCTTCAATGCTGTCTATGCGGACATGCACGATGGTGACAAAAAGGCAGCTCATGAGCGTGAACTGATTCTTACTAGGGAGTTAGGGACTTCTAGTGCCCTGTAGAATCAATTTCTTAGGGATTTCAAAGGTCCCTGATTCCAAGGTTGCAAGCAGAGCACTCAGCGACGCTCAAAGCATGCTAAGCTGGCACAGGCTGTGGACATCAATGCGGGCAAGATGACCATCAAACCCAGCGGCAACACTCAGACCTGGGTCCGGGACGTTAGCTTCGGAACCATCCAAGTATATATTGCTACTTCTGTCTAGTGCATGCCTGGTGCATGGAGCGGCCCTCTTGTCATCGGGGCCCTGGGTGTACATGCAAAAGTTGTGAAGCGAGTTCTGCAGCGGCTGGGTCATGCACAATGAAGGTTGGTGTGGTTTTGTGTTTCCCGCAGTAGTAGTGAGTTCGAGGTGGTCCTTGAATTATTTTATTAGTATTATTACGTTCTTCATTCGTTAAAAATAATAAATCAAAAGAACGTAACATAATATAGTAAATGAAGTGGATAAAACATGCTAATGTTGGCCCGTAGATTTACTATTATTAAATAGCTAATTTATGGGCCTTTCATGTGTTTGTCCAATCATTACAACATTTTAGGTGGCCATTGGATTCTCTTTTCTTGTGGGTTTCATTCATACCGAGCGGAAGTCCTGCCAGCGCATCACGCGTCGAGGCTGCAAGGCGGCACGCATCTCCGGCGTCAGGTCGGCCTGAATGGCAGCAGTCGAGCGTCAAAGACAAAGGCAAGAAATACAGGCAGCACCGAAGCGAACGCAAGAGGTGAGCATCACGCAGGACTTGAAGAAATTCGGCTGAGGAAAAGGCACTTGGAACTGAAGAATTACTAACCGGCTTAGAGACCAGTCCAACCGCAACACCCATCACACCTTGAGACCCTATTAACGCCTGGTGAAGAAAACCACAATCTTAATATAGGATTCTCTGGGTATTACGACCTTAGAAATTAGACCAGAAAGCTCACCCCTTTGGAACCAGGAAATAAGGCTAGGTTTTCTAGGGTGTGACAGATGACCCCGGGTGCTGACGAGGATGTGAAGAGAACTAACTCATTATCAAAATTATAAGGAATGAAGCGACACATGAATACAGTAATAGTGTGTGAACGAAGTCCAGAAATGATTGGAGAACGAAATGAATCAATTGGCCCGTGTTTTTTTCTTAATTTACCCTACGGTAATCAGGAAAGAACGACGTGGGGACATAATATAATTAATTATCTTCACGAGTCTTATTATATTCATTGGCCCATATCTACTCTATAAAACGCTACGGTCAAACAAGCCCTATGCGGTGCGTCACGCCTCGGAGCGCCCCAGCCCCAAAATTTTCTGGAAATTTCTGGACCCCGGCGAGCAAGCCGCTTTGGCCTACCCGGGTCTGGATCTCCTGCAGCCCTTCCATGATCTCCAGGTTCGACAGGCTGCGGTGCCCGCTGCCGTCCTCGTTGGGCACGGTGTACATGAAGCTGTTCTGCTGCAGGTTGACCATGGTCCGGAAGAGGTAGTTCCAGAGCGTGAAGCCGAAGGTCCAGTCCCGTCGGAACTGGGTCTCGGCGCGGCGCTGCATGGCGCTGGCCCACGCGTGCACCTCCACGGGGGGGGCCTTGGGGTTCCGGGCTCTCCGGTTCTTCTCGCGGTCTTGGCGCGCCGCCGCGCCGTTCCGCTCGTCGCTCCTCTTTTGCGCGTCGGGGCAGGCGGTGGCGTGCTTGAAGCAGAAGCAGAAGGCCGTGGCGAAGTAGAGGGGCCGGAACTGGTCGATGAGCTGGTTGCCCGTGCACACCTCCAGGGTTTCCATCTTCTTTTCGGCGCCTTGGGGGCGGAGCTGGGTTTCCAGGTCGTTCAGGGCCGCCACCGCCACCGCGTTCGGGTCCTCGTGGTCCTCGCTGCAGCCCTCCGCCGCGATGGCCCTGGGGCGCTGTTGGGCGAAGACCTCGCCCGCGTGCCCTGCGTCTTCGATTCGTCCGTCCGTGGGCGTGGCCGCCTTCTGCGGCTGGAGCTTGTCGTCGTCGTTCTCTCCCTCGACGCCCAGGGTGTGGATCACCTTCAGCACTTCCGTTGGCACGGCGTCTTCGGGAAGCTGGGCCGCCGTCGCTCGGACGGCGGCCTCCTCGATCTGCTGATAGGCCGGGTGGCCCAGCTTCTTCATGTCCAGGATGAGCTGCACGACCACTTCGCGCCGCACGTTGGCTTGGTGGATCAGGGTCTTGATTTCCGCGTCCGTGGTCTGCCCGGTCTTGTTGGTCTTCAGGAGCACGCGCACCACCTCGCCCAGGTGTTTGCCCGCGCGCGGCAGCGCGCTGGGCCGCTCCGCTTCCGCGGCGTCCGCGCGCTCTTCGTGTTCCTGCAGCGTCTTCAGCATGTCTTCCCAGGGCAGTGGGAAGCTCAGGGCGTTGCCCCTGGCGCCGAGGCGGTGCCGCGTCGCGTGTGCCTTGGCGTCCAGCGGCGCGGCTTCGCTGCGGTGCTTGGCCTCCATGGAGAAGCACAGGAGCGTGGTCACGCAGGGCGACGCGCAGATCATCTCCATGACGGTGACCTTGTCTCGGTAGAGGCGCTCTGGTGCGTAGCCGGTCCACATGTCGTTGCAGAGGCTCAGGGGCGGGAGCTGGTTCTTCGCGAGGTGCTCGGCGCAGTCTCCTCGCAGTGCCGGCACAGCGTTCCCTCTTTCGGGTGTTCTGGGTCTGCGGGGCAGTGGTGGTCCTCCGGGCAGCAGAGCACGTCTCCCTCTCCTGGCACGTGCACCTTCCAGTCGTCGAAGTTCGTGAAGTCGCTCAGCTTGATGTTGCCGGTCAGGTCATCGTAGAGGTTCAGGTATTTCCGGAGGCTCAGGAGCTCGTGCAGTCGTCGGCCTTCTTTCGGCCCTGTCCCTCTTTGCCTTCTTCGTGTTCCAGAGGTCGGTGCCAGCGGATGCTGTTGGCTTCTTCGGTTTCGGTCACGCTGGGATGGATGCAGGCGCACGAGAAGCAGATCAGCGACTCCACTCCGCTGCCTGCTGTGGCTTTGCTCAGGCTTGCCAGGGCGGTTCGATCTCGGGAGCGTCCGGCGATCGGTGCTTGTGCGCGGCACTTGATGGCCACGGCCTCGTTGTAGATGCTGGGCAAGGCGTCTCGTGGCCGCGGCTGTGGCATGTGCTGCATGCAGGCTGTCAGGTGGCGTTTGTGGCTCTGCTCCACGTGTCGGTGCAGATCCTGCTCGGTTCCGTCTGCTCGCGCCCATGTGCAGCCGCGGAACGCGCAGAAGGCCCGCGGCCAGGCCTCGCCAGCGTCCACGTTGGCGGGGCGGCGCCAGCGGGTCCTCTCGCAGGTGCTCCTTTGCGAGGTGCGCGAGCGCTTCTTCCAGCGCGCGTCTCGGATGCGTGTTCTTGCCCTCCGGCGCGATTTCTCCTTTTGCCAATTCTTCCAGCAGGTCTGCTTGGGGCTTCTCTGCCGTCGTGTGGGGCTGTCTGTTGCCCAGTGCCTGGGCCAGTTGGGCCTTGCCTTTGGCCGCAGGCCCTGCGCTGCTGCCTGTGCTGTTTGAATCATGCCCTACGCTTCGTGCCTTCGGCCATGGGCAGCGAAAGCTAACACCTGAAAAGAGATCCCTGAACGCATTCCGCTGCAATAGCCCATGCCTCTAACGTCGACCTCACAAAGCTAATCGGAAGGGACCTGCTGGCACGCGCGAGGTGGGAAGTGTAAGTTCCGTACGCCTTCACGCGGATCCATTCGGCTCCATGCGGCTCCATGCGGCTCCATGCGGCTTCAGTGGGTTTGGGGGTAAGATCAAAAGCCCGTCCTCAATGCATCCCCGAGTTGTGCTGCGTTTGTTCGTGACATGCGTTCTAATGCCCCGAGCTGTGCTCCGCTTAACCGCGACATACGTTCTAATTCACGCAGCAAGAATACGGGCATCCAAGATAAGAAGGCTGCGTCCGTTTCCTAAATTTCCTGAAAATTTTGGGTGTGTAAATTGTCGGGAAATTTTGGAAAGCGATGAAGCAAATTTTCCGGAAATTTAGGGACCGAGGCTTCAGGCTACCCGGAACCAGAAATTTTCCAGAATTTAGGGGAACGAATCCGGCTTGCGGCCGTTGAAGAGGCCTAGCCTTTCAAAGGGCACAGCCCAGGCCCCAAAATTTCCCGGAAATTTAGGGTTTCAAGGCTTCAGGGCCTGTGTTTAGGGTTTCAGGGCCTTAGGGCCTGTGTTTAGGGTTTCAGGGCCCGGCGTTTAGGGTTTCAAGGCCGCAAAGCCTGTGTTTAGGGTTTCAGGGCCTCAGGGCCTGTGTTTAGGGTTTCAGGGCCCAGCGTTTAGGGTTTCAAGGCCTTAGGGCCTGTGTTTAGGGTTTCAGGGCCTCAGGGCCTGTGTTTAGGGTTTCAGGGGTTTAGGGTTTCAGGGCCTCAGGGCCTGTGTTTAGGGTTTCAAGGCTTGTTTTGGGTTTCAGTGCCTCAGGGCCTGTGTTTAGGGTTTCAGGGCCCAGCGTTTAGGGTTTCAAGGTATCAGGGCCTGTGTTTAGGGTTTCAGGGCCTCAGGGCCTGTGTTTAGGGTTCCAGGGCCCAGCGTTTAGGGTTTCAAGGCCTCAAAGCCTGTGTTTAGGGTTTAAAGGCCTCAGGGCCTGTGTTTAGGGTTTCACGGCCCAGCGTTTAGGGTTTCAAGGCCTCAGGGCCTGTGTTTGGGGTTTCAGGGTCTCAGGGCCTGTGTTTAGGGTTTTTAGGGTTTCAAGGCCTCAGGGCCTGTGTTTAGGGTTTCAGGGCCTCAGGGCCTGTGTTGAGGGTTTCAAGGCCTCAGGGCCTGTGTTTAGGGTTTCAGGGCCTCAGGGCCTGTGTTTAGGGTTTCAGGGCTCAGCGTTTAGGGTTTCAAGGCCTCAGGGCCTGTGTTTAGGGTTTCAGGGCCCAGCGTTTAGGGTTGCAAGGCCTCAGGGCCTGTGTTTAGGGTTTCAGGGCCCAGCGTTTAGGGTTTCAAGGCCTTAGGGCCTGTGTTTAGGGTTTCAGGGCCTCAGGGCCTGTGTTTAGGGTTTCAGGGGTTTAGGGTACGGGGGGGGGCAACCAAAGGGGGAAAGGAATCAACCCCGAAGACCGCCCAGAACTTATATTCCCCAGATCGACCAGCACAACAAGCACAGAACACGGACCAGGAGAACCAGGGAAGGGAGTAAAGGGGGCCTATGCCTAAGCACCTAGGAACCAACCCCAACCCCAACCACGCGGGCTCTACCTTTTTTGAGCTTGTGGCCTTAGTACTTCTGGCCATCTTGAGCCAAACAAGGTTTCCGGGTACGTTGACCCTTTCAACTCCCAACACTAACTCCTTTCTACAATACCAGCTGCAGCTCCGCACTCCCCCTGTCCTAGGATTTCCTAGGACACATTGGAGGTGCAGATCTTTGGCCAAAAACTGCCATTAGGGCAGCAGCCAGCTGCTTGAAATGCACAATATGGTTTTACGTCATCCAGGACGAAATTATAGCACATTGGCTAAACCCACTAACCACAGAGAATCTTTTTTCCACCATGATCCTCTTATCATTGAAGACTCTTCGGCCTTCTTCACCACAAACCGTGGTCTTCGCTACGCGAAAAACTACTGACTTCTACTATCAGGGATTTCCATACCCTTAATAGTAACCACCACATTTTCAGCGCATTGGCCGATCCAGCGCACCTGTCTCCAGAAAGAGAAAAACCATCCCTTCATCCATACCATCCAGTCACTTCTTTTTCCGATGGTTTGCAATACTGAGGTGAAGTTGCAGCAGAATATACTCTAGGTCCGAAACTGTAAGAACAGGATCCTGCACGCACCTTTGAATTGAGGAGACCAATCCTTCTCTCTTTGCGTCCTCAATCGCTTGGCAAGATTGACCCAGCTCTGCACTCACAGCGGTAGACGCTTGCGCATCCACATCAGAGGGACGATCCTTTTCCTCAGGACCTTTCACCACTACCACTTCTTCCTTTTTGGGGCTCTGACTTTTCTCCTTCTTCTTCGTCTTTCCACCGACGTTTGACTTTGTGCTCATTTTCGAGGCTTTTTCCCCTGCAGAAACCACCGCATTGGATGATGATCCACCCTTCTCAACGTTCGCCGGCATCTTCTTCGGCTTTGGAACCAGGAGAGTGTAAGGATCTTCGATAGCTGCAGTTTTCCTCTTCTTTTTGACCTTTTTTACCTCCTCCTCAACGGCAACCTCCGTCTCCGAAGTCTCAACCACCTCCTTTTCGGCAGGAATATCCTTGCTGGACTCCCTTTCTAGGGACCTCTTTTTGCCCCTTTTGGGATCTTTCTCTTCTCTCACGTTGGCTCGCTCGAACCATATCCTCAGGTCATTGACCCATTCTTCCACCTCCGCGAGCGAAACCTCATACGACTTCACTACTTCGTGAAGTTCCAGCACGGACAGCATACCAGTAGTCCACGAAACCCATTCTCTATCCATCTGGTCAGTATCTCCATTGAACTTCAGGAGTTTGAGCAGTGGGTCCGCCTCTGCTCGAGCCAAATCTGTCTTGCCATTGGGCAGAAATGAAATCGCCTCCATCAACAGTTCCGCCATTTTGGTATCATCGTCATAAGCCATGAAATCCTCCTCACCATCATCGAACTGTTCAGGAGAGATCTCCTTTTCCCCACCTTTTGCACCAGAACTTCTCCTTGGACCATCCCTTGGGGGCGTCCTTGGAGACCTTGGCCTCTGTTCATCAAAGACACACCTGTCACCATAACGACACTTCCCAGACTGAGCAAACTGGATGCACCTCACACCAGTTGCATCATGCGAGAACGCACACTTCTTTCCAGCGAAGCAGGGTCTCCCCGCCACATAGTATTTGCACCAATACGAATGCAGCACCACATCATCTTCTGAATGGATGAATTTGCAGTCTTCACCAAATTTGCAGCGATCTTTTCCCTTACTGAACCAATAGCAGAAGCCTTTCTTCCTCTTCTCCAAGCGCTCCGCCTCGTACCGGTCCATAGGGCGATTCTGCTCTACATGAACATTGCCATGTGCCTGAGAACTGCTCCCTTCACCCAAGGTGCTATCAGTACTTGATGCTTGGAGTACAGCTGGAAAACCTGGCCTTGGTCCTACCACCTTCATGATTGGTTTTCCGCCAGCTCCTGAGCCACGCTGAGACGATCCAAAAACATTGAACATCTTCATGGAGGCCTTTCTAGTGCCGATCTTCTGCACCCTTTTGATTGGATGTTTCATTGCTCCAACCTTGCATCCAGATACGTTCAAACGACACAACCTCCTATACCCAGCTCTATATCCCTTTTTCCAAAGAGCCATAAGAATTCTAGAGGCAGTAACATTCTCCACCTCTACCTTTTCCAACGGTCCCTCACTTCCCGGAACAAACCCATCCAACCCATCCATATCTGAAGACCTTTCCATCTTTTTTGACACCACTTCGTCGAGGTAGTCTTCAGAGATCCAGGGTAAGTTCCTCTTAGAGGAAGGATTGTCACCATTGTTTGGTCCTTCACCAGGATACCCCTTCGTGCTGTCAAAGATCTTACCAGTAATGCGGTCCTGCGTAGAGAAATTGGAAGCAACGCGAGAGTACACTGACCACAAGAAAATCCTTGTGCCAGCCAGTCTTGACGACCCACTGGATGTCTCCTCTTCCGGAGAAACTTCTGGCGCTTTGCCATCCCTTCCAGTGTCACCACTTGTCTCACCTCCAGCATCTTCAATGGGAATAAGGAATTCATTGCTCCCTTGATCAAGCACCGCATCTTGTTGTTCGGGGATCTCCAGCACCATCCCTGAAGGATCCACTTCCTCATCAGCATCGTCGTCCATCCTTCTCCAGAGAACCTCCAATTGATCAGCACACGTCGCCGCCTGAAGGAACTCCATCATTTGATCCCTCCCGTGCTGCCAGAGAAATTCGGAATTCACCACTATCCCTTGGCCTCCTAGTCTAAGGAATGGAGCAACCAGGTTGGCTACCCCTGCCATAAGTTCCACATGAACTTCCATGCCTGGACTGCGACTCCAATCGTAGGCTATTGCCTCCATAGCAGTTCCAAACTTTTCAGTATTTCTGAATTCCCTTTCCAGGCCAGGAGAAAGCAGTGCACCCATCACCGAAAGAGGATAATTTCCCACCGCCGGCAAGCACGGATCTTCATGGAACGAATGATGCAAATCTCCGTAATGTCCTTGATCTCTCCTTTCAAAAAGGAGTCTCCCAGTGTTTAACTGGGCATTCAGTTCATCCACTTGAACCATTTCAGCACATATTCTCTGCGCTGCAGTCGCTATGGCCGGCCAGATAGCACGATCAGCCAAACCACGACGCGTAACCCAAACAGTTGTTGCCGACTGAATCAGTGCACCAGGGTCATATGCCATGACCACCAATGTACCATCATCCATTCTCTGATCAGCCTCGTCTTCCAGTGCCAGGTTCCAATCCTGTTCGCTTGCACCTTCAGATGACATGCTAATAACCAAATTTCGATCCATTTTATTGGACCCCTTCTGACAGTCCCTTTGCCCCACAGGCAACCTGCCAACAGCAACCTTCCAATAAATCCGAGTCAGAAGACCTTTAACCAGCAATTGCTCAGGATCCTTCTTCACCGGACGAACATCCAATGTCTTCGCACCATCACCGCGGAGTTCATTGCTCCCACCTTCTCCTTCGTTTTGGTCAGTCTCCTCGCCAGAAATTTGCACTGCTCCTTCCAGCGCCGTCTCCTGTCCAGCCACTTCTTGCCCAGGAAGAACTTGAGCGCGTTCAGATACATTCACCTGTCCAGCAACACCTTGCCCAGGTAAAACCTCATCCGTGGAGCCCACCGCCAGCGAACCAACTATAACTGAGCCATCCCTTGCTCTTTTTTGAGACTGTTCAGTTGGACGAGAAGGTTGTGGTAGCGAAAAAACTTGAGAAGTCACTTCTTGGCGGGTCTCCCCCCGCGACGCCTTGTCGCGCCCTTCGCCAAGGTGAACCGATTTTTTCTGCCCGTCATTGGGGCCTGAAGAACCACCCATCGGAACATTGCCACGAATCGCAGTTCTCTGTGAATCCCTTTCTTGCAAAAAGATTTCCCTCATACGTTGCGCGGCAGTGGTCTCCTCCTCGCTTGAATCGCTTGAGGAAGCGGCATAAGAGACCAAAGCCTCCGCCTGATCATCATCATCCACCACATCTGCCCACGCTCTGCTGAACCGATACGACAACCCACCACGAGGCTTCAGTTCCAGTGGTTTTGGCTTTTCCACCACTTCCGCCGGTTGCACTCGTCGTTGTGAACGAGAGCGTGGTACCTGTCGCACCTGTTTTTTATCCAGCAAGGGCCTTCCCCTTTTTACAGGGTTTGATCTTGACCGATACTTTTTTGTTGGTGGGTTCACCGGCGGCATTCCAACTCCCACCAACTGCAGCTTCTGTACGCACAGCGGAGACCTCTGCGCAAGCGTCCAAGCATCACGGTACCTGACCTTATCAAAAAGCTCTCGATAGGAGCCTCTCGGCATTGTTTTTGCACCGGAGCCTTCAGCTTCACGCACCTGAGTGAGGGTTCGCACCGCCTCTCTTCCAGCTTCCTTGCTCCCAGAAGATTGTTGTACCCGTACAGATGCGTCGGAAGGAACTGCTTTTTCCGGCCCCCCTGGACGATATCGGACACCACCCACCAATTGCAAGATTTTACATGCTGTCACTTTGTTGATCCCTTTGTCAACCAAATCTTCCACAAAGATGAACTCTTGCAAGTCGGACACGTTGGTCACACCAAGTGTAATCATCACCTCACTTACATGAGGGGTATACACCCAGAGGTGTTCGTTGCGAGCCATCCAATTTTCAATTGGCTCCTCTGGATTTTGAAGCCGAGTACCAGTGGACTCAGCCACCGAATTCTTTTGTTCATCATCTTCTGCTTCATCCAGGATACCCTTTTCACCTTCTTTTTGTGACACATTGGTCATTTGCAACGCTTTTGGTGCTGAGGATGATGAAGATTCAGCTCCCCCACTCGCAGGTGGCTGAAAAGTGCTCCTGTCCGAAATCTCCCATCCTCTCTCTTTTTCAAACCGGACCTGATTGGCCACCTGTACCAAGTGTTTCAGGGGCGCCAGCCGCTCATCTGACATCTCGTCGTGGGAAAATCTGCAGGAATTTAACCCCTTCCGGCAATGCCCTTTGAGGTAATAATCGAAACAGCAATGGTGGAACCCCGCGTCCCTTAGTGCCTTCCTGGAAGCATTGTCCCAAGATTTGCCAGGCTCCCAAGTCCCTTCCAATGCCATGTCATCGTTGTGAAGATACCTGCATGTAGTCCCATATTTACAACCACCTTGATTGTAATACAGACACAGCCGACTTTTTGGCTCACCCAACGTAGGTTCACCCTTTGATGCACCTTTACCAAAGTTGTACTTGGCCCGGAAGGCTAAATCCTCCCGCTCCTGCTGTGCCTCATCCACTGTGCCTTCCTCTGTAGGAGGGTCACCAATGTTCCCATCCTCATCTCCAGGTTTTTGGCTGCTCCTTGGCTCAGTTGGTCCACCCCCTGGCCAACCTTCACCATAACGACGATGCTCATAGGAACACTCATCACCATTGCGACACCTCCCCTGATTGAAGAACCTGCATAGCTTGCTGTGTCCAGGTGACACAGTCTTTGGAGTCATGTGAGCCTTTTTGTACTGATCAGGATCCATATAGGCTTCCATTGGCCTGTTTTCCCTTTTACTCATCTCCTCGATTGCACCATCAAGCTCCTGCAGAAATCGCTTGGTATCCAACCACAGCTCGTTCCAAAGCTCATCTTTCCCTTGGCTCAGCAACATTGCCACCGTTTCACCCACGACTGGTCCACTAAATCTCCTTTTCTTGCGTGCCAGTTCGTAGAGCGCGTTGTGGTACTGCTTCCGGGAAAAGGTGATTGTTTTTTCCAAACCTGCACATTCTGTCCCATCGGGCTTCCAACCATCACTTTGCAAGATGCTGTATGCACGCCGAGCCTCAACGTTCAGGAATGTATGATCTGCGACACACTCCGTAATCTCGTCCATTGGACGACTCAGCAACATCCGTCCTTATCTATTGTTTCATCTTCCAGGAGATTTCGATAAATCTTTTCTCCATAGAGCTGCTTCTGCTCAGCTTCCTCTTGTTCCTTAGAGGATGTTTTTGAATCGGCAAACCACTCGCGAGACTGCCGTTCTTCCGATTTCCAGTCCCATTGACCGTCGGAACCTTGGTACCATTGACCAGTCTGCCATGAGCCTGTCCACCATGTACCCCAGCCGCTGTCTTTCCATTTGCGCAGCGTCGAAGAGGAGTCCTCCTCGTCCTCTTCCAAAGCCAGAAAGGTGTCCAAGATTATGGTACTATCATCTTCCACTCGTTTCACTGTTCCATTGACAGTATCACCAAATTTGAACTGATGTGCGTTGTTCCCTTCTGCAGGAATCAATACATTCACATCACCATGGTCCAAAAAGGCTCCATACCCATTGACGCAGCGCACTAGACCACTGATCTCATCTCCCTCTTGATAGCAATGTTCCCCAGGTGATTCCAAGGCTCCCGCACGGGGCACTTTCTTTGCATGCTCTTCAGAAACCATCTCTGTATCATCGGCTCCTGGCACATCCTTTGTTTCCACCTTTGGGTCACACTGCTCGTCCTGCTCCGGCACGAGTCCCACAAGATCATCCATCTTGTGCTCCAGGGGCTCAGGACCTTCCTTTTTTCCAGCCAATGGCCTTGCCTCATCTGCTGCAGTTCGCTCGGTGTCGACCTCCGGCGAGCTTTCAGATGGCAACACTTCTCCCTTCCTGGGAGTGGACCCACCATTGGAGTCCTTTTTCAAACCTTCTGCAGCAGGCAAATTTTCTTCCACTGCAGGGCTATTGGATTGGTCATCCGCGGTAGGCGCATTTTCTTCCACCGCAGGCTCCTTTGGCTCCATGGTTTCCAAAAGAGAATCACCACTGTCGTTGACCACAGCTGCCGCATTGGCTCCGGTGTAGCCTTCGCCATTTCGTTCCTCGCTGCTAACTTCAGGCTGCACCAGTGCGTCCACCTGTGAACCTCCATCGTGAGCTGCTACGGAGACCTGCGCCCCATTGTTGCAGTCATCCGCGGAACGTGACACCATATGCGCCTCAACCCGTGCTTTTTCTGCACTCCAGGTACTATCTGGCACGTTGACCCGCGCTTCATTGGCGCTCCAGGCCTCATCTTCCCGATCAACCGTGTCTCCAGCAGTTTCAGAAGTTTCCTTTTTCCCTTGAATGGCAGAATCATTGGCACCAAACGAAGAGACCTCCTCAGGCGTAACGCACGATTTTTTCCCTCCGTCATCCAAATCTCCAGGACCATCTTCCTGAACGACAGGTACCACATCCACCACTCGCTCTTCTGCAGCCGACACAGTTCCGATCTCCACATTGGGCATTTTTTCTTCTGGACCCACCGATTCCACCGCTGCCACACCCTCAGAAAGCGCCTCCATCTCTTCCCGATCCAGATGTTGAGCTTCAGCGATGTCTGCTCGATTTCCAGAAACCCCCTCCTCATCAGGAGAACCCGAGGTCGGGGCGTCACCACCAGCCCTAGGACCGCTATCCCTGATAGTAGAGGAAAAAACTTTTTCACCTACACTATTTACACTACCCTGGAATGCCCTCGTAGACTCAGGTGTCGGTGTAGTCGATGAAGGACCCAGTTCAGTCTCCACTTCCAGCCCATTGCCCGAAGGAGACCCAACCACGTTATCACTTTTCACCTTTTCACCTACATCCGGCAGCGTCCACTTGCTTTCCTGCGTATCCAGGCAGTAGTAATATTGTCTCCCATCTTCGTGGAAGTGCCATTCCCACGTTGTCCCATCGCACGCTTTGATCAGATGCTCATCTTTCCGAAAACCATCCCTTTCAGAGACTTGATGCATCTCATCCTCTTCTTCTGACAACTGGCGCAACCTTTCAGCCTCCATCTGTAAGATCTCCTCCTCCCCCATGGCGTATTCAGCAGTTGGTGCAGCTTCAAAGCCGTCCGCACCCTTCTGTTCGTAACCGCTTCCACCACCCAGGGAACTCGCCGAGGGATCCCCTTTAATCTTGTTCAGAGGCCTCCTGGCAGCTTGCAGCACCTCTCCACTCAGATTGGTCTGAGACCCTTGGTCTACCATTCGGCCCGAAGTCGAAGTAGACGGCTGATACCCATGTTTTTGCAACACGCGTAAAACAGTCACCTCCATTTCACGGTCTATACCACCAGTCGCGTCCCAGTTCCTTTTTTCACCAGGCTTTGGCGATACAGAAACAGCACGTCCTTCAGCTTCAGCATTGCTAACCATATCCACATTGGGATTCATACCCACATTGGAGTCTTCTGCAACCAAGGCTTCTTCCAGATGTTCTTCAGCGCCAGGCATCACCTCTTCCAGCACCGCCCTTTCACCCAGAGACTCAGCTGCACCATTTCCAGCTCCACCATTCTGTCCACCATCCGAGGAAGGCTGGAGCCATCGCTTGGGAGAAGGCATTGCTTCTTGATCCCAAAAACCTTGAGAGAACACTTGACCGCAGGGAACCTAATTTGGGCTCATAACCTACGGGGGGGCAACCAAAGGGGGAAAGGAATCAACCCCGAAGACCGCCCAGAACTTATATTCCCCAGATCGACCAGCACAACAAGCACAGAACACGGACCAGGAGAACCAGGGAAGGGAGTAAAGGGGGCCTATGCCTAAGCACCTAGGAACCAACCCCAACCCCAACCACGCGGGCTCTACCTTTTTTGAGCTTGTGGCCTTAGTACTTCTGGCCATTTTGAGCCAAACAAGGTTTCCGGGTACGTTGACCCTTTCAACTCCCAACACTAACTCCTTTCTACAATACCAGCTGCAGCTCCGCATAGGGTTTCAGGGCCTCAGGGCCTGTGTTTAGGGTTTCAAGGCCTCAGGGCCTGTGTTTAGGGTTTCAGTGCCTCAGGGCCTGTGTTTAGGGTTTCAGGGCCCAGCGTTTAGGGTTTCAAGGTATCAGGGCCTGTGTTTAGGGTTTCAGGGCCTCAGGGCCTGTGTTTAGGGTTTCAGGGCCAAGCGTTTAGGGTTTCAAGGCCTCAAAGCCTGTGTGTAGGGTTTCAAGGCCTCAGGGCCTGTGTTTAGGGTTTCACGGCCCAGCGTTTAGGGTTTCAAGGCCTCAGGGCCTGTGTTTGGGGTTTCAGGGTCTCAGGGCCTGTGTTTAGGGTTTCAGGGCCCAGTGTTTAGGGTTTCAAGGCCTCAGGGCCTGTGTTTAGGGTTTCAGGGCCTCAGGGCCTGTGTTTAGGGTTTCAAGGCCTCAGGGCCTGTGTTTAGGGTTTCAGGGCCTCAGGGCCTGTGTTTAGGGTTTAGGGCCCAGCGTTTAGGCCTCAGGGCCTGTGTTTAGGGTTTCAGGGCCTCAGGGCCTGTGTTTAGGGTTTCAGGGCCCAGGGGGGGGGTTCAAGGCCTCAAGTCCTGGCGTTTTGGGTTTCAGGGTTTCAGGCCCAGCGTTTAGGGTTTCAAGGCCTCAGGGCCCTCAGGGCTTGTGCTTACATTTCAGGGCCCAGCGTTTAGGGTTTCAAGGCCTCAAGGCCTGTGTTTAGGGTTTCAAGGCCTCAACGCCGTGTTTTTCAAGTTTTTCAGGGTTTTTCAAGGTTTTTCAAAGTTTTTTAAGGTTTTTCCATGTTTCTTCGGGTTTTTTCAGGGTTTTTCTGAGGAAGGGCTGCCCCCGCGACCTTTTCACAGCCTAATTTCGGTCAAGGGGGGGTCGTATTTTTGGATTTTAAAGGCAAAATAGTCTTTGGAGACCCTCCTTGCCTCAAACTCCGACCCCCCCTTGAGAGGGAAAGTTTACCTCAAAAAACACCCCAAAACGGGGACCTCAGGCTTGGCCTAGACCCGCAATGAAAATGCGAATTTTTAGTACTGAAATCGAGGGTTCTGGGTGGCCTCTCGTTTTCTGGGTTTTTGTGTTTTTCAAGTTTATCAAGACTTTTCCGCGACCTTTTTCACAATGATTTTGGTCGGGGGGGGGGGGGGATCATTTTTCGATTTTAAAGGCAAAATAATCTTCGGAGACCCCTCCTTGCATGAGGGAAAATTTGCTTCCAAAAACACCCCAAATGGGGGGGACCCCAGGCTTTTTTTCCCTTCTTTTTTCAGGGTTTTTTTTATTTTTTAAAATTTTTCAAGATTTGAGCCTCAGTTTAGGATTTCAAGACCTCAAAGCCTCGCGTGGTTTAGTATCTCCACCTCCTCGTTTGTTAAGTGGAAGTCATTCATTTTGTTATTGAACCATCCTAATAAAAAGAAGAAACTTTTTATTTCTAATGTTATGGGAACTTCGGGTGGGTGGGTGGGTATTTTTCGATGTTCTAAACACAGAGCCTAAACGAGAAACTGCTCGACCAGGAGCTCTTGAACCCTAAACCCTAAACCCTAAACCCTAAACCCTAAACCCTAAACCTTAAACCCTAGACCCTAAGGCCAAGACAAAAACCTTGCAGCAAGCACCTGTCCTTAACCCTATACCCTATACCATAAAAAAAATCCTAAAACCTAAAACCTAAACCCTAAACCCTAAACCCGAAACTGGGCACCAGGCTCTCCATCGTGTTGATGTTGTCATCTTCCTCGGCTGCACCCCCCCCCCCCCCCCCCCCCCCCCCCGTCAAACCCCAAAGCCCTAAACCCTACACTTTCTCCGGAAAAAGTACATCTTTTATTGGGATACAAGCATGATTACAGGCATTTACAGTTTTTTATGCTTGTAAACCACCTAAAAATGTACTTTTTTCGAGGAAAACTGTGTGTTCCAATGACCCCAAACCCTATTCCTGAACTCTAACTCTAAACCTTCCATGGGATCCTCAAAAGTGTACTTTTTCCGAGGGGAATAGTATTTGGGAACCACCTAATAAACCCTAAACCCTAAACCCTAAACCGAAACCCTAAATTTTAGAGGCTTCGCCCTGATGTGCCAGCGCAGAATATTGGTTAAACGGAAAATTTCACGGTTGCCTCGTTGAAGACATGAAGACAAGAGCATGTTGAAACAACTAAAGACATGGCGAGTAAAGAAGTTCAAGGCCTGGCAATTTTGATCACAAAGCACCGAGACTAGCTCCAAAGGCTTGGCAAGACTTTTGGTCACAAAGCTTCGAAACTAGCTCCATGGCCTGGCAAGGGAGTTTTGGTCACGAGGCTTCGAAACTAAGTAGATTGTGCCCTCTATTTTTGCGAAAAGACCGTATCAAAAAAAATGACTAGTCCCACGAAGGAATAAACATCTCAATTTACTTAAACCACCCTCTTTTGTGTGAGAAGACCGCGTCGCAGTTACATTTCGCAAGAAGTCTTCGGTTTACTCGAATCTCTTTGGTCCCTATCTTCAATTTACTTCAACCTCCTTGCCGAAAATCCCTATGTTTACGGTTTAGAAGTAAATTGATGGCAATACTCCAATTGCCAATTTTTTTGTGACTTTTGACCCGTCTGGACCTTTACAAACCCTCAACCTAGTGCTAAAGCACAAGTGTATTTGCTAGTGGTTGTTGAAGTTTTTCGGCCAGGAGGTTTAAGTAAATTGAAAATATGGACCAACCAGTTTGAGTAAATCGGAGACTTCTTACGAAATTGTTGTAACATAGGAATTTTGGCTAGTGCCTTTTGATGCTTTTCGGCACAGAGCTTTTAGGGTTTAGGGTTTAGGGTTTAGGGTTTAGGGTTTAGGGTTTAGGGTTTAGGGTTTAGGGTTTAGGGTTTAGGGTTTAGGGTTTAGGGTTTAGGTTTTTAGGGTTTAGGGTTTAGGGTTTAGGCTAAGGGTTTTTAGGGTTTAGGTTTACGGGTTTTAAGGGTTAGGGTTTAGGGTTTGGGTTTAGGGTTTAGGGTGTTTAGGGTTTAGGGTTTAGGTTTAGGGTTTAGGGTTTAGGGTTTATGGCTTTTAGGGTTTAGGGTTTAGGGTTTAGGGTTTAGGGTTTAGGGTTTAGGGTTTAGGGTTTAGGGTTTAGGGTTTAGGGTTTAGGGTTTAGGGTTCAGCATCTCAGGTCCAAGCATTCACTTGTCAAGAAATTACTCCAGGAAAATACCCACCCGCCCGAAGAATCCCACAACATTAAGAAAATATTTCACTTATGGAACGACCTTGCCCAATAAAAAAATGACCTTGCCCAATACAAAAATGACCTTGCCCAGTAAAAAAATGACCTTGCCCAGTAAAAAAATGACCTTGCCCAGTAAAAAAATGACCTTGCCCAGTAAAAAAATGACCTTGCCCAGTAAAAAAATGACCTTGCCCAGTAATGACCTTGCCCAGTAAAAAAATGGCCTTGCCCAGTAAAAAAATGACCTTGCCCAGTAAAAAAATGACCTTGCCAGTAAAAAAATGACCTTGCCCAGTAAAAAAATGACCTTGCCCAGTAAAAAAAATTGGGGATTGCCCATAAACACATGAACTTGCCCCAGTAAACAAATGCCCTGGGCCCAGTAAAAAAATGAACCTTTCCGCAGTAAAAAAATGACCTTGGCCCAGGGTAAAAAAAGGTGACCTTGCCCGTAAAAAAAGGACCTTGCCCCTAAAAAAAACTTCCTTGCCCATAAAGAAAATGACCTTGCACAGTAAAAAAATGAAACCTTGCACAGTACAACATGACCTGCCAGTTAATGACCTTGCCCCAGTAAAAAATACCTTGCCCAGTACAAAAATGAACCTTGCCCGTAAAAAATGACCTTGCCCAGTAAAAAATGACCTTTCCCAGAAAAAGATGAACCTTCGCCCGTAAACAGAGACCTTGCCCGTAACCTTTTTTCTTGGGTCAAGGTCATCTGTTTACTGGGCAAGGTCATTTTTGTACTGGGCAAGTCGTTTTTTTGGACGAAACGACCTTGCCCAGTAAAAAAATGACCTTGCCCAGTAAAAAGATGACCTTGCCCAGTAAAAAAATGACCTTGCCCAGTAAAAAAATGACCTTGCCCAGTAACTCCTTAACATTTAAATTATATATGAAAGAGAGGTTTAGGGTTTAGGGTTTAGGGTTTAAGGTTTAGGGTTTAGGGTTTAGGGTTTAGGGTTTAGGGTTTAGGGTTTAGGGTTTGCCCACTGAAGCGACGCGCCTCGACCCAAGGGGTCGTGGGCGGCGCGTCGCGCGAAAGCTAAAACCCCACCCCAAGACCACCCAAACCTTACTCTATTAGGGTTAGGGTTTTTTTGTGGGATAGTTCTCTCGTTGCTTTGTATTTTCTGCTGTAGTTGTGGATTGTGACAAAATAAATCAAAACGAAAAGCAAAGCAGAGGGCAACAGTCTCCTTATACGTTGTGTTTTTACGCGCGAGTAGGCCCGGCAGGGGCAACCGATTCTGCGCTCGGGGCCGCGGCGCCATCGCTCGTTGTCACTGCGCTCCGTGGCGCCGCTGTGTACAAGAACGCTCCTTGTTCTCTCGTTGCTTTTGTATTCTCTGCTGTAGTGGATATCTTAATAAAAATCATAAACGTTTTACCCCAAAAGGGCCACAAGAGTACTAGAAGGCACCCACGAGGCCCCAAGAGCCACCAAAAGGCTTCAAAAGGCCCCCTAGAAGAAGGTGACCTCCAGGATTTGCTCGGGCCCGCAATGAAAAATGCTATTTTTAATACAGAAATCGATGGTGTTGGGCACAACGAAAAGTAAAGCAGGGGGCAACAGTCTGCTTATACGTTGTGTTTTTACGCGCGAGTAGGCCCGGCAGGGAGCACCGATTCCGCGCTCGGGGCCGCGGCGCCATCGCTCGTTGACACTGCGCTCCGCAGCGCCGCTGTGTACAAAGGCCTCTGGGAGGCCCCTGGAGGGCCTGGGAAGATCACCCTGGAAAGCCACTGCGCCCCTGGCCAGCTTGGGAGCCCCTGGAAGCCCTTTGAGATCCCTAGAAGGCCCCTACGAGGCCCCTGGCAAGGCCCCTGGCAAGGCCCCTGGCAAGGCCCCTGGCAAGGCCCCTGGCAAGGCCCCTGGCAAGGCCCCTGGCAAGGCCCCTGGCAAGGCCCCTGGCAAGGCCCCTGGCAAGCCCCATGGAAGCCCCAGCGCGCGTGACGCCCGTGACGTGCGTGACGCCCGTGACGCGCGTGACGCCCGTGACGCGCGTGACGCCCGTGACGCGCGTGACGCGCGTGACGGCGCAAGGCCCTGAATCCGAAACCCTAAAGGCCCTGAATCCTAAATCCTAACTGAAAAGGCCTCCCCTAAATCTAAAGCCTCCCAAAGAGCAATCCTGAATCCTAAACCCTAAAAGCGGAATCTAAAAACCCCCCGGCCTCCCCGGAAACCCCCCCTTGAGAGCCCTAAACCCCGGAAACTAAACCTGAAGCCGGGCCTCCCCGGAACCTAATTACGCCTAGGGCCTCCCGGAATACTAAATTGAAATCCGGCCTCCCCAAATACTCGTTACGACCCGTGCCCCCAAAAGCTAAACCGGAAGCAGGGCCTCCCCGCCTCCTACCGGGCCTCCCCGAATACGTTTTACGAAGCCGGGTGGTCAATTCCGACCCGATTTGAGAGGGAGTTTTGACCCTCAATTATGGCTCTCGTTTTCTGGATTTTGACCAAAACGGCCCCTCCCAGCCAAGAGGAAGCAAGTCCCCGGGCCTCCCCGGAATACTAAATTACGAAGCCGGGCCTCCCCGGAATACTAAATTACGAAGCCGGGCCTTCCCGGAATAGTAAATTACGAAGCCGGGCCTCCCCGGAATACTAAATTACGAAGCCGGGCCTCCCCGGAATACTAAATTACGAAGCCGGGCCTCCCCGGAATACTAAATGACGAAGCCGGGCCTCCCCGGAATACTAAATTACGAAGCCGGGCCTCCCCGGAATACTAAATTACGAAGCCGGGCCTCCCCGGAATACTAAATTACGAAGCCGGGCCTCCCCGGAATACTAAATTACGAAGCCGGGCCTCCCCGGAATACTAAATTACGAAGCCGGGCCTCCCCGGAATACTAAATTACGAAGCCGGGCCTCCCGGAATACTAAATTACGAAGCCGGGCCTCCCGCGATACTAGGTTCTACCAAATCACGAAGCCGGGCCTCCCCGGAATACTAAATTACGAAGCCGGGCCTGCCCGAATACTAAATTACGAAGCCGGGCCTCCCCGGAATACTAAATTACGAAGCCGGCCTCGCCAAATGAGGGGGACCCCAGGATCGGCCCGGGTCCCTATTAAAAGTGCGATTTTTTAGTACTGAAATCGACGGTTCTGGGTGGGCTCTCGTTTTCTGGGTTTTTTGACCAAAACGGAGCTTTCACCTCAGGATTGCAAGTTTTTCAAGGTTTTTCAAGGTTTTTCAGCGTTTTTCAATGTTTTTTAAGGTTTTTCAATGTTTTTCAGTGTTTTTAAGCCTCAGAAGGGCCGCCCCCGCGACCTTTTCACAGCCTAGTTTTGGTCAAGGGGGGGTGGTATTTTTCAATTTTAAAGGCAAAATAGTCTTCGGAGACCCCCCCTTGCCTCAAACTCCGACCCCCCCTTGAGAGGGAAAGTTTGCCTCCAAAAACACCCCAAATGAGGGGGTACCCCAGGATCGGCCCGGGTCCCTATTTAAAATGTGATTTTTTAGTACTGAAATCGACGGTCCCGGGTGGGCTCTCGTTTTCTGGATTTTTGACCAAAACGGCCCCTCCCAGCCAAGAGGAAGCAAGTCCCCGGGCCTCCCCGGAATACTAAATTACGAAGCCGGGCCTCCCCGGAATACTAAATAAATTACGAAGCCGGGCCTTCCCGGAATACGAAAAAACGAAGCCGGGCCTCCCCGGAATACTAAATTACGAAGCCGGGCCTCCCCGGAATACTAAATTACGAAGCCGGGCCTCCCCGGAATACTAAATTACGAAGCCGGGCCTCCCCGGAATACTAAATTACGAAGCCGGGCCTCCCCGGAATACTAAATTACGAAGCCGGGCCTCCCCGGAATACTAAATTACGAAGCCGGGCCTCCCCGGAATACTAAATTACGAAGCCGGGCCTCCCCGGAATACTAAATTACGAAGCCGGCCTCCCCGGAATACCCGGGCTCCCCGGAATACTAAATTACGAAGCCGGGCCTCCCCGGAATACTAAATTACGAAGCCGGGCCTCCCCGGAATATAAATTACGAAGCCGGGCCTCCCCGGAATACTAAATTGCGAAGCCGGGCCTCCCCGGAATACTAAATT
Source organism: Symbiodinium natans (assembly GCA_905221605.1). NCBI lineage: Eukaryota > Dinophyceae > Suessiales > Symbiodiniaceae > Symbiodinium > Symbiodinium natans. Next base: position 1,091,519 of record CAJNDS010002535.1, read on the forward strand.
ACGAAGCCGGGCTTCCCCGGAATACTAAATTACGAAGCCGGGCCTCCCCGGAATACTAAATTACGAAGCCGGGCCTCGCCCGAATACTAAATTACGAAGCCGGGCCTCCCCAGAGAGGCCCCTGAATCCTAAATCCTAAATCCTAAATCCTAAATCCTAAATCCTAAATCCTAAATCCTAAATCCTAAATCCTAAATCCTAAATCCTAAATCCTAAATCCTAAATCCTAAATCCTAAATCCTAAATCCTAAATCCTAAATCCTAAATCCTAAATCCTAAATCCTAAATCCTAAATCCTAAATCCTAAATCCTAAATCCTAAATCCTAAATCCTAAATCCTAAATCCTAAATCCTAAATCCTAAATCCTAAATCCTAAATCCTAATTTTTAAAGGGGAAGGATGGGGGTCTAGGCTTTAGGGTAATAAAATATGCTTTAGGGCTGTACGCCCTGTTCCCTCTTTCAAAGCTGTGAGGAGTGCGTTACGGTGCCAGAAGCTAACTCTTCTGGCACTAAAGAGAGCATCTGCCTCCAACTGCTAGACTGTCGCTACTCAGTTGTCGGCTGCCGTCGCTAGAGGCTCGGCGGGCTCGCTGCGGCCCGCTGCCTTGCCGGCAGCTAATCAGGGGCCTTGCTCGCAGTTTAGGGTTTAGGGTTTAGGGTTTAGGGTTTAGGGTTTAGGGTTTAGGGTTTAGGGTTTAGGGTTTAGGGTTTAGGGTTTAGGGTTTATTTAGGGTTTAGGGTTTAGGGTTTAGGGTTTAGGGTTTAGGGTTTAGGGTTTAGGGTTTAGGGTTTAGGGTTTAGGGTTTAGGGTTTAGGGTTTAGGGCGTCTCGCCGCGCCGCGGCAGTAGATGTCATGCAGAGATGGCGCCCCAACACACCCAGGGGGTGTGAGGGGGCGGCCTTTGTCGTGGCGGCGTATATTGAAGTTGGAGCCACCACAACCAGAAAGGTTGGGTTGTTTTATTTTTCCCACCCCTGCTCACCCAACTTTTCTCCTTTTAGGGTTTCCCACTTCCCACCCCCATACTTTGATCGGTTGGGCAGGAGGTTGCTGTGGCTGTGGACAGGAGGCACAGAGGGTCAAGGGGCCGGGGTCAGGGGGGGATTGGGCGAGGGGGGTCACCCATTTGGGGGCAGGACGGGGGCGGCCAGAAGGGAGAAAGGCCAAAAAAAAACCTTTTTTGGGCTCTGGGGGGGGTACCTACCAGGGAAAAACACCACCGAAGGCTTTTGCCACAGGCTTTAGGGTATTCTCATCAAGAGGAGGATCATGCCCCTTGTAAATAGAAGGCACCACTTGAATGGTCCTAAAGCAAGGCTCAGCCCTAGGGGCTGTATTCGACCACTCTCCAATGTCACCACCCATTGTCCATCCAGTCAAGGTGTATCTCGCTGCCGGGTATAATTCTGGGTCCAGGCACCCTAGTATAGGGTGGGTACGGCCTAAGCAGGCCGGGTGGGAATTTAGGGTTTAAGGTTTAGGGTTTAGGGTTTAGGGTTTAGGGTTTAAAGTTTAGGGTTTAGGGTTTAGGGTTTAGGGTTTAGGGTTTAGGGTTTAGGGTTTAGGGTTTAGGGTTTAGGGTTTAGGGTGTGTCAGGGGAGGGCGCGCGGTCGGGTGTGAAACGGCCCGGGCCGCGCGCTATACCCCCCAAGATCCAGCAACGCGCGGTAGTTTCTGAAAGGGGGGGGGGCTCCCATAGCAATTCCAGCAGGAGTGACCTGAACCGTTTGCTCGTGGATTGCATGCTGTGAATTGAAATAGGAATCCTATTCGTTCGAATAGGGTTCCTATCAAACTTAATTAATAGGGTTCATAGGGTTCGTTTGAATTTAATAGGAGTCTTATTAAAATGATTGGAAACGCTTCAAAATGCATGAGAAATTCAATAGGAACCCTGCTCAAATTAACAAGAAACCTATAAAAAATTATAGGGATCTTATTAAATTTGTAGGAGCCTTGCTAAAATAAGTAGGCGCACTTTATTGGAATCCTAGAAACAACAATAGGAATCCTCTATTTAAGCCCATAGAAACCCTAGTTAGTTTAAATTAATCGGAGCCGTAAAGTCAATAGGAAGCCTCTTGAAATGATTAGGAGGCCAATCACAAATAAATGAAACTCCTAGTACAAATTCATTAAACTGAAGAGGAACCCTACGAGAAGTCATGGGAACCAATCGGACTCCCATAAAAATGATGTGAACCTTTAGAAAAATAGGAATCCTACTAAAATGAACATGAGCCTAAACCAATAGGAATCCCTTTAAAATGAGTGAGATCCCTACTAACATTAGTGCGAACCCCATTAGCATGAATAAGAATCTTATTAAAATTGAGAGGAATCTTACTTATTGCATGAATAGGAGCCTTATTCACATAATTAGGAACCCTATGAAACTTTATTGGAATCTTATGAAAATAAATACGAATCCTCTATTGAAGTATCGGAACCGGATAAAGTTAATAGGAAGGAAGCCTATTAAAATGAATAGGAACCCTTAACAAATTTAAAAAAAAAGGCTTACAATTCACAAGAATCCGATTAACACGAGAAGGAATCTTACTACAATTAATAGGAACCAATCAATCAATAGGCCTCAAAAACCATCAGAATCCTTTAACAAGAACTAATAGGGATCCTACTTAACTAATATGAGCCTAACCCAAGAGGAATCCTTTCAAATTACTGAGAACCGATCAAAATTAATGCGAATCCCAGTATCATGAAGAAGAACCCTGTTTAAATTGATAGGAACCTTATTAAATTGGCGGGAGCCTTATTGACATAATTACTGTGGGAACCCGATGAAACTTTATAAGAACGACATTGTCGTTGGTTTATGCCTTTACCTAAAATAACTTTGATTTGTTTTGCGTGTTCTTTGCTCTTCAGAAAGGTCATCATCGCTATTTGCAGTCGAAGAAGCCTTTGGAAATTAAATACTTTGATTTACGACAATGCGGCTTAGCTTAGAATCCTCTATTGAGGTCATAGAAACCCTATTAAAATTGATCGGCGCCGGACAAAAGATAACAGGAAGCTATGAAATAAATAGGAACCCCCAACAAACTAGAACAAACCCGGTTCTGATTGATAGGAATCCTATTTAAAATGAGAAGGAATCTTATTAAATGCACCAAATTCATGCAGAACATTGGATGTTTGAAGCATGGAGCCGAAAAATATCGGCAAAAACAATGTTTCCTAAAAAACCATGGCTTTCACACCATGTGGCTGGGAGTACGAAATTCATGGATAACATTGGTTGAACCGATGTGTTTCAGCTCCATCTTTCAAAAACATCGGTCAAACCAATGTTATCCATGAATTTCGTGCTCCCAGCCACATGGTTGGAAAAACATGGTATATTTTGAAAACATTGGTTTTTCCGATGTTGTTTCGGCTCCACGCACCAATGTTGTGCATAAATTTCGTGATCCCAGCCACATGGTTTGAAAACCATGGATTCTTTGGAAAACATTGGTTTTACCAATGTTTTTGAAGGAAGGAGCTGACAAAACATTGGCAAAACCAATTGGACACTATCTTTTTTATTCCCTCGTCGTTCATGTGACCAGAATACCGAAACTCGAAGCCGTCGAGAAAAAACAACAAAAAAAACGTGCAGCCGGGTGACCTCGCAAGAGCAAACATGGTAGGTACATGGGGGGGTGAACGGAGTTTAAGGCAGAACTAACACTGCAGGTGCAATCACTTTTGACGGCTTGAGCCAATGTCGCATGTGTATGCTCACTCATTGTGAAACATGTTGTGTGACACCTACAAATCTAAACACCCCTCCTAAGCCAGGTGGTCATTTGACCCATTGGCTTCACACGAGCCGTTTGGCTGCTCCGGCTCGTCCAACATGAAAACGCAATCCCATGTTCTTGAGGTGTTTGAGCATTGCCACTTCGGGCATTGGTTTGGTGCAGATGTCGGAGTAGTTCTTCTCCGTGCCTACACGCTCTAGCTCCAGAGCTCGCGTGGCGACTTTCTCTTGCACCCACAAGTATCTTGTTTGCACGTGGCGTGCTTGACCCAGGCCCTGGCGCTGGGTAGTGCCTCGGGCCGCCGAGGAATCAGATCGAATCCGCAGACTGACCTTTAATCCCCAGTCTTCTAGCATCGCCTGTAGCGACAGACCTATTGACCCTGCTCGAACTATAGCGTAAAACTCGCTCTCTCCACTCGAGAGGGAGATCGTGCTTTGCACGTTGCTTGAGTGTTTCACGCAGTGCGATCCAAGCATTGTCACCAGTCCCGTGGTTGACCTCCGCGTGATGAGGCAACCAGCGTGGTCTGAGTCGCAGTACATCACAATCTCTTTGCTGAACCGTTGCGGGTGGTACTCGTAGATCAGCCGTGGATTTCCGCGTAAGTAGCGGACAAGCCTCTTCAGATCGGCCCATGCCCACTCTGTGGGTTCTTTCATATGCCGCGCTAAGCTCTTCGTAGCCTCGGCAATGTCTGGACGGTCCTGCGCAAGGAACGCTGCCCTCATCGTATGAGACCGATATGCTTTCTGAAGTTCGGCATTCAACGGCTGCGCTTCAAGCATCGCCTTCAGGTCACTTCCCTTTTTCTTTTCTGCTGGCGTTTTGGCCGCCTTCGCAGACTCCAGTCCAAGGTCGCGCACTAGGGCTTCCGCGTGCCTTGGATCCGCTTCGTACGTAACAGTTCCTGTCTGGCTGTCATAGCTCACGACCCGGTTCAGGACAGTCATGCTATCCTTTTCACACTCAGGTCCTATGTGGCCATCACACTTGAACTCGTACTCTTCAGACAGTACTTTGTCTACAAAGCGATGTCCATCTTCGTCTGCCAAGACTAGGAAATCGTCCCCATGCACCAATAATCTCACGTCGGCTTCGGCATGATAAAAGGTACACGGATATGCTTTTCCCACGACAAACCCGTGCTTGCGTAACAGGCTTGTGTACGATCTCTGCCATACAGCTGAGGCATCACGGGTGCCATACATGGTCCGTTTCAACAGACCACAAAAGCCGGGAGCTTCATCTCCCTCGGGAAGTGTGACAAACACACGTCGTTCTGCTTTTCCATAGAAGTGTGCACGTGATATGTCTGTCAGCTTCAGCGTGAGCTTCTTTCCGCCCTTTGACCTCTTGAGTGTCGTCAGCAGACTGCATAGGATCTTCAATCCTTCCAGAGGTGGCATTGAGGAAAACAGCGCGTAGTCTGGTATCAACGCCGCTTGTCCCTGTGACTTGACCTCGCGGACTACCAAACGACTGCGGTAGTTTTCCCGAACATCATCCCCTTTGTTGCGGTCTACCCACTTCAAGGTTATGGGCGGACGACCTGTTTCGTCCCAACACACGCTCTCTTCGACTTTCTCGTACACACCTTGCTTTTTCACCCAAGCAAGTTCTGACGCTCTTGCTTCCGCAACCTTTCTGGCATCAAGTTGTGCCCCTGTGTTTGCGTCTATGACGGGCTCGCTTACGTGAAGCTGCCCTGCCTTGGGTAAGGTGTCATGGAGATACTCTTCGAGCGGTGGCTCCTCGTGTGGGTCAGGTCCACCCACATGGCCCACCTCCTTCATTTCTCCATCCAGAACCAGTTGTGCTCGCACTCCTGCCAGTAGTGCTCTTTCAAGCTTCGGAGGATACTCGGCCTTGGCCGTCACGATCCCCTCCTTGAAGCTTAGCGTTCGGTTCCACACCTTCGCATTGCCCTTGCATAGCTTTTCCAGCGCTGTTGCAACCGTCGCCGAATTAGTAATCCAGCGGGTTCGCTTCTTGCCGGATTGGCCTGCAATCATTTTTCCACTTTCGTCAACTTTCCACTTGCACATTGGGCCTTCAACCAAGTACGAACCCATCCTTTGAGCAAGTTCATGCTCCCAGGACTTAGTTCCCCTTGGGCACTCATAGAGGAAGTAGTTTCCGGCTTCCTTCTGTGCCTCGAAGGCCTCAAAGCAAAGCCCCAGTTGAGATCGGGCCTTCCTCAAATTTCCGCGTCTGGTCTCGACTCCAATCTTGTTGGTCATGTCGAAAGCACGTTGTACTGACTGGAAGGGTCCAGTGGGCAGCTTGCCCACCAGAAGCTTTGGCTTCACTTGTTCCAGCTTTTCGAAGAAACGCAAATGCTCGGCCTGAGCGAACATCGGCGGCTCTTGGTCCATTGGCAAGATAATGCCTTCATTCACCATGCTCCAGGGCACAGCTGAATTGCCATTACCTCCCAACTGTAGAACCATAGAGTTTATGGCCTTCGCTTCGGTCGGGCTGCACTTGAGCCCCTTTTGTTCGAACATCCGCGTAATCAGGTTCATTCGCACTTCCTCGTTGGCTGGCGGCGGATTCGCCGTTGCTGTGTCGTACATTTCTGCATCTGCTCGTGCTTGTTGGTGTGAGTGGTCCAGGCCGGGTCCTGCAGAGCCACTTGCTCCCCCTTGCACGTGTACTCCAATGACCTCGACATCTGGACCATCGGTAGCCCTCGTGCTGGGCTCTTCCCGGTAAAGGTCCTCGACGGCGCGCTTCCGCTGTTTCGGCTCGGCGCGGTCCTCGACCTCCATTGGTCTGGACAAAGGTGCGCCTGCCGCTTCCTCTGCTGCAACATCCATTGCGTCGGGGGCAGGTCTTCCTTCCAGCGCGGGTTGGTCTCTTTTGACCCGCTTTCCGTAGTCCTTTTCAACTCGCTCTTGGGCCCTTTTCACTCTTTCTTTTCCCTCGTCGGTTTCTTGCAGTCTTCTCTGCACTCTCATCCTGCACTCGTCATTGCGCGCTCGCTGCGGGAGACCCATCAGCTGCGCATCGCATCCCGGACACTGAGGCGTGTAGCCGTACAGCTCAATGTCGGACTTCATGACGCACAGGTTGCGTGCCTTGAAGTCTCGGTGTTGTGGCGCGGGTTGTTCGCCTTCGAGAGCGGGCATACCGACTCGGTTGGGCGACGCTCGCTCTTGTGGACCGGACATCCTCCAAGGCAATCCGCGTAGCACTTCGAAACCTTCAACAGGCCATTTCTCATCCTCGGGCCTCCTGTGCAAGGAGTGGCCCCGGGATATACCCTCGGACGTCATGATCAGCAAGTCTGCGTTCCTCGACGCAGTTCCGACGTAACGTCCCATGCAAACTCTTGCATCTAGGCTTCCTCGCTTGTGTCTCGAACCAACTGGCTTGAACATCACCTGTTCGCCAAAGACAATGGTAGGTCGCCTCCACGGTCGGCCCAGCGTCCTTTCGTAAGCTGACTTCCCGTCTTCGCCAATGCGAAAACGTGTCATCAAGAACGCTGCATGCCTCGCGATCCAGGCGAGAATCGGGTGGTCCACGCCCACCTCGATCTTAAGCTTTGTCTCCAGCTCCGACAGGATAGCTCGGACCATTCGCTTCACCTCTCTCACTGCGGCCTCGGCTATGCCGTTCGATGGCGCATTCTCGTGTTCCGTACTTGTAGGACTCTCTCTCAAGTCGAACACTACATTTTGGACTTCTTCGGAGGCCTTGAGTTTGAGCGCACGGAGGGCGTGTTCATTATCTGAGAATAAACACATCCTCTTCCATCCGGCCTCGCGTATCACGCTGGCCAACCACGTGACGTTGTACGCATGCGTGCCTTTCTCGGGCAACGAGGTTGCCCAAGTGCGCTGCGTTTTGTCGCACCGAACCACCAGGCGCGGCATCACGTCGTCTTCCTGCTTTTCTTTGCCCAGGAAGAAGTAGTCCATGTGTAGCGTCGGCAAAGATGTCTCAAGTTCGGCTCTCCGAATCCGGTAATGTGGATTCACCATCTTTCGCGCTCTCTGGCAGTGGACGCACCAGGAACGGTGCACCGCGTGCCCCGAGGCTTCGTGCTGTGCGATCTGGTCAGCCGTTGGCTGGTCTGGGCTCTTCGGCACTATCGCCCTCTGTTGTTCTTCGCCTGGAGCCTCCGGCTCCTCGGCAAAGCGGTCGTCTTCAGTGCCTCCTTTTTCCTCGCTTGGCTGCTGCTGCTGTTGTTGCTGTTGTGCTGCTGCTGGCACTTGTATGCTTGCGCTTGCTCCTTGTTGTGTCGTTTTCCTCTCTTTCTTCTCTCGCTCTCTCTCTCTTTCTTCTTGTCTTCCTTGGCTAACACCTTGAGCGTTGCCTTTCCGGCGGCTTTCCTTTTTGCCGCTTCCTCAACCATCTCAGCCTCTTCGTCTAGGGGTGAAACGCTAAGCCCGTTGGGCCTTACACCGTCTACGGACGCCCCGTGAAACCCAGGCCGTCTTGGCCCTTGCTTCCGCCCTTCACTCCTTTCTTCTCGTCTTGCAGAGGAAACACGTAGATGCGGTTCTTCACTTGCATCTTGGCTCCGACACCCTTGTGCTTCCAAGCCAACTGGCGCAACGCCTCGTCGGCCTCCTTAGCGAAAGCAGTTCCTTTTGGGACCAGCAAGCCTCCTGTTCCGTGCAGAAACGCAAAATGCGTCTTGCACGCCTGTGCTCCTGACAGGAGTATGCGGTGGACCCCGGCGCCTCGGCCGGTGATCGTGGCCCCACGGCCTCCCGACAAAGTGCCGGTGACCTCGGCTTTTCCTTGGTCTTTCAGCGCCTCACCTGACGCCGTCTTGTAGCGGACGCCGTTGTCCTTTGGCTGCGTCACGTACTTCTCAGGCAGAACGGTCACGGCCGCTCCCGTGTCAAAGTTGACCTCGACGCTAGCCACGCCTGGCGAAGCGCCCAGGCTGGCAGCATCCACGGTCTCGAAGCTGTGCACCGATTGGCGCACGCCTCCTTCGCCCGGGTCCTCCGGGTCTTCTCCTCTTGGGTCGCGGCGGTCGTCGTGGTCTTCACAGTGCACAGTCTCTTCGTCGTCGTCTTCGCTTTTCTTGACCTTCTTCTTTCCTTTGTGCTCTGGATCCCAGGTCGACCCAAGCTTCCTCTTCAGCTTGTTGCGCCTTTGGTTTCTCTTTTGGTTCCTCTTCTTCTTCTGCTCGGCCGCAATCGACGGGTCCGCCGAGTAGCGCCCGGTCGCCTTCGGCCTTTCCTGCTTTTCGAGCTCCTTCCGGTAGAGCTCCTCCTCGTCGTCGGCATCCACGCGGTGGCTCGTCCTTTCGGCTTTCGTGAGGGGGTGGTAGTCCTTTCGCCGCTCGGGCTTGGCCTCCGTCCCATCGCTGTGGATAACCTCCGTGTCGATGCCGTCGACCTCTTCCTTCTGGTTGTCGCGGAAGTCGCCCTTTTTCATTTTTCTCGTCGTGTCGGGCGTGCCACTTCTTGTCGGCCTCGATCCTCTCCTTTGCTCTTTCGCCCACACCGCTGCGTCTGTGCTCTTGCGCTCTCCTTCGTCCCTTTTCCGCACGCCAAGCCTTCCAGTGGCTGTCTCCCTTTTCCACTTGGCGTTTGTAGCGCACGTCGTGCACCGACTGGTCTCTGCGGTGTTCGGGCTCCTTTTTCTTCACGCCCGCTTGCTGCGCCCTAAGGCGCTCGCGCTCCTCTTTCAGGCGCTTCCGCTCGTCTTCCAGGCTCGCGATCTCGGCTTCCAGCTCTGGGTCACTGCCGCGTCCCTCGAGCTTCTCTTTCTTTGTCGCGATCCTCTGGTCCAAGACCGCGAGGTTCGCACGGTTGGTCTCCATAAGACCCGACGCTAGCATCCTCTGCATGCTGCTCGAGGTGCTTGCCGTGATCGCGGTTGCTCCTTCGGTTCCTTCTTCCTGCTTTGGTGGCTTCTTCTTTTCTTCCTTCTTGGGCTCCTCGGGCCCCTCGCTTGGAGGGTCATCCTCGAAGTCGCTTTCGTCCTCGGAGCTCTCCGGCTCCAAGGAAAACTTGTCTTCTTCTTCTTCTTCACCAGCGGCTTCTTCCTCCCTTTGCTTCACCTTCTCGGCTACCTTTGCGCTCCTCAGTTCAGCCTTGCTGGGCCTGTCGGCCCTCACAAGCTTTTCTCTTTCGAAAACTTTCCTGGCGTAGTGGGAGCCCGCTGCTTTTGCAGCTGCTGCCTTGTACTCTTTCATCCTCTTCTTCAGCAGAAGGGACGCTTTGCTCCTGAACTTCAGTCGCCTCGACACGCAGGTGGAGCAGGCCTCGCCTTGCTTCTTCAGTAAGGACTCCCCGACGGTGCCTCTGGGCTTCTTGTCTCGTATGGCATCTTGGTGGGCCACACGTTCCCTGAAGCGCATTCCTGCCCAAGACGCCGGACTCCTTAGAAGCTTTGGCTTTGCCTTCGCCACAGGTCTTTGGCTCCTTGAGGCTCCCCACTTCGGCGCTGTGGTAGCAAGTTGTCTCTCCACCTCTTCGCTTCTTGGCTGCACTTCTTCACTTCTAGGTGGAGGCTTCGAAGGTGGTGACTTTGGTTCTGTTCTCTTCGGCTCTACCTTTGGCTTCGAAGGTGGTGACTTTGGCTCTGTTCTCTTTGGCTCTACCTTCGGCTTGAGAAGCGGACTTTTGGTCCTGGAAGGCGGTGGTGACTTCGGCGGTGTTCTCGGCCTTTCTTGCTTCGCCTTTGGAGGGGTCCTGGGCTCAGGCACTGGTGGCTCCCGGTAGCGCGAAACGCGCTTCCAGGGTGCCGTGTCCAAAGCCTTAGACCTCACCTCCTTCTTCTCCTCTTTCTTTCCGGCCTTTGGCTCGCGCACTCTCTCCGGAGGTCCTCGCGACGAAGACGAAAACGCTCCGAAGCTGGACTGCCCTGGCACCTCGCCGCGGGAACGTCTCCTGGCTTCTGCCAGCTCTTCCGCTTCCTGAAGAAGTCTTTCCTGGCGACGTCTCCTCGCAAGTTCCACCTTTTCCTTCAGGTCTTGGAACTGACCCCTTGCTCTGTCCATTTGCTCTTCCAGAGCTTCCAGCTCCTTTTCATCCTCGTCTTTTTCCTCCTTTGGAGGAACCTTCCTTTTCGGGTTCTTTGGCGCCATGGCCCCAAGCACGGTCGGGCCGGAGCCCTCTTCCCTACTTGAGCCACGACTGCCGGGGTCTGGCTTCGACTCTTTCTCCTTCTTCTCTTTCTCTCTCTTCGGGCTCTCTCTTTCTAATGCTCCCACGTAGAGGTTGTTTGTTTCTGCTTCCTCCCAACCGTCCTCCCAGGTTTCTCCCCAGTCTCCGTCTTCCCAGCCTTCATCCTCTTCTCCTTCCTGCCAGTTCTCGTCCTGGTTTCCTTCTCCTGTGTTCTCTCCTCCTTCTTCTATGTTTCCTACGTGTTTCTTGTTCTTACCACCTTTCTTGCCTTTTCCCTTTTTGCCTTTTCCTTTCTTACCTTTTCCTTTGTCCTTTCCTCCTTTGGGGCTCCCTCTTCCTCCTTTGCTGCTTGGTTTTCCTCCTTGTTGCCCTGGACCTTTGGGTGAGCCCCGTTGCTGCTGCGAACCTTTGCCTCCATTGCTCCAGCAGTCGCGGGCATAGTGTCCGCTCCTGCCGCAGTTGTGGCACACGACCTTGCTTGCTCCTTTTCCTTTGCCTCTCTCCACATACGACAGGTCCATAGGATCATCCTTGCTCGCCGCACTGGCTGCGGCTGCAGAAATCACCTTCAGACTCTTTCCTGTCTTGTACTCGATGAAGCGAGTCACCTCGTCGAGCACGTCGTCGTACGTGGAGAACCGGCTCTGGTTCAACTGGATGTGAGACTCCAGCTCCTGTGGCAACATTGCCTCCAGTGCTGCCATCTTTATCTCATCAGCCAGGGTCGTTCGTCGCCCTGCGCTGTCCTTGCGCTTCTCGTAAGTGCGCACAGCGTCGGCCCATTCTTCGATGGCCTGAGGGAGATTCTCCAGCTTCTGCTTCTGGGGCGATATAATCGCTCTCAACATCGTGCGCTTCCTGCTTGCAGTCGCAGGATCGTATCGCCTCGTAAGGCGTCTCCATGCCTCGAACCCGTTGTTCTGGCAATTGCACACGATCGTAAATGGTTCCTTCGAGGTAACCATTTGGAGCGCGTTCGCGAGCTCCCTCGACTTTTCTTGCAGTCTGGGAACTCGATCCGCCTCCAACGCCTTTTCTCCAAAGGCTGTGTCCAACTCCTCCGAGGAGAATGGCTTCTCCCTCTCTTCGAGCCACTCTAGAACTTCTTGCAGATCATGGTGGATCGAACAAACGTAGCTCGACATTCGATGCCTCCATGGTAGGAACTGTTCACTCTCACCTGAGAAGGTCGTCGGCTTTCCCAGGCCCTTTGTGTCGACCAAACAGAGCTTCTCGTTTGGTCCTCCTTTCTTTGCCATGGCCTCAACCAGTTCCTTGTTCGACTTGACCATGTCGCTCACCAACTGTGGCATCGTGCCCATCTGAGCCGTCGCCTGCTGCACTGCCGTATGCGCTTGTGCTCGCACTTCCGCAACTTGAGCTGCACTCTCTTGCCGCACTCGCTCAAGTGCTGTGCTTTGCTCGGCCCTTAGCCGATCATTCTCTTCGCGTTGCCTTGTGAGTTCGTTTCTCAGATTCACAAGCTCCTGCATCACTTGCGCTGCAGTCACTTGTGCCTGTTGCTGTTCCTGGCTGCTCATCGCAAACGATTAGCCAGCCGACGGCGGAACTCGCTGCTTTGGACGAAAGTCTGGAGATGCTGGCCCAGGAGGCCCCAAATCCTTTGCAGTCGCCTAATCCGATAGAGTAAACGGATCAAGCGTTCCCAGCGGTGCACAGCGGGAGCTTGCACCACAGCAAAACCTTCGTTGTCACTTTCAGCACTTTCGTCAGCAAGGTCGCGTCTGCTGTCCATTCAAACCGACAGCTCCGCTACCATGAACGGAGTTTAAGGCAGAACTAACACTGCAGGTGCAATCACTTTTGACGGCTTGAGCCAATGTCGCATGCGTATGCTCACTCATTGTGAAACATGTTGTGTGACACCTACAAATCTAAACAGGGGGGAACCATATACATATATATATATATATATATCTATATACATATAATGGTACCCCCCCCCCCCCAAAAAAAAAAAAAAAAAAACAAAAACTACCATTTTTATACTTTTTCCTATACTTTATCGTGATGCGTGGCACGTTCCACAGATGGACCCGATTCAAAATTGAATCGGCCCCCCAACTGAAGATTGAAGATTGAAGATTCCCAGGAACTCTTTCTGAGAATCTTCGATTGTCAATCTTCAGTGCGAGGGCCGATTCATAATGAATCGGCCGATTCAATTCTGAATCGGCCCCAGTTTTGAAGATTGAAGATTGAAGATGCCCAGAAAGAGTTTCCGAGAATCTTCAATCTTCAGTCTTCGGTTTGAGGGCCGATTCAAAATTGAATCGGCCGATTCAATTTTGAGTCGGCCCCAGCTTTGAAAATTGAAGATTCCCAGAAAGACTTTCTGAGAATCTTCAATCTTCAATCTTTAGTTTGAGGGTCGATTCAAAACTGCATCGGCCGATTCAAGTTTGAATCGGAAATATCTCATCATTGTAATCGTTAATCTTGCAAAACAAACATAGTTTTAAAACTCCCCTTCTGGCACAAGGGAGAGTTTTCAAGCTCCTGGCCCCGAAGACTGAAGAATGAAGGTTGCCCAGAACTCTTTCCGGGAGTCTTAACCTCAACTCCTCCCCCGAAGATTCAAGATTGAAGGGTCCCCATAACTCCTTCCGAGAATCTTCAATGTTCAATCTTCGGTGGGAGAGTTGTTAGACCTCGGCTCGTGGTTTAAAGGAGAGTTTTAAAACTCCCGGCCCCAGAGATTGAACACCAAAGGTATCCCGAAAGAGTCCCGAGGCAGCACGAGGCATCTTCAATCTTCAATCTTCGGTGAGGAGAGTTTTAGAACACGGTTCGTGGTTTCCCCATAGAGCCGAACCTTACTTAGTCCCCAAGTTCCTACCTAAATCCGAAAGAGGAGAGTTTTAGTGCCCTTCGCCCCCCACCCCGCCCAGAGGCTCTTAGATCTTTTTCGCTCAATCTTGAGCACGTAGGGGATCCCGCTCACTTTAGGACTTACCGAACGGGATTTAGGGAACAGGATTCTCCCCAAAATCCTAAAGGTTGAAGAGGAGAGTTCTGTTTTACTCCTAAAGGGGAGAGTCCCTGAATCAAAAAGCTAAATCAAGATTTATGGGTTAAGGGAAAAGTACATAGGGAATACGATTTAGGGATCCCGCGCTTGAGGATTTAGCGAAAAGGATTTTGGGAACGGGCTTCATTTTCTCGGAATTAGCGGCTCTCCTCTTTAGGAATGAAGGACCTCCAGCCTTGTGGTTTATGCAACAGGAATTGGTGGATAAGGTGAAGGGAATAACAGATTTAGGGAACAAGATTTAGGGAGTCCGCTCTTTAGGTTTCGCGAAAAGGCTTTAGGGAAGAGTACTTTTCTTTAGGATCTTGGGTCTCATCTCTAGATTTAGGACCCCACCCCCTCTTTGCAGCGTGGGCAATAGGATTTAGGGAGTAAGATTAAAGGAATAAGATTAAGGGATCCTTCTTTCTTGACTCTAGCGATAAGATTTACTGAGCAAGGTTCGTTGTTTTATGATGTAGAAGGAAAGGCCCGTTTGTAAGATTTACAGTAAGGATCCCCCTCTTTAGGACACCCCCTCTTTCGGGCTTCAGCAATAGGATTTAGGGAGTAAAATTCAGGGCATGTTTTTTAGGATTTAGGGGCAGTCCTCTTTAGGATTTAGGCCCGCCCCCCCACCCCCCCCCCCCCAGCCCCCACCTTTAGGCCTTAGGGAATAGGACTTAGGGAGTTAATTTCAGGGAACAAGATTCAGGGATCCCCATAAGACTTAACCCGAGCATCTCTGTAATTGGGTGGGCCCCCTCCCCCCCACCCCCCCCAATAAGAAAGGCAGGGTGCCGCAATAAGACCACGGCAATGTATGGATTCTCTACTAAAAACAATAGGAACGTACTGTGATCCAAACTGCAGCTCAGCAAGCAAAAAAAGAAGAAGGTTGAGGTTGAGAGAGATTGGGATTTGCATGGCTACCGCCTCATACCGAAGACAAAGTTCACGCAGGTCATGGTTCGCGTCCCTTCGATACAAAACATGTCAAACAAGGCAGTTTTGGAACTCACCGTTTCGTGAAGCAGTCTGCTTTTGCAGCATGCATTCACGAGCAGCCCGTATCAGTCGAGTCGCATAGAGAAATCCGTCATCTAGGAAAGGCATGGGCAGGCACCGGGATCTACCATCCTGCGTCGGAGAATCCTTTCCCAGCCGATGCGCTGTCAAAACCGTGGGATGATTGCAGGGTGTGGCACTTTGGGGGGGAGCGATTCGCAGAAAACCTCAAGCAACAGCGGGACGGCTGGCTCTGTGCTTAGTCCAAGCGCTTGCAAAACCAAGCAAGGATGGGGGTTCGACTTGGCTTCAGTATGGAGACCTGCTGCGTGTCGGGCCGGTCCCCCCAGAGCTGGAACCAAAAATTGTGGCTGTAGATGCCATAAATTTATACCCTTTCATGCCCGAGAAAAACAAAGGAACCTAAAAAGGAGAGATCGGGAGCAACGTTTCGTCCATGCAAAATATAAGAGAAACCTGTCAAGACATTTAAGATGATAGGATTTCAAATAACATCAAGCTCCACCCCGGTGCCCAAAGTTTCTTGAGTGATTTCTTGCTTTAATGTCAGATCCCAGAAGTGCGCCTGCTCAGAACAATCTGAAGCCAAAAATTGTGAGGGATCCGACAATCCCTGCTAACCCAAAGTGAAAGATTCATAGAGGTTACACTTTCTTCAACCGGCCATCGATCAACATTTCAAAAGCCCCAAACGGGTTGTATAAAAACCCCGAGATAAATCTATTCATCCGTCCCAGGGCTATCGTTTTATTTTCTTGATTATCGGTTTACAAGGTTTGGGGGAAGAACCAACAATTTGGAACCAACGTTCCCCGTGAGCGGGCTGGGTTTTCGTTGATTTGTAGTACAAGCTTAGTACTGGAACCGACGTTCCCGTGAGCCGGCTGGGTTTTCGTTGATTTGTAGTACAAGCTTAGTACTGGAACCGACGTTCCAGTGAGCCGGCTTAGTGCTGGAATCGACGTTCCACTGAGCCGGCTGGGTTTTCGTTGATTTGTAGTACAAGCTTCGTACTGGAACCGACGTTCCCGTGAGCCGGCTGGGTTTTCGTTGATGTGTAGTACAAGCTTAGTACTGGAACAGACGTTGCCGTGAGCCGGCTGGGTTTTCGTTGGTTTGTAGTACAAGCTTAGTACTGGAACCGACGTGCCCGCGACCCGGCTGGGTTTTCGTTGATTTGTAGTACAAGCTTATTGCTGAAACCGGCTGGGTTTCGTTGATTTGCAGTACAATCTTAGTACTGGAACCGACGTTCCCGTGAGCAGGCTGGGTTTTCATTGTTTTCATGTTTTTGTAGTACAAGCATAGTACTGGAATATCGCCTGCCTGCCCCGATATGTGCAAAGTTATCGTTTCATTTTCTTGTCTATCGTTTTACGAGTCAGAAGCACTACCCCAAACGCTTCGTGCAATTCCTTTCATAAATCGAGTGCGCGGGGTTTTAATGAGAATAACACCCCGAGTCCAGTGAATCGGGCGACTCGAGATTAAACAGAAGATTCGGCCATCTTTCACAAACCACTTGGCCGAGCTCCTGAGCTCGCTTTGGTTGTCGATAAGAACAAACAGCAATCGAGCGCTCAACCTGAACAGAAATTCTGCGAAGGGGCTCCATGAGACTGAATCTTAAATTCCAAGAGCTAATGAATTGCTGGCCGGTTTACCTTTCGGCGAGAAATCAAGCAGTAAAGATATGCCAGGCATGCTCCTTCTCTCCCTCCCACTTCTTCTTCGTCTTCGTCCGAACCTCATGGGTCGACACTCTCTACCCGACCTGCGTGCTCGTGCCGCCCACATGTGCTTTCCCAATCCCTTAGTACAGTATGTGTGTTTTCGCTCCTGCTTGCTTAAAGTGAGATTTCAATGACGAGCCTATCACTAGAGGGGGCGAGGAGACGGAGCAGACAGCACAGCTGAAAATGAAATGTCCTCGATATGTCATGGGATGTCTATGTCAAGTTTGCATCAACTTCTGTGTCGCTAGACGTTGTCGATGCAAGTCAGATCCTGATATGAGACTGAGGTCTCTGAGTCACTTCGTGCAAAATGCGCGGTTGAGAACAGCATGCTCATCTTATGCCGAGCAGCACTTGGCCCTCCTCCTTGCAAAAGCGGAACGGCAAAGTGAGGCCATATGTTTTGCCTGAAAAAGTCATGGCTTGATTGGCTCGCACCGGGCAGTGCTGACATTCACCTTTGCACTTCGTGAAGCCTGCTGAAATTAGCTGAGTGTTCTGCCAGTTGGAGAGGTCAGTCGGCGTCCGCAAAGGTGGTGAAACGAAATCAGGCACCAACCTGTGCCCGGCAATCTGGTGCAGTCTTCGGCAGTCTGCAAGGGGCAATGGCATGATAACCAGGGACGCGGCTTTGACACAGCATGCTGCAGAAAGTCGAGGCTTCCCATGTTCATGGCAGCAGCCTCTGTCAGTTTGCAATTCCTGCTGACTCCAAATCACATTATGCCGATGCTCTTACCTTGCAACCGGGAATGTGGAAGAGAGCTGCAGAGGGAGAGGGAGCGAGAGAGAGAGCGAGAGAGAGATGAAAACATACAAATAATCATGAGCGTGTGAGCGACAGCTTTAATTGACGGGTGCTCGTCTGGGGGCACGACTCCGGCGTCTAAGAGCTGGTTCGTGAGTGCCAGCGACGCCGCCAGCTCTAGATGTTCTTCGGAAGTGCCTGCATCCCGCTGGTTTGGAGATTCCAAAATACATGGTCTACACCAGCAGTCGTGCCTAAGCAGTGCGCTACAAGCCCGCTGCACTTTTCATGTAGCGACCTGGGATGACCGGCACTAGAGACTGGCATGAAGCCCCACAACTGAAGGTCTGCGGTCTCAGAAGTAGATTGTGAAACTGGTGCTTGGGCACCCTGCAGGAAGTCATCGACGTATACATCTTGGAAAGATCTGACGAAGTACTCCTCTCCAGCGGCACAGGAGGCAACATGATTGCCAGTAAGATGCACAGTTCGGAAGTATCCTGCACTGCTGACACCAGCTTTTCCTCGTCTCTGCCCTGCACATGGCGTAGTGCACACATCGAAGACTACGACGATTTAGATCTCACGACCAATTGTAATACGGAATGTATGTGAAACCGGATTTCTTAGCATTTGCAACGTGGTCCAACAGTGCTCCATATGAGCCATGACCCGGGTTAATCTGATGGATCATGAACTGGTGTTCTCATCAGCAAAGCAGAAAATAATAATAGCCTTCGCCTTCCAAGGGAGGGTGTGGTGGGTACAAAGAACTGCACGCAAACATGGAATCTGCAATCGCACAAACCAAAGTTTGTGAGTTGTCACTGTTGTCAAACGAACGGGCTTCTGGCTTCTGAGTTCTTGCTTCTGGCTTTGGTTTGTTGCTCGTTTGTTCTTCTTGCAGGCACCTTAAGCTTCGGCCGAAGGTGCTGCAGCTTAGGCAAGACGCGTCCCTCAAGTCTCCACTCCACTTCACTCCAAGGTACAAGCACTACGAGACCGAGAGTCGTAGACGTTGCAGAACAGACGTGCTTTTGCCCGAAGCGAGGTAGATGAAGACACCTTGGCGATGAGCCCCTTGCCATGCCACACCGCCAGCGCAAGCCACCGCGATCCCTTGCAACATCCTTTGCCTGCCACATCCTGCCACTCCCTTGCTTCCAACCAATTAACCAATTAAACAATCCGGGGATGTCCTGCCAGCAATGGCGTGGCACTGTTCTGCACACGCTTTCCGCATGCCCTTGTGCAGAGGGCCGGCGAAGAACTCACGCACACGATCCCCGGTGCCAGGCGACACTGGATCTTCGCTTCGCGGTTCCAGCCGAAGATCGCCTGGAAGTTCTCCTTAGGTTCTCGCACACCTCGATCAGGCGAGTCTTTTTTGCAGGCGATTTCGTTGCTTTTTGGCCTTCGGTCCTGTCTGGAGCACTTTCAAAGGCACCGCTGACAGGGCTTTCATACAAGATGCAGCCGTCGAGGTGGTCTGGCGCAACGCAACCACAATGCCGGACCGATTACGATTAAGCTCAGCGATGTTGCTTGGCTAGTGATCTCAGAACAGTCAGGAACTGAGGAGTTCAACCGGCTCAGAAACCTGGTCCGTTCTAACGATGGCCAAGTTGAACAAGAGAGTCCGCAGTCAGTGAGAACCGCCCAAAGTACAAACAAAGAAAGGGCCGGTTTGTACTCCAGCCAAAAAAATGGAATATGGATTCACGGATACACGCAACATGGCATGCGCGTTTGAGTTTCGGTGCATTCGGTGCACAAATGTACTTCACAGCCGTTCGTCTGCCTGGGCGACTCCGAATGCAAAGAAGCAACCCCTTTAAGCTGCAGGAAAATTTGCAAAGCAGGTCAACAGATGAACAATTACAGTAAAAATTCCGGCTCGCAATGTCTCGCACACATCCGTTCAAGTTCAAACTGAGGCTACAAACTCCCTGCGCACACTGCCTGAACACTGGCATCGCTGTGAGCAGGGCACCTCAGGCGTGCCATTCTTAATTTCTCTTTGAACTTTAAGCAAGATCCACTCATGCCGTTCTAATCATCCAAGAAGCAGGGCGCTGCCCAAAGACAGCTTGTGAATCCGAATGTTAACCTCGGTCGGACTCCACTGAGCTTCTGAGATTGGGAGACCGATCTGCAATTCGGGTCATTCGGGGCCAAGGCTCCACGAGTCGCGACAACAACGTAGAATTGAAGCAACTTCCTCGCAATTCAAGGGGCCGGTGTTGAGCCACCCCACCCACACACACAAAGCAAGCTCACGCTCACGACATGTGTTTGCCTTGGGACGGATGTGTCCGGTCTCAGCGCTACAAAGCGAGGGGCAGAGATGCTGCTTTTGGACAACTCCTGCATTCAGCAGGAGCAAAATGCATCTGCAAGAGCGATCTGAAACAAGAGACGTCCTCTGCTAGTCGAGCATACGGATCTTCTGGCATGTGCTGTATTACCTTTTTGCAGAGCGGGCATTCCAGGCTTCAGTAACGAACTGAACAGGCTGCAGCCGATTCGGCGAACTACCTGCAAAACATATCCACAACCTGCATTTTTTGAACGGAATAGCACCACTCAGCCCCACACAGGTCTATGTTTGCGACGGCTAGGACTTCTGCTGGCGAACAAGAACTTCTAGTTGTCATACTTACCATTCGACATCTCGACCCTTCCGATTTCACGGGGTTGAGGGCAACCTGATGCAATCTGCAACATGTGAGCCAGCTTCTTGCCAAGTCAATGTGCAGCAAAGTCACGCAATTCAAAGCTGATGTGACGACTTTTTCAAGCTTGTGCTCCGAGATGTAGTCCCGCACCTGCAGGAAATGTATGTACAGCATGCATATATAAATATATATGTATACATATATATATATATACACATGCACAGCACTGCTGATGAACGGCATAAGCTAAGTACTGAAGCAGTTTCCGCCTACCGATGTGGTAGATCAACTCTCGAGTTCACTTAGCACGCGCAGTTAGTCGTCTGTTCACTCGATGCTGACAACTGTGAGCCCATAAAGTGTCGCAAGGCACCGCGTCAGGAAGCAGCACATCGTTGCGAATGCCGGAAGAACTTTTGACAGCTGCCATGGCTTCAGCGCAAGGGCTGCCAACTATGCGTGCACTCTGTATATATGCGTCAGTTATGTTGCGGAATGGATTGGGAGGCAAGAAGAACCGAAACCAAGGCAACTTTGCTGACAAACTTAGACAAGTAGTAGCTCACAGCCCGATCTTACAAAGCCCGGTCTTGCTGCACCGGGTCACACATTGATGTCATTGTGAGACAAACGCCTGGTCTGCTTGCAGAGTCGAATGAGGAAGTTTGAACATCTCAAATCACCTAAACTCCAAACCTAAACCTGAAACCAATTCACGAACCCCTGTAGCCCCAAACCCTTTATAATGCTCCAACCTTCTCAACCCTCTAAATAAATACATAATATTTCTATATAATATATATATTATTATATTATATTATATTATATTATATTATATTATATTATATTATATTATATTATATTATATTATATTATATTATATTATATTATATTATATATATATATTATATTATATTATATTATATTATATAATTATACCCCCCCCCCCCCCCCCCGGTACCTAGGTCTCTTCTTGTTCCCGACCTCAGAGAAGTTGCCTCTTGGAGGGTTTAGGGTTTCGGGCGGCTAGGCTTCACTGCCAGATGCCTTGATGTTCGTTTGAGTGACAGTGCTGTACTGTCTCTAAAAAACCAACCCAGCAGCCGAAAATGCCGTACTGCACCCTAAAAAAACCTAAAAAACCAATTCTGGTGGCCCATACAGCCAGGCCCGCTTCCAAAGATTGGTTTTTTAGGGACAGTACAGCACTTTGAAGGCCTGAGGTGCGTTGACAGTGCTGTACTGTCCCTAAAAAACCAATCTTTTCGTGAGAGCCTACCTGTATAGGCCTCCAGAATTGGTTTTTTCGGTTTTTTAGGGACAGTACAGCACTTTCTGTTTCTGGGATTGGTTTTTTAAGGACAGTACAGCACTTTGAAGGCCTGAGGTGCTGAAAGTGCTGTACTGTCCCTGAAAAAACCAATCTTTTCGTGAGGGCCTGTCTGCATAGGTCTCCAGAATTGGTTTTTGAGGTTTTTTAGGGACAGCACGGGACTTTCTGCTTGTGGGATTGGCTTTTAGGGACAGTACAGCACTTTGAAGGCCTGAGGTGCTGAAAGTGCTGTACTGCCTGCATAGGTCTCCAGAATTGGTTTTTTTAGGTTCTTTAGGGACAGTACGGCACTTTCTGCTTGTGGGATTGGTTTTCTGGGGACAGTGCAGCACTTTGAGCACCTCAGGCCTTCAAAGTGCTGTACTGTCCCTAAATAAGAGGGCCTGTCTGCATAGGCCTCCAGAATTGATTTTTTATAGGGACAGTACAGCACTTTGAAGGCCTGTGGCGCTGAAATTGTTGTACTGTCTGAATCCTATGCACCCCACTGTGTGCAGCTATGAAGTCCGTCGCGCCCTCAGCCTTTTTTTCGCTTCCGGGGTCTGTCGAGGGTCGAGGGGGGGGGGGGGGGGGTGAGCATATGTATATATATATATGTATGCATGTATGTATGTATGTATACACACACCTCAGCATGTGTCACATTCAATAACTACCAGCAGCTAGCTTCAACTGTTTTTGTTCAACACTCGGACCTTCAAGGCCTGGTTTTGCAGAACATGCCGCAACCACTACACCACGCCCAAACCGGCAAGGCTGGTGAAAACTGGTGAAACCTCTCTGCGCAGCTTGTTTTGTGCGCTTTTCGGAGGCGCTGCGCGTGATGTCATTCCACATCAACAGCAACCTTCCACGGGCAATGTCATACTGACTACAGCTTGAACTGAAACTGACAAGCTGCTCTGCTCCTAGTTCCAAGTTATGCCTTCCCGCACCTTCCAGACAGCACTTATTGTTTGGTTGCCTTACGCACTAATGCCCTGGTACACCTGCAGCCGGGGAGGAGGGGGAGGAAGAGCATGGCGAGGTAGTGGATGAACGCAGTGTCATATGAAAGCGTCTAAGCAGGCTTAGGCTCGGCAGGTTTTGCACATCAATTGCGCTGTAAGCAAAATAGCCTGTGCTGCATCCTTGCACGCTCCACAACCCATGTATGACTACATGCTTTGCTTGCACATCGACGTTTACGCAAACCGACATGTGATGCACCTCTGTATGCGCAAGGAGCTGGTGCAAGCTTAGATTGCTTCATCAACAGCAGGATGCACCAATACAATGCGCAGCGTACATAACAAGATGCTTATCATCTCTGCTTTGCAGGTGCGCCTGGACGGCCAATACAGATATCCCCCACGCCCCACGATGGGATGACTAGCTTATGCTAGCTTCGCTGGGACCATCATTCTGGTCTTGTCTTCCCTGCATTGTTTGCGTGAACGTTCATTGCGGAGATGGGTGGGCTCGGTTGTTGATCGCTCGAAAGTGTATCAGGCTGCTGCACTTTTCAGAAATGATTTGAAACGGACATGGGTTTGCTGACTTGTCCGTAGTTGTAGTTTGTGTGTGCTGCAGCAAACCAGAATGCTCGAAATCGAAATCTTAATCCTGCCCATGGCTGGTCTGAGTTGGCACTTGGTCTGTTTCCAGTCTGGTACAGTCCTGCAGTAGGCACATTGGTTCATGACCATGCTAAGCAGTGATGGGGATGTCGCGTTTAGGGCACATGGTTTATGACAATGCTAATCGCTGATGGGCGATGTCGCGTGTAGGGCTGGGAGGACTTGCATGTTGGATGGTGTCGCGGACGTCGGTCTTCTGATGATATGCTCAGGTAGTCGAAGTTCCAGCTGATCAAGTTCCCTCGAACGTTCTGCGCGATGTGAGAGAGATTGTGTTGGGCCCTCCATGCCATGACATTCTTGTGCAGGCCTGCTTGCGCAACTGTTCGATAGTAAACGTGAGACTCGTTGTTGTTTTTGTGCCAGTAGGACATGACTGCGTGTTGCCATACGTGCGCCATGGACTATCTTCAGAACGAACTAGCCCGTCATGGCTGCTTCTAGGAGCTGACCTGTTGAGTTGTGAAGGTGACCGCCGACATGAGAAAATGGATCACTTGCTACGAGTCGAACGGTGAGACAGAGGGTGCGACAGTGAAAGAAACGTGTCTGAAAGGTGGGGACACAAAACCTTGATAACCTGCACGTAAAACTCAAGCATTTGGTAACAACCTGATGAACTTGCATCTTTGCTTTGGTTCGAGAAAAAATTACATTGAACATTTCTTTGCAAGCAAATTTGTCTTTGGAGGAACGAAGGAGAACAACATAAAGGGCTGGGTTTCACAGGGCTCCAGTAAAAAAGTCATGAAAGCCGTGAACAAACAACTCATGAAATTTCCCTGAAGTCGAGAGGCTGAAGAGAATTGCAGCAGGGGGCAAAAACGTCTCCTCCTCCCTTTTCTTCATATCTCAACATGTATCAAAAACACTTCTCATGTAATTCCTCGGGAAAACATCCTTGGACCTCTCAAAGCCTTTAATCACCAGTTTTCCCAGAGTGAGGTGCTGGGCTCTGTGAGGCACTGTCCTGTCCGACCTTAACCGACACTTTGTTGAACGTCTTTCAACAATTGATGTCTGCTGTACCTGAGCTAAGCAAGTGCCTGGGTTTAGGGTTTAAGGTTTAGGTTTTGCTGACAAACATCAAAGCACCAAACGTCGCTGTGGAGTTGCCTCGTACTTCGAGCACTCGAAACGACAGCGCTCCAGAACAGCGGCCTCAGCCGAGATGCACAATTGCTTGCGCGAGACCGAAACACACACACACACAGAGTGCAAACAAATTGCACCTAATGCACCTATAGTGTTCTCTCCTTGCAGGATTTGCAATAGTGTCACACAGCCTTCCCACACTGGCCAATCTTGGGCGGTGATGAGCGAGGGTGTACACACATGCACAAGCGCGCGTATTCACCGATGGAAAGTTCGGCTCTGCCCATCGATGTGTCCTGCATCGACAGAGCAGAATATGATTGATCACATTTCAGCACTGCATCAGAACTGGTTAATTGGCAGTTCGCAAATTACCAACATTCCGTTTCGAAATATTTCAAGTCAATAGGCTTGATTGCATCTAGTGTTTTCGAAGTCCTGGTCTGTTTCGGACTTTAAGCGAAGCGACACGAGGGGGATGAGAGGTCACGATGCGTCGACATCTTCGGGGATGCAAAGATGCGCCAAGTGACATCCAGTGGAGGAGAGTTCTTGCTCTGCATCATCCTGCAGTTGGCGCAGGGATGTGCAAGGTGGCATGGTGGCTTCTCACGCTAGCATACCATGGAGAATCTGCCTCCCCACAAAGCCACGCAGCGTCAACATGCGGTCAACATCGGTCAACACATGAATTGCCCTGCAGGATTGATATGGATTGATAGCTTTGTACATGTCTTGCGGGATGTCACTGCGTAGATGCGTAGATGCTGCATACGTCGGCATACGTGTCCTTTGCATCTCACTCAGGTGCTTCCGCCTACCTCGTCGACTCTGCAAGAACCTAGGCAAGCAGGCAAGCCCTGGATTGAGATCACGGGCAGCGGCAAAGACGATAATGATGGATTTTTCTTATAAGAACATGGTCAGATGATAAAAAGACCTTTAAAATCTACAGGCATAGTAAACACAACTGATCATAGCACCCTTCTGGCTTATGTTTCCTCCAGAAGCTCACCGGCTGGGAAAGACCCGACAAGCAGTTCGCAGAAACAAAGCTGCAGGCTCCATCGCTACATGCTGCTTCCTGGCCTTAGCTGAAAGGCCGTCGCCCTGTGGCAGCGCTCTCAATCTCATGGTTTTGTCATGGGTAAGAAAATCACTCAGATCTCGGACATGACAAGCGTCTTGACGAACAGTGAATGTCAGACATTTTTTTGTACATGAACGGATATTCCCTCAAGTCACAACACCTCGAGACTCCTTGCACATCTTGCATCAAGCTGCTGCGCCGACGGGATTCGCCGGACGAAGCTCGCCAGGTCGGTCCACATACCTCTTGCAAACCATGAGTTCGTGGTTACATGTGGTTACATGTGGTTACTGCAATTCAGATCAATTCAGTGAAACGTCGAATAACGTCGATACTGAAATACTCGACAGCTGCAGGTTGGGACTCGATGATGGCCATTGGCGTGGTGTCACGCTCTCGGTACCTCTTGCATGGCACAAAACTTCACTCCAAAAGCAGATGCTCTGAATTGAAGCTGTGAAACCTCCATAGATTCACCACTCGCGAGAAGTGGAAGTGCCGATCCTTGAGTCAGCGCCGACCGAGTTCCCCTTGCGTTATTGTTTATTATTGTTATTGCCCTCAGTCGCGGTCATGCATCTCCACCCCGCGTGGCCACATCAGCAAGAAAACCCGTTCAGTCTTGATGCAACATTCGCCAGGGTTTAAACAAAACGTTGAGGGCTACTCATGCACCTGATAACGAGGCAGCATCCGCTCATAGAGAATCCGCCTCGCCTGCATCAAACACATGTTTGCTTTAACTAGCTCCTACGTCTTCAGTTGGTTCATCCACGCGAAAGCTAAAACATGATTTTGCCGCAGGTCTGCCTCAGGCGAGGTCAGCATACTTTCCACCTGGGTGCAACATCTGCGCTACAACACGACATCCAGGCAACTTGACTGCAACGCCTGTCACTCGCAATCACATTCTGCAAGGGCCACCTTGACAAACACGCATATTGAAAAATGAGTGGATCCTGCCCGGCCTCCCCCTCGAAAACCGAAGCCATTGTCTACTAGAATAGCCTGTCGGGTTTGTCTGTATTCAACCTCAACTGGTCGTCTGCCCCTCCATCCGGAGAAGCGCAGCAGCAAAACCCCCTTGATTCTCCGACCTTTGCCATTACTGATGCCCTTGCGCAAGCTCTTCTTTGAGGGTGCGGCGAGTCCATCGTGATACGGGGAGTTCTTCTTTGCAAGGAAGACTACTTCCTGCGCAATCCATCTGCGCGCTTTTCTTATCAACTGTCCGCATTGTGTGATGATGGCAGGATGCCAAGCCCTGTTTTGCACAAGCAATATCGTGGACCCCGCGTTCGAGTCTACACATAACGCCAATGCACAAAACAGAAGAAATGTGCAAACGGGCTGCGTCGCGGGTAGGCTACCCGAAGCAGGAGCGAGGCCAGGCATATCTCTACACCCCACTACTCATGACGTGGCAGAAACTAAGACAGAAACAAGCATAGCGCATACGACAGCAGGCCAACCCAAAACCAGCGGGTTTCGAATGTTTTGGCATTGTATTTCATCTGTACACGCCTAGCCAGTTTTTGTAGCACAGAGAAAAGGACTGAAAATGCGTGCAAAGGCCAGCACTTTTTTTATGAAATGGTTGCGTCGCAGGTCGGCTACCCGAGGTAGATGTGAAGCTAAGCAAAGCTTTGGAGCGCATTTAGAATCAATGCAAGGCTATTCGAGGCTAGGAGAGCCAGGCAGGAGGAACGAAACGCATCCTACAAGCAATGTCATGAGCCAAGCTGAAAATCTAAGACAGGCCGGATCAAAATTCCTCGTCCACTGGCTGCTCATCCAAAGGGGCCTCCATGGTCTGTCAAGGAAATGAGTACCACAAGGATGCTGGCGCGTATCGCCGCGTTGGGGGAAGCCACCCAAATTGCTTTGGACGGGAAGGGATTCACATGCGGAACACGCAGCCTGGAAAGCGACTCGCAGTGCTTCGCGGGGGGCAAGAGACCCTGCTCCGGGCCGGACTGGGGTCAAATGCCCGCAACAGATTTGTGCTGCTTTCGAGTCGATGGCCCTTGGCAGACTCTGGAGGCGTTCTCATCTGCAAGTGTGAACTCCGAGGCCACGATCAACTAACAGGGCAGCGGCTTCTGGTCTTGACTGGGCGTGCACTCGCGCAGGCGGAACGCGGCGTGGCATGGGTTGTTGTTGCCGCAAGCAGGGTCCGCAGCGAAGTCGTTCACGACACATTTCGGAAGAAGAAGTGCTTGCAGCAAGCCAGCCTGTTACTTAACATCGCCAGGCTCCAGAGGAAGACAAAGAAAAGGCTTGTGAAGCCGATGAAAGTCCAAGCTACCATCTGAAGTGCCATTGGTGCTTGGAAACCTCTGGGGCTTCAGGGGTAGAAAACCGCTACCAAGGCTGAGGGAAAGGCGGGAGTGCCCCACAACTCCTGATCCACATATATCCAGATCGTGGCATGGCACTTTATGGGCATTGTTTTGGACACTGTGGATCGCGGCCCGTGTGCCTCCAGAACTCTACGTTATACCCTACTTAACAAGCAAGACTCTACGTTGTTGTAACAAGCACATCGTTTGCGGGTCCTCTGCATATTGCTGCAACTCCTTGGCTCGGGCCAACGATGTCTCCATCTTCTGGTCCTTCGCATTGTTACACTCCGCTACACTCCCATCTGCCATGTTCGCTCTGGGCTTTAATTGGGCTCTTTGACTGTTGCTGTCAAGCCCGCGCTCCCGAACCAAGATGTTCAGCATGTCCTTAGCAGCTGTCAGTGCAACTCGACAAGTGTCATCACATCAACACGGAAGTATGAATCTGTATCCAGCGACTTTCATCATCTTCCATTGCTTGTGAGAAGGTCCAAAGACTTTGTGGTAAACCTGGCAAGCTGTGCAAAAGGCTGTCTTTGTCTCAGGCAAGGCTGAGATTCACCGTGAGACTCACCGTGAGATTCATCGCATCACAACGGAACTTGAGGTGCAGAGCGACATCCGTGTCCAAGCGATGCGGGCTGACGCGCTTGCCCTTGGACCGCGCCCCCTTTGCCAGGTTCCTCTCGTGCTGTGAAGAGATGTGCCCCGTGTACATGCATCATGCACTTAAACTACTTGCCGTGACGCAGCGTGTGACCTCAAGCGATCGTGCTCGTGTCACATCACCGTACCTTGTAGTAACTATCCAGCCCATTTTGGCCGGGCAGTCATGCAGTCGCCTTGGCAGTAAAACGCAGCTCTCTCCAAGCAAATCTCTTCAACCATGCTAAACTGTTTCTTTCCATTTTCTGAATGCGAGGGCAAGACAGACATGCGTGTCCACCGTCATGTCAACAAAGAATAATTGTTTCGAGTTTCAATAAGCCAGGGGTCCATGCGAAGACAGCCGAACTTTCTACCAAGCTTTGTGTCTGAGCGACTTGAACAAAGCAGCTTCGATCCACCAAGCTACAATCATATAGAGAGGCATCCTGCCTTTTTTGGCGATGTTTGCTTGCAGCATGCATTTCGGGCTGGGGGATTTGGAGGTGCAAACTGAGCGCATGTTTCTCGCGCTGGGACGCAGAACTCAGCTGGCTACTGAGCTTCACCGCTATGATCCGCTATGTGTGCCTGTGCTATGCCAACCATAAGTAAGTAAGGGGCAACTGCTTGGTATCAGAGGCTCTGTGCTACAAACTTTCATGACTACTCTACATCACAGTAATGCATACTGATGAGATCTTGCCCGACGGCTGTCAACGTGCCACCATGAAGTTGAGACTACCTTGCAAATACCGCATTCTCACTTCTTTGCCACGTCACCGCGCGCTTTCTTTGCACTCTCGCTTCCCTGGCAACAAATATCATGTGTGCAGCCTTACAAGGCTAAACTGATGGTGACATGGACTAATTAAGATGTACGTGTATGGAAGGTTCATTTTATGTCCACCGTGCCGAGCCCCTGCTGCATCAACTTGACTTTTACATACTTTTACGGGTTAGGACGGTTCCGGTTAGCCAAGGCTGCCCTTTTTCCGGGGCACTTGTAGGAGCCGGTTTTACTCACATCAGCCCGCTTGAACTCACATCGCCTTAGTGTGGAAACCAGTACACGGCACTGATACACATCAATGTCAAAACATGCACGACCCCAGACCCGATGCAGACATTGCGCGTGGTCCTCAGAGGGTAAGTAAGAGTTCAATACTCACAACACCTGACGGACGCTCATATGGCCCAAAGTGTGATGCCCCAGCGCGTATGCCGCTGAGACAAAGCGAGGCATTGTATCCAAATCTATCATGAACTTGTTCGTGGGAGCGCCCACACAAAGCATTGCTTTGCATGCATCAGCAATTTACTCGGTTCACTTGACTGCTCAGTTGATGAAGAGATTAACCCGAAGAAACGCTGAAAGCTTCTGTGGAAGGCTTCATTTGTGACAGAAAGCGGAATAGGATGAAAAGGGAAAATCAAGATAATTGCTCTGCTCTTCAATCCGGGGGCCTGCATCCGGATGCTCTTTCTTGGCTGTTCAGTAATGACCTGAAAATCCAGAACGAAAACGCAAGGATACCTGCAGGCCGATGCCAGAAGTCGAAGTTGCTGCCTCTCCCCAGGAGGCGATGGGAGCGTCACTGGACTTCTTGACACCTATCAAAGTCACCTGGCATCTGTCACCGCATCAACATGCATCAACTGTCCTCATGGATTGAGAATTGGTGTCAATGCCTTACCAATGCAAAAACACAGAGACGAATTGAACACCAGCGAGGTGACCAAAGTGAAAAGGTGCCAGGCCGATGGAAGCACAAACAGACAAGAAGATCTGCACAAGAAAGCTGACATTGCTCTGCGCCCACTCTTGCAGTAGTTCACTCATTTAATATTGAGACCGAGGTTGCGATCAAAGGAATCGAGTTCCAGCCCAACACGTGGCTGTTGTTTTGGAATCATTCTTGCATCCTGAAAAGCTGTTAAGAATACAGAAGTTATGCAAGCCGTGTACCTACAGAACTTTCGGGCCGGGAATTTCTCAAAATGTTAATGGGCATGTTGCGACTCAATTTTATTGTCGGCATTTCACAGATGCTTACATAACAACCGTATGAACAAATCAAGCATGAAAATAATTCAGGCGCCACAGTTGATGATTTCAAGATTTGCAACGAAGGTGAAAATCACGAACTTAGTGAACCAAGTGAAACGCAAGGGCTCAACCATGTTCATGAACCCTTGGTTGCGGAGAGACCAAGGTTTTGTGGGAGGTTCTTTCTTGTAATCGAGGGTGTTTGCCCCATAAATCTGCCATCCTGGTCCTTTGATTCTTGCTGGACTGGTTTCGTCGCTCAAGGACTGAGCAGTACTAGAATGCAAGCTTCAAGCTGAGCGCGTCCTCGTGTCCTTTTTGATGTAGCGATGTTGCCAAACATCTGGCACGTGAATCGCCAACCTGATCCAAAATGCGCAGAACGTGCTCTGATGGGTGCTCTCTGTTCGCTAGGGCCCATTGATGCCCACTGCCTTGCCGGAGACCCAAATGTCACGCAGCCTGCCACGCGCTCGACACTTGCGAGCGTTGCAATGTGAAACCGCTGGCATTCTGGTAAATTGGCGCCATGCATACCCGCCCTCTGGTCGTCCAGCTGGTATGTATGACATGGCCTCAAGTCGGTTGTCTGACAGACTTGGTCAGACCTGGTCAACAGCGCACATTGGGCCTGGCTGGAAACACTGCAAGGGCCAAGAGAACGGCCAAAGAGCGATTCCAGCTGTTGAGCCAAAACGTGGATAACATAAGGGCTTTCCTGCATCTGCAGCTGTTGCATTTGCGGGGGACGGGAAGTGCGGCCACGATTTGCTCCGGCAGTCAATAGTGAATAATTCTCAAACCTTGTGCGCCCCTTCATGCCTTTCGAGTACGTAGCGACCTACAAGGAAGCATAAACGCTAAGTGATTTCCCAATGCGAGCTGTCTTCAAGTCGCCAGCCTAGCTCCTCCATAACAAAAATGTGGACTCATGGACTCCCTGTGCAATCGGCGGAATGAGCTGCTGTTCTCGCTGACAACTTCGTTCACCGTCACCCAAGTCACCCAACTTCAAACCCATCTTTAATAACACTGCCTTCGACAAAATTAGCGCACACCACGGACAACTTAGAAGTGATTTTCCTGCAAGGACGCCTCTGCAGCGAGACATTTAACTGCGACTGCTGCTTGTTGGCAGCAAGTCCTTTCCAGCACGCCTGCGGCACGACTGCGGCAATCCCCTCGCACACTCACCTTGCAGAATAATCCTCAATCGGCCGACATACCTCCTACTGGTATGGAAGATGGCAAATTTGTTGCATCACCCCGCGGGCTTCCAAGAATCACCTCAACTCTAAAACACTCCGAACCTTGGCAGGATATGCAGGATTGACCTTCCTGTGGAGCATCATCGGTCAGCACAGGCAACTCTGAAATTGCGCGACAGGTGCAAGACCCAGATTCCACGTGCACACGCGCTTGTGGCTGAAGCCGACAAGTGACCACAAATGGGCCGAAGAGTCAGTCTTGTGGACTCCACTGCCAGCTTCCAGCACCTTGCTTGCACCTCGATCTGAGCCGTCTCTGCCATTCCTTCGGGTATGGCGGGTATGGTATTTGAATATATTTGAGCTGCGCTCATAGTGCCCACAAGAGCAATAGAGGTTTCTGAACAGCAGGCGGCTCCTAGTTCTAGGAGTCCCATGCACATCTAAAAAACTTGATGAGACTGGAGATGGCTTGCAGAATCACAGACATAATAGCGATGTTCAACCTCCTTTTTGTTGAGCCCTTCCCTGTACAGGCAAGCTTCTCAAGTCTCTCAGAGTTCGGGGTCCTTTGGTGTCCCCTTTGCAGTGGAATTTTTGGTGCGGGCGCCGGGTGTCTTGACGACTTAAGTTCAGTCCCCTAAAGCCAGCTTCTCGGTTTCAGCGAGCGTCCAGGGTACCAGTATACGGCATAAGGACCTCTGAAGATACTGGATGATGGTTTTGGCGAGATGTAGTTCGTACGAGCCCACAACCAAAGCCCAGTTTGCTTCCTCTAGAGAAACGGCCGCGATCTCCTATACGTGACCACGCTCGTGCTCACAGAATATATGCAGGTCCTAGCCATTCTAGCCCATCCAAATGCGCCCTTTGTCGTATCAACAAGGCAACTCTCCACTGCGCCACATCATCTCAAGCTTGCTGGAAGGAAACAGGCCGGTGGTGGCCATTTCCTCTTCCGAGCGCCCAAGCATTTGTCAATGTGAAGACTGCATAACAGCAGTGAATTTTGCCTGAGCGCGGTATTCTGATGACATACGATATTCAACACAAACAAAGCGCGCCAAACTGCTTCAACCACGCGACTTGCTGCTTTCGCAGTTGGCTCGGCACTTTCTTTCCACGGCCGGCCTTGTAAAACGTCACCCTCAATTCAAATCATGCAGCTTACGAACATGAACCGTTGTTGCCCCATGCGGGCCTTGTCGATGGCCTTCTCCCGTCTTATCCCTTTACTGCGCTGTGTTGTCAGATCTGTCGGGCCTTTCCGATTTGTCACTGCCTTGGCAG
The DNA here is from genome assembly GCA_905221605.1 of Symbiodinium natans. Classification (NCBI taxonomy): domain Eukaryota; class Dinophyceae; order Suessiales; family Symbiodiniaceae; genus Symbiodinium; species Symbiodinium natans. The sequence continues at coordinate 1,124,296 of CAJNDS010002535.1, forward strand.
CTTTGCTATCATCCAGGCAGGCGACCTGCACACGATGTAACACATTCACACACTTGTTGGGAACACACTTGGACACGCGCCTGCACTGGAGGTAAAGAAGTAGAAAAGACAGTCTGCTAGAGGAAGTGACGGGGAAGATGATGATGCACTGTGAACAAAATGAATGATGTGCCATATGAATGTGCAGCGCGTGTTCTGTAGGCGTTGAAGACATGTTGCCGTGAATTGTGTTGCGGTGATTCTTGTTGTCCACGTTTTGACATGCTGAATGTGATATGCCCAATGTCATGTTGAACATCGTGTTGTCCCAGTTGTTTGGCCCGGGTGTTGCAAATGCCAGCCTGATATATCTTCTTTTTTTCCTGTGCGATTACACCGCTCTAGCGAAGGAAGGGGGAAAACTATCTGCACCCTAGCTGACAACGGCGTGGAAGGCCGCCCAAACACTGATGAAGCTTGAGGGACCCACCACAACCCTTGCACTTCCAGCCTACGGCAGCCCTGTGCATGTCATGGGAAACACGGACGCCGAAAAGTCTGAGGTCATGACCGGTGCCGTAACACGGCAAGGCAGCAACTTGGAGCATCATCTTCGGGGCCAGTTGACCGAAACCCTGAGACCCCAAGCAAGGCAGAGCCTGCCACCACCTATCGCCTTCCCCCAGGGATGCCCAGGATGAGTGACACCCAGATGCTCCAAGATTTGCGGCTTGGTGGCCTGTTTGGGGCCCTGAGTTTGGCCCTTGGTCACACCTGTGCGAAGCCAAAACTGGGCACAGTCAGCCTGATATATTCTGATGCTAGATGCTGCGTGTTTGTGTTGAATGTCGTGTTCTCCCTGTGTCATGAAGGGAGGCCATGCGAGACCACCATGCCTGAGACGCATGGCCCAAGGAGATCATGGGAGACTACAAAAACCCGAGCCGCGTGACACCCATCTTCGGCCCTGCGTACACATGAAGAGAACCCATGGGACTCCAAGCCCAAATTGTGTGACATCCATCCGGCCGGACCTGTGCGCTCAACACGGACCCAACTGCCTGTGACACCCATCTGACCCTAACTAAGTGCTCGCCAATTGTGGGAGACGACGGGACGTGACTCAGCCGGCCTGTGTGTCAGCATGAAAAAGACTGAGTTACAACCATGGAGACCAGGACTTATGATCGGAGAGCATTGGATACCACGGACCAAAACGCGTGACACCCAGCCCTGCGCGGTCACGATCGGAGACCTATTGAAACCTCAGGCCCAAACCCCTTCACGCGCCCAGTTCTCGGCGCGTCATGGCGCGTCATGATCGAACCGCGTGACGCCCAGCCGTGCGAGACCACGGACCGAACCGCATGACGACGCATTTTTTGCCTGAGGAAAGAACACCTAACCGTTCCTGTTTGATCTGTTTGGGAAATTTTGGGAACCATGTCAATTTGTCACAAACAACAATTCGCAAATACAAAGGGAAGGTGTCGCATGCGAAAGGACACTTCACACGTTTAACTCTACACACCCATCCAAACGAATTGATCGTAACGGCCCTTGTACAGGCTTTGGCGAGGGCCTTCTCGGTCTCCCGGGCTGACATAAGCAGGCGCGGATAGGGTGCCACCTTGGTTCGCATGAATCATGTGTTTTATGGTGTTTCGTAGTGTTTTTTGTCCAGTGCCCATCGGTCTGAGCATGTTTCAATCCCAGCATCTGGGACATGCGAGACGATGTCCACTTCCGGCTCTGGCTCTGGTGGAGCCTTCTCACACGTACGTGGCGTATGCGGCGTTGAAATAGCTCTGTGTGGTGGCCGTTTTCTTCCGGATATGGAGACATCCTATCGATGCATGGTATTTAGCACATCTTGGCACATCTTGCTTGACAATGTGTGGCTTTGGGCTGATCATGTTCAGCCTTCTCGTGCCGTCGCTGGACAGGAACGGAAATTTCCTGGCCAAAGGGTGCACTCGCTCACAGTTTGTTCCCACCTCTGGGAGTCTGAGTGTGAACAGAATCACTCTCTGTCGAGTTGGAGGTGAGGTCTTACTCGTCAGTCGAGAACTGCCAGTACTGCGCAATAGGAAAATCCAGGTGGCTCCCGATCTGATAAACCACAAAGTGGGCGACCGATCCTGAAGAACTCGCACGTTCTGAGCTTATTCGCAGGCATGTCCTGCTTCAAGCAGTCGATCATCTGTATCACTTTGTCAACGCGTCTTGGTGACGCCTGCAGACGGAAAGGCTCAAGGCTCAAGCTCTCTCTGCATTCTCTGCATTCTCTGCATTGCAAACGGCTCTTGCCAGAGACCCCAGTGACACGCCTGAAGTTCCGGTGTCGGATGTGTCGGTGAGAGGTGCCCCTCAGACTCTGGCTGTGATGGCGGTCCTGGAACTGCTCCACGGGAAATGTGCGGACATGTGCCGAGCAGGCTGCAGTCCTCGGTCGTGGCTGTTATGGCCAAAGAGCTTGTCCAGAAGCACCGTTTGGTTTGCGGCCACCTCCGTGACTGGAGAGGGTTCTCCCCAACAAATTTCACACAAGTTCCAGAATGTTCCTGAGACGCTGTCAGCGTACCCGAACGTGCCATGACATGTATTTGCATGCACTTGCAAGAAGTTTCGGACTTCAAGCAACTTCAATCAGATGGCCCGCGAACGCAACAGAAACAAAGTCAACAGGAGCAAGCACCTTGTCATTCAGCGGCTGAAGCGGCTTTGCAGAGTCGTTGGCCGTCAGCTCCCTGCTTGGAATGGCAGGCTCCTTTCCGGACGCTCAGCTCTGGGCTCGTGCCAGCATCCACTGACAGCGCACTCCCCAAGCGTGCACATCTACGCTTGCTGAAAGAGGCATTCAGGTGCACAAACATGCACAAGTCCATCAGAAACTTGTGAGATCGTGTGATGCCGTTGAAATCATCGTGCTCAAGGCTGTGCCGCAAGTATGCATCAGAACAGACCGATATGCGGCGGGCCTAGGCGCGGGAACTTGTCCACTATTTCCGGATGTTTCCCGTTTCCGCTGCAGATACTGCTTTCAGCTCTGTGAGAAGCAGGGTAATTTGCGGGGACACTCGGGCCCGAACTACAACAGATCTCAGCAAGTGCCTGGAGCTCCGGCTTCCGGGTCATCTTTGTTGGCACCTGTCTGCTCGTGTCCTGGCACTTTCAACAAGCCCCCATGAACATAGATATCAGTTCTATCAGTTCTAAGCTCATAACGGATAGCCCCTCCCTTCTCCGGAACCTGGCGGACAGCTGCGAAACTGCGGCTCCGTGCTGGCCTGAGCGCGTGTCACTAAGCGATAGCATGAGCCGAAACAGGTAGCAAAATCAAGGGCCTCGGAGAGATTGCTGAAGTGAGTCCAGCAGCCAAAGAAATCTTCGCCTAAGTGGAACGAACATTGTTTGATCTGCGTCTCACACAGCTTTCTGCACAACCCGACGGTGCTTTCTCTGCGAGACTTCCTACTGTCGTGGAAAGTTGCCCGCTTCCTATCGGAAGCGCATGAAGGAACAACAATTACTTCAGTGAGAGGATTTCTTGTAGTTGGCGCTGTGTTGACTGCTCATGACACCTTCTCTCTCTCTCCCTCTCTCTCTCTCTCTCTCTCCCTCTCCCTCTCCCTCTGATTGGCTAAAATACAATTGGTCAGGGCCACCATCTCTTTCTCGAAGCCATAGGTGCGGCGTAACGCGCTCTGTGGTCGGCTGCACCGAAGTGGGTCCAGTTCCTCCAGGCAGCACAGTGTCAGTACAGTCTCCCCTCGGTGTTTGCGCTAAACAGCAGTCCTCAGCCACTGCACATGATGGTGCCAGAGGTGGAGATTGCGATGGAGCGTCAACAACACAAGCAGGCGGGGGCCTGGGCACATGCATCAATACCAGGTAAGCTTTTCATCGATTTTCTGGAATGCCGGGGTGCTCCCGGTTGCTTCCGCTCGTTCCTTGGAATTTGTGAGCATGTACACCTTGCCGCATCTGGCGTATTATGCGAACTTCACGGTGACGGACTACTTGCCGGGAACATGGCCAACCGCAGCCACGCAAGTCCCTGCTCGTCCGATACGAGGCGTCTGGGCGCAAAGCCTGGGATGCCAACACAGCTACACGTCCGACATTCTGCCACAGCCTGGCCATGCAAGCTGCATCTAGCACCAAATAGCACCAAGGCATCCAGGTCGCCTGAAACATGCTACCATTGCTTCCACTTTGTCTTCCCATCCGAAAAAGCAGGCCGTTTATTTCAGCTATTTTCAGCTCAGTCACCGGTCAAACTTGGCAAGGCAACGAGACCTGCAAGGTCAGCTGGTAGTTGAAAATAGTTGAGGAGATCTGTCCGCCTGTTGAAAAGCTGCCGCATGCTGCTGCATGCTGTTGCTTCAGCCTCTCAGTTTCCATCGCGTGGTCGCCGGCCCTCGCTGCGGCCGACAAAGCGGGCGCCGCAGGCGCCGGCGCCGCTGGCGGCCCCGGCCCTCTTTGTCGGCTGTGGCTGTGTCCTTGGCTTTTCAACTTTGAGCAATGATATGCCAGATTCCGCCAGTGTAGACCCCAAACAGTGAAAGACCAGGTATGCAGGACTTAGGAACCCGAATCCGCGTTCAGGCGATATGGAATACGGAACGTGCACGGACCTAGCTGAAAGAGCGCGGGCACTCAGCACGATGTCGAGTATGGAAAGCACGATGTACCTAGGCACGGGTGGACGATTCGACACTCAGTTGCATGGAACCTAGGCGGGACCACGACTGCGCACGGGATAGAGGCGAATGCGCCATTTCGCGACAAGGAGGTTCCAAACCGAGGCGAATTCGAACCCTCTGATCCCTCTGCACTTCGGATACTTAGATTGGACCGAGGTGAGAGGTGCAATTTCCAACACCGCGAAGTGCAAAGCCCCTTGAACTGGAGACGCTTGAAGCGAACCCATCCAAAAGCCCCAAGCACAGGAAAGCACACGCCTGTCCGTATTGTCGTGATACGGAGCGACACAAGCCTCAAAAAGTGCAGGGGGCCCAGGCGGGAGCTCGATTGCGCGTATGGAACACGCTTACCCTTGATGTTGGAACCACAAGGCACTTAAAAGCGGTACGAGTTGCGAGATTCACGTTGCCAACTCTGGTTGACAGGCGAACGGCCACGGGACTCTGAGAGCAAGTCCTGGCCGAGAATTTGATTAGAGCAGCGAATTGGAGGCATGTAAATAAGCTGACCTGGAGTGACAAACGCCGTCCTTCACGGCATCGCTGCTGTGCAAACGCTCGGAAAAGATGGTGGGCGCTCGCAGTGCTTGATCTGGTTTGAAGTTACCTCCGGTTTGGAGCAACAAGCCTCAGGCTCGACAGTCACTCTGCTGCATCAATTTGACGCCTCTATCTCACATGAGCGATGTGAACCAAAGTTTTATGTCAAGCTACCTTCGACATGTTGGCCCCATTGCACGCTCTCGACATCCCTCGCAACTTACGGGTCATTCGAGGTGTTGCCTGATGCGGCTGACTGAGGATCTCTTCGATTGAGCTGAGCAGCTTTGATTTGGCTTGTTTTGGCTGTTGGGCTTGGTTGTTGGCGTTCGAGGCTACGATGACGATTTGCCAACAGTCTCGTCAGAAGTGCTATCAAAGCGACCATGGCAGTCGTACAGAGGCAGCTGGCGCCAGGGAATGCCGCTGGAAGATCTCCCCTTGTCACCGAAATCCTTGCTTTCTCCTCTGACCTGCAGACAACATGTCAACACATGCTTCCTTCATTGCACATCTTGCAGTAATCTTGCAATTGAAGTGCCTGCAGCAGGCGTCGCACCGGTTCCTTTTCAGGGGCACTGAGCTGTTCTCAGCTGAGGTTCCTTTGCACCCTGGAAATAATCGTGCCCCCAAATGCGCCAGCCTGGCGCTCGCCACAGCCGCTCAGCACACAATCTCGCATTGTTGCTGCACGCGGGTGACACCTCGCCCTCTTTTCACCTTCATGGGCCGATGGCATACATCTAGGCACCAGAGCACGCGGTAATTCAGGGAAAAGACAAAAATGGGCGCATCCTCAAGAAGAATATTTCAAGCGCTGTTTTTAACTATGCGCCGCTGTGACACAGATCAGCAGAAAAAAATCTGCAATATCTGCACCAACCAAAGCCTCTGAATCTGCGAAGCCAACTTCTTGCCGGGCTATGGGAGAGCGCATCCCTGACCTTGCTTGACTCGCTAAGCATGCACTTCGCGAGCAGCATCGAAGGGATAGTAGTAGAAAATGCTCATCAACTTGAGGCAGCATGAAGCAAACATAAATGACCTCATGCGAAGCTGAGCCACACCACTGCTACTCTGCATGCTGGCCGACAACTCCTCAAGAGAGGATCAATTACGATTTACTGCTGACAACGCGAAGGCGAAATCAACACACACACACACACATGGAAATTGAAATAGCCACCATGAGCCACCCGTAAATGAATGGGTGTTGCAAGCGTCGGACAGTCTGCGCCGTGGCATCCCAACATCATCTTCTGTAGGCTCAGAACTGCCTTTCAGGTCGCCTCAGAGCCAATCATTTGCCAATGTTAAGGAATCTACAATACATGGCAAATATAAGTGGTGCACTGTTGCTAAGGAGTCGAATGATTGTCACGGTAGAGGTCAAAAGCATGCAAACTCGATACGGCTCTTCGAAAGACAGTTCCAGCCTGCTCTTCGCATTCTTCGTGGTGACAAAGAGCGCTCACCGAAACCCAGAAGAGGGGACCCCTGGCCCCTGCAAAGGCAGAGAACTTACAAACAAATGACTACTGCTGCTACTGCTGCTACTATTGCTCCGCAGAAAACCCTCGCCATGCTTTCGGGAAAAGCACTGCCTCGCAAGATCTTCGGCAGTTGATCGTGAGGTAGGAGGCGGGCTCAATGAGAGTATCTCCCGCACAGCATGTCCGCCTGGCAAGCAACACAACCATAGCACACAATAGTATTGCCCAACCTTCCATGCTGTCCTTCGTGGAATGGCCATGCCCACCGTAATAGGTCTCACATCATGTTTCAATTGCGTGGATGCGGAATCTTCTACTCTCAATGGTAACTTGTGCCAGCATGGCACATCTCAGCAGAGAACTGTGTCAATCTGCGCCTCGGGAGTCCTGCCGGGCTTTCGGAAACACATTGGAACGAAGATCAACGGCCAACGAAACTGCTCAGCCTCCAGAAGTCTCTCAACGAATTACAGAAAGAGAGAAAGAGGGGCGTGTGATGCTCGAATATGTGAAGAGGTTCCGTGCTCGAGGCAACAGGCGACGTGTGTTCACGGGAGGCCTAAAAAAGACCATTCGAACTCGCACGTTCAACCGCTCTGGGCTGGTTGCCGATGTGAGCCCCGCAGCTCCAAGGCCAGCCGTACATCTGACCTGGCGTGCGCCTGCCCTGTCACCCTGTCAGGTGCACCTCAAGAAACGTCAAGAGTGCTTGGACTCTGAGAACTCTGGTGGTATTTGCTTACACCAGAGCGCTGCAGCACACGCCCACAGCAAAGGCCATGGACTCGAGCGAAACGAAACAAATACCTAGACACTGAAAGTTCTGACCAAATCATCGGCCGTGCTGGCTTCATTCACGCGTACAACGACAAACCTACAGCAAAGTAGCACGGTACATACACCGAGCCAGACATACCAAGCTATTGAGATTCTGACCGAATCATCGCCGCTTTGACCAAGCAAATCAATACAACAACCGCAGCTGCACAGCCGTCTTTTGCGCTGCGTGAGTGCATCCTGCCTGCAGCTCCCAAAGTTGACTCCAACTACCGGGGTGCAAACCCCGATCGCTAGGCTCAAGCCCGCACAAAAGTTCAACTCAGAACGACAAAATCCTGCACGAGGTTCGAAGTCTTACGGCAGAACTGCAAAGCTGCAATCTCTACAGTGCTTGTTCGGAGTGAATTTGCACGAGACGAGGCTAGCCGGCGTGAGAATGCTGAGAAAGTGCGGTTACAATAGGTTTTTGGGCTCCCGCGATGACCGTGTCGCTTGACTTTTCCCTTGCACGCAAAGACTTTATCACTCAGCTGGTTGAAACTGCCCCAAGCACAGCTCGATCCCGAGCAGAGCTCGATCCCGAGCATAAGATGAGCCCCTCGTGCACCACTAGTCTAAGTGACATAACGACTGATTACAACAACGATGCAATGCACGCATGGGTCTGCATGCAGCACCTCAAGAAGGTTGTCACGCACACGAGTGTTCTACATGATCCCCTGTTTAACATAAAGGACGGATGTTGAACTGAAAGCCCAATTGGATCAGTCCGCTGGGATTCTCGCTGAGATCACCCAGAATCGCTAGGTCACCTGCCCAGCAAAGGGCGAGAAATAATTTCTTTTGGGCTTTTGTTGATGCATTGCACCATTTTTTGTCTAGGGTTCCTATTAAAGAAAATGGGTTTGCCTATGAGAATAGGGCGTAAATTGAGGTTTTGCTCAGTGAAATACAGAGGAATAAAGGTGTCCCATGAAAACAGAAATTAAGGAAATAGACGTTTAATGGAGGTTTTCTGATTAAGAACCTGGAGAAAACAGAGGCTCTCCATTTACATCATAATCTTCTTTTTAAAGCAAGCTTGCAAGGGTTAAAGGCCTCAAAAGAAATAAACCAAAAGCAGGGGGTTGAGGTGGGGGCTCGCCCAATTTGCCAGCTCACAATTCTCGCATGACGGGCTGGAAAAAGGAGTTGCATGTTCTCTTAACACAAGTCCTGTTTGTGCGTGATCTTGTTTATCAAGCATTGTACAACCAAAAGGGGGCCCTGCTGTTTCAAACACGATGCTCGTGTGACGGGCTTGCAAAAACTTACGCACGCTTTCTTCGCGAAGCTCTCTTTTCTGGCATGCTTTTCTTTAAGAAAGAAGCTTGCAAGGCTTCCAACAAATAAAACCAAAGTGCGGGGGGGGGTAGGGGGTAGGGCGGCGGCCCGAACCCCCCGACTTTGAAAAGCAAGCTGGCAAAAAGCCTCAAAACAAGCCAAACAGCCATGTGCAAACACAATGCTCGCATGACAGGTTGCGAAAAGGAGTCGCATGCTTCCTTAACGCAAGCCCTCTTTGAGGGCATGCTCTTCTTTTATCCAGAAAGCTTGCAAAGTCACAAACAAGACTTGAAACAAAAGCGAAGGGTTGAGAGGGAGCACACCCATTGGCACACAGAATACTCGCATGAAGGGTTTGGAAAGGGACTCGCATGCTTTCTTGGCGCAAGTCCTTTGTACGGAATGCTTTTTAGCGGGGGAGTTGGGGGGCACAACTGGGGACAAAACATATCTTTGGCCTAGTGACTAGTGCCGCCAATATGGGTTTAACCAATAGGCAACCAACCTAGTTGTCTATTGGTTAAACCAAAGAAAACCAGGCTTTCTATTGGTTTTATTGGTTATATTGGTTAAAAGAATAGAAAATCAATAAAAATCAGGTTTTCTATTGGTATTTCCATAAAAACCCATAGAAAAGCTGGTTTTTCTATTGGTTGTCTATTGGTTAAGCCCATGGAAAACCAGGTTTTCTGTTGGTTTTACTGGTAAAACCCATAGAAGATCGACAAAAAACTTTTTTTGCTGTTGGTTTTCTATTGGTTTTACCAATAAAAACCCATAGAAAACCTGGTTTTCTATTGTTAGCTCGCGATGAGGAGTGACCCAAGCAAAGGTGCCAGGATAAAATTCCCAGGGTGGGCCTGGGAGGGAAGTTTAAACACAGCCTTTGATCCTGCTGTGGAAATCCTGCAGCACTCCAATGCATGCTAACTTGCGTCTGCAATTCTGCAACGCTGTAATTTTCTATTGGTTTGCATTTGGTGCTCTATTTATTTACAGCGTATGATCGTATAAAGCGCATTAAATAAACCCTAAACCCTATATGAGAAATCCAATAGGTCACCGAAGCCCTTTAAACAAATCAAGACCCCTGCTAAAGCTGTTTGGGGAAAGAGTCCAGAAAGATCAGGGGCCCCAGCAAATGGTCCCATGAAGGATCCATGCATGCGCACCCATGCTGTCACGGCTCATTCTGCAAAGCTACACGCGTGACCCTTGCAGAAGATTTTCAGACCCTTTGCCTGGCTTCCGGGGTGCCGACAAAAAGCGGCCCCAGCAGCTTTCTGATTTTTCTGCTCCTTCCATGGGGCCATGACCAACATCCAACAACCAACAGTCTGAAAACCCCTTGCGGGCAAAAGCAAGCTTCTGCCATTTCCACTTCCACTTCAGCTTCTCACAGGCCTGGATCCGCCATCGCCGCAAGCAGCACAAACAGTAGGCCAAAACGCTGCGGAACAGGTTCTTCAGAGGAGTCGCTGACACTGTAGGCGGAGAGGGCGAAGCTCATTCACAAAAAAGGCGACCATCCGCAACCTGGGCAGCCTTTTGCTTTTGGGGCTGGAGTGACGCGTCGCCGTTGTCAGAACGGGTCGTCGAAACTACGTTGCCCTGATTGCACTTCACGGTCCCTCGTCCTGGAGAGCCGCCACATGGCGGCAGAGGTGAAGCCTCTATGCGAAGACTGCCCGGGGCATGAGGATCTGCTAAAGACCGATCCTCATCCCCCGCATTGCCATGACACACAGTAACGAAATGTAGGTCAGGCTGCAGAGAACCAGTGCAATTCAGCAGCGCCTCTGCGCTGGCGCTGATGAGCATACTTTCTGGGCAGGGGAAACTCCACCTCAAGCCTCGCAGCATATCGCAGTGACGCTTAAGTGGTTCTTTGACAAAGAGACACCCTGATAGCAAGCAACGAGCAAGAGTCCCAACAAAAGAAGTCTCCGGAAGGTGATAAGCGAGAACAAGCCGCCGAGGCCGCAAGCCCAATCAACACCCCCTGCCTGCCAGCCTCGATCCCATGTGGCCCGTGGGCACCCCTCTTGTTGTTGGGACAGTGGGATGCCCTGCATAGTTGCGATGTTTTGTTTCAGCTTGTCTCATTTTGAAGAGCAAGAAGCCGGCAACTCCAGAAGCTTATAGAGTTTGACAATTATAAACTGATATGCCCGAAACTTCCAGGGACATAGGGGGCGGGGTCAGGGACAAGGGGGGGGGTTGTACATTGGCCATAAACCGCCCCCAAATGTTTAAGGCCATCCCAAAGAAAATTGAAGCAGGCCCCAGTATCTATATTCCTGCAGGAGGTCTTAGAGGTTCTTGTAGCTTTTGTGGAATTTTGCGGGTTTCTCTAGTTTGGGCTTGGGGACATGTTGAGCTCTTTCAAAGGAATGCGGTTTTCAAAGGCATATGTTCTCCATGTAGACATGCTGATGAGCTCTCACATGCGGGCCGCGCCCGAGGCGGGCCACATTTGCATTATTATCAGGCGCGAAGTTCGCGAAGCACTTTTCGGATGGCACAGTTTCGCTTGCCCCTTCATTGCCTCTCCTTGTCACATCGGAGTCTGGCCTACATGGTGCTCACGCAGATCGGTGCGCGGCGAGAAATATAAGCCGAGAAAACACAAGAACAGAGCACGGGCAGGTTCTGTGAATTGTCGCAAGTGAAAGCGGATTGAGGCGAAAGAACTCTTACTGCCGGCATAGTCAGCAAAAATCTTCCCTCTTGCTTTCGGAAAATCGCTGTCGTTGGGTGACATTCCTGCAAGATTCTGCACATCTTTGCAAGTCTTTGCTATGCATCCGGGCCATTTGTCCGCTTGCCATCCATGGTCTTGTGCCCAGGGCTCCACATGGACTGCACCAGCACCTCAATGAGAAAGGAAGCAAATGTCACAGTGTCACATGAAGCATGGACATGGATTCTCAAGTTTTCAATATATTTTCAAGCAAATACCTTACGATTCCAAGGCGGCAGCTGTGCATGAGGTGCACTGATGTCCTCGCCAATGCTATCGATACCTTCTTCAGGGACTTGGCTCATACCTCCATGCACACCTAATTACCCATCACGTGCCCATCATTCCCATCGTTCACCCTGGTTCACCTGCAGGAACGGTCTGTCTGCAGACCTTCTCTGCTGTCCCCATGGCGGATTCATTAGAACAAGGTCGCAAGCACAATCTGGATCATCTGCCACCTTCAGAGCACTCTGTGTTCTGGTCTAACAGCAGCAACGGCATTAAGAAAAGTTTCTTCTCACCTCCGCCACATCGCAGCGCAAGACGCGAGCTCGTGCTGACAGGTCTTGCGCCTGCAGTGCTGGTGAAAGTGAAGAAATTGTTAGCACAGAAGCTTTAATTATGTTTTATCAGTGCCTGATCTTTCGAACAAGCAGACACGGATCCTGTCTCCTTCCCGCTAACCCAACCCTTCCCCCCATGCCAAATTTTGTGACGCACCCCACCCCCCCGCTGTGTGGGACCCCTCCCAACGCTTGGAGGAGCTGCAAACCGATGCCCGCCTGGCGGCTTTTCTGGAACCCCGACCCGGGACCGCCAGGGGACCCCCCCCGTGACCCCCCCCCCCCCGTGACCCCCCCCCCCCCAAAACCCCCCCCCCCTCCGCGGGGACCCTGGGACCCCCGGCTGCCAGGCGGCGCGCGCAAGCGTTCACAATTATGTTTTCTCATTGCCTGGTGAGTGATCGTGTTCGAGTTTTGTGTTGCTGAAAGAATCCCTTTCTTGGCGCAGGCCTGAAGTGCATCTTCAAGCGCATCAACAGCTGCAGCATCGACCTCAAGACGCATTGCATCATTGCGTCATTGCGGGGCGCATCCTGATTCCATGTGTAACACATTCTAACACATTCTAACACATTCTGTCACATTGCTAACATTACTTTGCTTCTCGCCTCGACGAAAGTGACACGTGGCGCACCCAGAAGCAATGCCCCGATTCCCAGGATGCCGTTTCCAGCACCAAGGTCCACAACACCCTCAGTGCATACTCCAAACAAAATGCCGCACTGAAAAAGCCTTGACCTTGCCATCATCAGACTGCTTAGGGCTCAAGAATGCTCATCGCCTTCTTGAATCCCTGAATGACTGACTGAGTCTGTGCACATGCGATGAGTTTGTGCACATGCGATGGCTTGAAGTGGTGCTGTGTCAGCAAACACGCATTGACGTTAAACCTTTGCAGTGAAGGGTTCACATTCAATCAAACCGGGGGCCTTTTCCATCTCAGCAAACGTATCCTGACAGGCATCGATCGGTGAATCCATCAACTGTGCTTGCGAGTTCTTGGTCGTGCAACTCCGCTTGTGCCTGTCCTGGACGTTTATCCCCAGCAGCCAGCGAGCAGCGATATCTCCATCAGTGGCATACCTGTGGTGGGTGCGGATTCCAAGAGGTTTCACCGATGAAATCGGTCAAAAGAAATACTTTAGGTCGCCCAGCTCTTGGTGGAATCGTGGCTGAGGTTGCATGCTGGCTGAGCCAAGCTTGGTGGGTCTAGAAGCATGTGTGAGCTTCGTGACTTTCGGATTTAAGTTAGGGGCCACCAAGGCTTGAGGCTGCAAGGAGCAAAGTGACTGTAGAAACATTAAAAACATATATGGGCAGGGGTGTCTTTCCAACTGCTCACACGATGAAGCGAAGGACGACTTGCTTGCAAGAGAAACCACATCTCCGACCTCTCCCATGCCTGGCAAGTCCGGGTCCCCATGGTGACGACAAGTTGCTGCTCCAGTTTCGCATTCTTTGACGGATGGTTTGGCAGCCCGGAGAGCTCCATGGCCTTCGACTGCTAAATGCTGCACCATTTCGCGCAACAAAGCCATGTAAGGCATACGTAAGCCGCTGTGCCCCCTGCCAAGTGCTTTTGCTTCCACACAGCACCTAGCAAGCCGAAAAACAAAAATCTTGCGCCGCAATTTGGAGGCTGTTCGTGGCTGTTCAGGCCCGGCACTCTGCCAGCAGGTCTTGGACTGTGTGAACGCAGAACGCAAGGATCTTCCCAGTCAGATGTTCTTGGGGCCTCAAGCTTCTCTCTGTGCGACTAGGTTCGGGCACCAGCTGCTGCTCTTCGAGTTCGCCTATTGCAAGAAGGCCAAGGTTGGCTCTCAGCAACTGGCATTTGGCAGTAAAACTGCGGATATTGCCTCCAGGAAACTTGTTGCAGGGCAGCCATGACCTTAACCCAGCGATTGCGGCGCAGCACTTTACTCGCATTCGATGGATCCCAAACCCGGACAGCAGAGGTTCAGGTCAGGATGGCAGCATGTGTAGACCAGTCGCGCACGGAACAACAGCAGCGCGGTGCGAAAAGCCATTCGGCGGCAAACCTGCGGAGCGAGGAATTGACTTCGCGGTCGTGCGCAACTACCCCAAAATTCCAAACGGTTCTAAGCGACTCTGCTTCTGTTGACAATCTTGCTATGGCCTCTCTGTGCACGGTGCACAGGTAGTTGCCAACAATGCGGCAGCAGGGATTGCAAAGTTGCTTCCATTACTGAAAGAAACCTTTGAGGCCGGTGCACTGGAAAGCTTGCAATGTGCTAGGACTGTATGTAGGCACAGAATCACACAGAGTCTTTGTAGTTTCGGATGTGAGGCTTGGGGTCTGGGTCTCTGGGCTTCGAACCTCATGTTAAGACGCTTTTCAACTTGAATCAGCTCAGTAGCTCAGTGTGCAACCAAACCAGATAATGGATTGATTGCTCTGCATTGCACTATGATGCTACATGATGCTACCCTGTTCTTGACGGCGCTCCTTGACATGGAGCCCTGATTGCTGACACACATCTGATCACCGAAGCACGGTGCTGCCATGCCCTTCGACAAGTATCAGCATTTCTCTTTTGGCTGCACAGCTTGTTACGCGCACGGCTGGGAGCTCTGTATGCTTCAGGTCCCAAATCTTTGTGAAACCGGACACAAGCCGAACATTGTCAACGCAATCTCCCATGTGTTAGCAACTCCCTGCACTCGCTTGATTCGTTCATGATCAAAGCGTTGAAGAATATGGGCTAGGCTTGTGGAAATCCAAAAGTCCTCAATTCTCACCCTCATGGACGTGATGTGTGGTGAAACAGCGACTGACGCGAGACAAGGTCTTCTTGCCTGAAACAAGGCTTCATGCACACAACACCCGATAACGTCTTTGCATTACATTCGCCAAAGACCTTTACATATTGACATGACCCATCGAAGCACGTGGCTGGCGAAGTAATTAATAGTAACATATAATAACCTTTGAAGTTCCCTGATGGGCCCCATGCTGTGAAAAGACGCCGTAAACGCGTTTGCAAAGGAACCAAGCCGGCTGAGCACTGCTTCCCCGCTAGTTATTTCCGCTGACCTGGTTTTTGAATGTTTTTTGGATTCCGCATGCTTATCGCCGGGCAGAAGCGGCAACAGTTACAAGGATGGGGCGTGTGGGGGACGCGAGATCCTCGCAACTGCGATGGCTTGGGAATTTTGGAGTTTGTTGATTATGTCTTCGCATGTCTTCACATGCCACAGCAAGCAAGGTTTTGGTTCTTGACAGAGCGTGTACGTGTTTTGGGGTCGCGAAACATCCCGTTTGACAGTTTAGATCCTCAGCTCGTCTTCTCGCATGTCAAGAGTGCGCCGACTGTTACGAGGCTTGCACTGGGCTGCACGATTGGGGACTACTGCCGTTCCTGTATATCTGAGATATCTGAGCGAATCAGTGTGTTTCACGGCAGCATCTGACACGAC
The DNA here is from genome assembly GCA_905221605.1 of Symbiodinium natans. Taxonomy (NCBI): domain Eukaryota; class Dinophyceae; order Suessiales; family Symbiodiniaceae; genus Symbiodinium; species Symbiodinium natans. Next base: position 1,139,873 of record CAJNDS010002535.1, read on the forward strand.
TGAGTTCCTGCAGATGATGAAGCCAGATGATGAAGCCAAGTGGAAAGCATAGCGTCCAAGCGCATTCCTTTCTCTGTGTTGAACCATGCAGAAACAACAAACCGGCCAGAGATGCACCTGCCCTTCTGTCCTCGTCTGAGTAGTTTGAAGACGCCCGCAAGGTCTCGCGTGCATTTCGTTTTGCACACTTTTTACAAACTTGCCTGCTACACTGGTGTTCCACGATGCCCTGCTGTCACATTGGCCGCCTTCCGGCGTTCCTGAATACCGGTCCCGCTATTGTTGCTGCGCTGTACGCTCCGCGGATCGGTCTGCTGCTGTGATTATCCTGCTGCCTGGGGTCTTCTGGAACCTGCGAGTTTTCAGCTCAACTGCTTTCGAAAGAAACGAGTAAGGGTGCTTGTTCTGTGCTGAACAGCACAAATCCCCAACACAAACGCAACAAAGCACACGCGTCCTGATAAATACCTCCACTATCACACAAGTACCGGCCTGCAAAATAAGATGTCTGCACGCAGAACGTACCTGTGGCGGAGGGCTTTTTAGGCGCACAACATGGCACAACAGTAGCTTTGATGCTTATATAGACTAGAGTCAATTGCCAGTCAAGTGCAGTTAGAAGACGAAAAGCCTAGTGAAAGCTGCAAAAAAACAGGGTCAAGCCAGAACCCAAAAACAATCCGAATGAAAACAGTGCCGGAGTGAAACCCCCACTTTAACATCCATTCCGTATGCACACTTTATAGAAGAGCATAAGAAGATAATATTGCGATGAAGGGTAATTGATTAGTTGAGGCGAAAAAACCTCATGTTACGGCGTGTCTGTCGGAAGCGTACAGACTGAGACTGCGTGTTGGCTTTGGTTGTACCCGGTCCAGAACATCCAGAACTCATCAATTCGCCGCAGCACGCGTGCGCGCCGCAGTCAGCTCTCGCGCCCCTCCGGCTCCTATTTGTACTACAATTCAACGAAAATCCCTCGGCTTCCCGCGCTGCAGTACGCGCCGCAATACGCGCCGCAGTCCGCTCTCGCGACCCTCCGGCTCTGTCCTCCCATTTCTACACATTTGCACTATAATTCAACGAAACTCCCGCACCGCAGACGCGCCGCAATGCGCCGCAGTACGCGCCTGAGTACGCTCTCGCGCCCCTCCGGCTCTGTCCTCCGAGTTCTACTTTTGTACTACAATTCAACGAAAACCCCTCAGCTTCCCGCGCAGTACTCGCCGCGGTACGCACCGCAATCTGCTCTCGCGCACCTCCGGCTGTGTCCTCCCAGTACTACATTCGTACTACAATTCACAACGAAAATCCCTCAGCTTCCCGCGCCGCAGTACGCGCCGCAGTACGCGCCGCAGTACGCGCCGCAGTACGCGCCGCAGTACGCGCCGCAGTCCGCTCTCGCGCCCCTCCGCCCTTTGGTTCTGTCCTCCCAGTACTACATTTGTACTACAATTCAACGAAAATCCCTCAGCTTCCAGTGCCACAGTACGCGCCGCAGTATACGCGCCGCAGTATACGCGCCGCAGTCCGCTCTCGTACCCCTCCGGCTCTGTCCTCCCAGTACTATACATTTGTACGCCGCAGTCCGCTCTTGCGCCCCTCCAGCTCTGTTCTCCCAGTACTACATTTGCAATTCAACCAAAATCCCTCAGCTTCGCGCGCCGCAGTACGCCTCCGGCTCTGTCCTCCTGGTACTACATTTGTAATACATTCAACGAAAATCATTCCCGGTTGCGTTTTCATATCGCTCTCATCCCGGTTTCGTTTTCATCCCCGCAGGCGCCATCCCAGTCGCGTTCACCCCGTTTTCGCTCCGTCTCGTTGTGATCCCCGTGCCATCCCCGTTTCATATTCATCCCCGTTTAGTTTCACCCGTTTCGTTTTCATCCGGCCAATCTGATCCCCACGCCATCCCCATTTTGTTTTCATCCCCGTTTTGTTTTCATCCCTGTTTCGTTTTCATCCCGCGGCTCTGATCCCCCGTTTCGTTCTCATCCCCGCTTCGTTTTCATCCCCGTTTCGCTTTCACCCCGCGCCGCCATTCCCCGGCATCGCTCTTTCGCGTCTTGAACCTAAACGAGAACCCAACCAACATCCGAGATGATTTTGGGAAAAACTCTCACCCACGCCGTCGAAACGATGGGAAATTCACGCTCCCAGCGGCCACAAACCACTGACATGGAAGTTGGTAAATCGATGCAAAGCGTCACCGCGTCACATTGGCAGAATTATGACAACTGCTACATGTCTTGCTATACATGCTTTGGCTATGGCCAACTAGCAGCTTGCACTGGAATGACAAACTCGCGAAACAGGCATTCCCTCAAAGACAGTGGTCACTTCTGGCCATGGTGAACCTCCATCTCCTCCTGTACTTGGCAGTACCTCGTGCAAGCTTCGCACCGCCCCTAGAGTGAAGCAGCTAAGTTTCGCTGGCGAATTCAAAATGCAAAGCAGCTGGCAAAACGTGTTGGGTTTGTTGTTTGTTCTACTTTGCTTATTTCTACTTCAATGGCACAAGAAGTGCTGCGGCAGCACAAGCTCAAGCGCTGTGCAAAGATGTTTAAACTATGCACACAACTCGCACCCACCTTAGAGCCTTAGAGCTGGGACTTGCGTGTGGATCGAACATGCCGCCCATTCTGGACAGGGCATCCCGCACACACGGGAAGCCCTTGTGGCGGCGCTTCCCGCTCCATCCCCTTCCTGGCCTCCAAACCCTCGGGTTGCGTCGGTTGCGTCCGGTTGTCCAGACGTTTGTGCGACCTATTGCTTTGGATGCAGTGCTTGCGCATCTCCCATCGCTCAAGTAGCTTAAATTTTGATTTGGTGGTTGGCCCACACCTTCCACCGTGCCAGCTTTCGTGCAACACATCTCGCGTGCAACACATCTCGCGCTCCTTGCTGCTGCCATCGACGCCGAACCAAATGAGAGGCATCAGAACTAGCCCGGCAAACAAAATGGCCCAATCTACCCCAAACCACCGTCTGATGATCCCACACTGGCCTCTTTCTTGAACATGAGTTGACACCGTCCAAACTGGCGCCAGTCCCCGGCGCAAAGCTGCAAACCCAGATCCATGCCTCCTAAAGCAACACTAGCTCCTTGTTTTCTCTCACTACGAACTGACACTCCCCTCTTCTCAACTAGCATTTAAGTGCGACAAGTAAATCTGGGTTGCCTCCGCTAAAGCGAGCATTCAATTCTGTCCTTCTCTCCTGCCCGAAAACTCACATACTTCGAACACCGCCTGGAGCATATGAACAGTGAGGCATTCTCTGGGATTGCACTGTTACAGTGGCAGAGAATCAGGAGTGGGCACTCCATGGATACTCTGCAGAACTTTCCGGGGTGGGCACTCCAGGGATACTCTGCGGGATTCTTTGTGGTCTTCCCTAAATATGAGTGTGTGCAAACGATGCAGGCCAAGAAATCCGAAGGGGTACAGGAGCATGGCTGAGCTATCAAGACAACCCCCCCCCCCCCTCCCGAAGATGGGAAGGAAAAACCATTTGAGCTGACATTTCCTGACTCGCCGACTCTGTGCAAAAGCTCGCATTCCATCACGAAATACACTCCCGGACTGTATCAAACTGGTCTGGCATGTGCGCTGAGTGTTGTTGTGTAAACGGGATGTATCAGCATAAAACTGGAGAGGTAACGTGTACTACGCAAGCTCAGATGAGAAAAAGACTCGCTGGTGAACCGCAACTCCATGTTGGCCATCTACATTTGTCAAATCATGCGAGGTGGTGGCTGCCATGAATGAACTCTGGCAGCTTCAACTCATGCTTACCAACAGCCCTTCTTCGACCCTGGAAGTTGAAAAACCAAACAAAAACGCCGACATGACTGACCACCTCAAACGACATTTGTGAGTTGTTCAAAATACCTGTCCCAGGGCAACCATGAAGTAGGCTCCCTTTCTATATTCCCCTTTGAAGAAACTCTTTTTAGAACAATCTCACAGTCTCACTGAGCCAGCTGCTCTCCCTGAGGGTAGATGAGAGCCAATCCGTCCTGCACATCGGCACCACTGATTTCAGAAAGTGGCCATTTGCCCCACCCATTCGCTGCATTGCCTCACTCACACTCGTATCATTCCACCCTAATGTAGCTCTTCCGGACGGCCTACGTGGCAAGTGGGGCAGGTGAATCAATTTCAAATTCCGGCTTCCCACGATTTTAAAGCATTGCTAAGAAGAGCAAAGCTGGACACTTCGCGCGCTGAGTCGCAAAGTGTAAAGGCCAACACTGTGCAAACACCGTAACTCCTGAAAAGCCTCACAAGCAACAGCTCCTCAGGTTCGAAAACCACAGGCTTCGGCCGGAAGGCGACGTGGAATGCACTCAGTCCACCCTGGCAGCAGAAAATACAGAAAAAACAATGGTGAACATGTCAAAACACCATGTCACAATGTCGTGAACAAAATATCATGACTGCGCTTCTCATTTCCCAGCCTAGCTTGTGGTGTCATGTTGTCACAACATAACGCGTTGAATCTCACTGTGCCATGTGCTTATATCCTAACAGTGTGTCATGAAAGAACCTGCACCCAAGCATTGCCCCGCCCCAGCGTGGCACACTTGCCGCGCGTACAACAGGTTGTCCTTTAAGGAAACATGCTGCACACGTTGTAAAGCAGAGGTCCGGTCAATCCTGGATGTCCGAGAACGCGCTGCTTCTTGCATCTGCCCCTGAAGCATTCTATAAGAGTCGCACAATTAAAAAAAGTGTCGGAAAACCTATTTTCCCGACGGAGGTGCTGCCTCTAGGCAACGCAGGGCCCGTCAATCTATCGCCTTTCGCTTGGTTTGATGTCTCACCCTGGGCAGGATGCACTGACAATGAAAAAGTTCTCATGACTGTGACTGGACAGCGCAGGGCTGCACAAGTCTGCTTAAAGTCTACAAAGTCAGCAATAAGCAAAAACTATAGTTGCATGAGCCAGCCAGGCTCTATTTACACAAGCACTGACAATACCATCAAGCCACGCAAGAGCTAAGTAAGCTCTATTTCCCAAAAGGCCACGAGAGGCCTGATGACTCCCAGCCAACTGAAAACGAATGGCTGATCATGCGGTGAGGCCTTTGCGATCAAATGCTCTTTCAACTCATGGACACTTGGGGGTGAGGGCCTGGGACGAAAGCCTTGACGAAAGCTAGTTAAGGTACCCCGACGGAAGAGCATTCACCAGGAACGAAGGCGTGCAGCCGAGCAGGCACACGCAAAGTCAGCAGGCCGTGTCACTTTTTTGCCGCGCGCCAAGGCTGGGGTCGGAATTCGGCTTGCATAAGGAGTCCAGAGGAACCGACAGGGGGGAAGGCCCAGGTTGCTTGACATGGGACCCCTGGGATCCGCAGAAAACGGTGTTCAGTTGCACCAATATAGAGAAATGAACACCAGCCCGTTTCCCCAAAACATGCGTTTCGGCACCGGAAATTGCCCGGGTTTGCTGCTTTTCGTGGCGGAGCCTCCGGGGGCCCTGTATACCTATCTGGTTGTAAGCTTCGCTTAGGTAAGATACTCCGCTAGCTCCTCAGAGGCTAGCTTTCGTGATAAACGAGCCTCGCGGTGTTGAGAGCCTCTGCGCGAGCTCCGCTTCCACGCGAACCGACGCCCAGCCTCCCCTCGGACCGTGCTTGGCCTAAAAATACGAGGTCGCAGAAATTGATGCCGTGTTGCAAAACTCTGCAGGGCATATTGACGGTGCTGCTGAAGCGGTCGAGGATGCCCTCGTTGCTGACGACAATTCCGCAGGCTGCTGTTCTCCATGAAAGGCCGAAGACAGATTAGATGGGCAAAACAAAGACAATGCCGAAGAGTTGCTTGACTTGGACACTGGGGAACACCGCCCACAGGTCAAACTCACAGGCCACATGTTGCTGCGTCGGACAGTACTCAGAGAAGGGCACCTGCCAAAGAGCCTGCACTGGTTATCCATAGAGAGCGTATTCCACTATGTACTTGAAATCCTACTCACTACTCCTAGGTCCAAGGTATTCGGGAGCTGAGAACACTGCAATAAAGACCAAAAACAGCATAGCGATCACCTGGAGGCCGACGGTTGATTGACGCCCTCATTGGTTGGCAGGGGAACGCCAGTACAATGATGGGAGGATGCTGTCAGGAGTCTTCTGGCATACTCCTGCTCCCACGATTACACGGCGCACTCCTTCAAGCAAGCGCCACTGCACGATAGCTTCCACTTGCGTGAGGACCGTAAGAGCCGTCAGCTGTTCGGACCTTTCATTGCAGCAGCAGTTACTTTGACTGCAGTTCAGCACACGCGCAACTATGTCGACAAAGAGTCGACTAACATGAAGAGTGGAAGGCCCCAACGGCAGCTTGGCTTCGATCCTTGTGTAGGCGAATCGGCAAATCAGACTGACGTCGCGATTGCGCGATGCCAAATCATGCGACGCACTGCTGAGGGCTGGTGCCCACATGTTCCCACCTCAAAGAACAATACCAGAAATCCACAGGTGGGCAGGCCACGCTTGCCCCGTTAAGGTACTTGTCAGTTACTTGTCCATAGACAAGTGCGACCTGAACAAAACAACGGCGTCATGTGTCCACGAATTGCTTCTCGGCTCTTGAAATTCCAGTGGCTGATGTTGGTTCTCCAAGTCTTTGAATTCGACTGCACGGTTGCTGTAGGTAGATAGCATCAACCATGTCACGCATGCAATGTATGTAACTCAATGCTTTCCCGCTGATTGATACAGCCAGGTCAAGCTTGAGCCACCGAAGCTAAGCGGGGCTCTCCGAGCAACGAAAACGCGCGCCCAAGCCTGCCAATCCTTCTCTACATCCATGGCACAGGCACCGTATGCCCAAGCCTCAAACTCCTTGCCAGCGCTGCTGTTCAGGAAGACTCTCAGCGAATACTTCGAGATCCTTCCAGGATGCATGGTGATTGCTGTGTGGCCTTGCACCGTGTGACATAGTATTGAAAAAGCCAGGTGTCACAATGCCAGGTGCTTTCAACTCTCCGGCTCAAATTCTTTGCAAGACGGTATTCACCAGTTTCACCCAAACCAGTGCGATGGTTAAAAAAACTGTTGGCCTCCCATCTGCTCGCTTGACAGGCTGGTCCGTGTGACGGCCAAATAAGCCACCCTTGACAAGCAAACCATGTCAGCAGCAGAGCGTTTGTTTGGCCAATGCAAGAAGGTTGTTGCGACGGTTTGCAGTGAGGACTTCCTGAGACCCAGGCAGGGCCATACTTTTGGACGCGTATTACATCATTCAGGCCTCAAGGCATCGGTGTCTCAAGGCCGCAAGGCTAAAAGCCAAACAGCAAGGCAAGGCAAGGCAAGGCAAAGCAAGGCAAAGCAGGGCAAAGCAAGGCAAAGCCACGCCAAAGGCAAAGCCGAAGCCCAAGCCCGAGGCCGAGCTCGAGCCCAAGCCCGAGGCCGAGCTCGAGCCCGAGCCCGAGCCCCCAGCCCGAGCCCGAGAGCCCGAGCGCGTCCACGTCGAGCCCGAGAGCCCGAGAGCCCGAGAGCCCGAGAGCCCGAGAGCCCGAGCCGCAGCCCAAGCCCAAGCCCCGGCAACGGCAACGGCAACAGCAAATGCAAATGCAAAAGCAAAAAGCCAAAAGCAAAAGAAAAGGCAAAGGCAAAAGCAACAGCAAAAGCACAAGCAAAGGCAAAGGCAAAGGCAAACGCAATGGCAAAGGCAAACGCAAACGCAAAAGCATGAGCAAAAGCAAAAACAAAAGCAACAGCAAAAGCAAAAGCAAAAAGCGAATGCAACAGCGAAAGCAAAAGCAAAAAGCAAAAGCAAAAGCATGAGCAAAAGCAAAAGCAAAAGCAAATGCAAAAGCAAAAACAAAAGCAAAAGCAAAAACAAAAGCAAAAGCAAAGCAAAGCAAAGCAAAGCAAAGGCAACAGCAGCATAGTGACTTCGCTCTGGTAAACCTATGGTGCGATAGGAGCGTAGCTTTCCACACACACACACACCCAATGAGATCCGCGCCACATGGCACCTGATTGCAGGGGGAGGTACCAGCCTATCACCTATGGTGCAGCAATGAAAGGCCAACAACACTAGCACCGCTACCACCAGCACAGGCACTACTGCAACATTCTGCGCCGAACTTCCAGGGATCGTGCCTGTCCGTCAATGCTGAGGTTGCGGAGAAACCAGCTGAGGCCACAGACCCTCAGATCGTTGCAAAACACTTGACCCTTGATGTCATGGAATGCAACACAGATTGCGTAGAAGCAAGCCTTCCAAAGTCGGCGAATGGGGGCTCACATAAACTATGACCCTTTTGAATACAGACCTGTAATTCCCTGATCCCCCATGGATTGCTGCGAAGCAAGTACGTGCAAGGTTCGTTGACGTTGCTTTGTCGAGCGCTCTGGAACCTTTGCCACGCAGATGAGCATGTACATCCCCCTCTTTCGTCTCAGCTGTTCAATCACCCTTCTTCTGCAAGGCACCCTTACATGTAACCACATGCAAAGATGGACCCATGCCACTTCACGGCTGAGACTTCGAGAGGGAATGGCTTTCCTGCCTTTCACAAGGAACTGGAAATGCCGAAGGCAGAGCTTTGCTGCGGACTGCAAAATACAATGACGTCAGCCTCTGTCACCTAAACTTGGAGTCACGTATCATGCTCCCTGTTGACTCTTGCACTGAATGGAAAATAGGCCTTCGAGCCAAAGCAGCAAGGTTTGGTCAAGTAACAACTTAGAATCGAGATCGGAACGCATCAAACCTAGTCGGGTCTAGCCACTAGCCGCTTGAGCTGCAAACGAACAGAAAGCTTCAGATCTTGAACCTGCAGCAACGTGAATACTGCGACATGCGGCGCTCCCGGAAATGGAGACGTGAAGCGAGAAGCGAATGACATCAGCCGGCTTCATGCGGACTCGTCCCATATGCAGGGGGTTCTCCTGCGCTGCGTCTTTGGCAGCGCCTTGCAGCTGTAATGTTGCGACCCAACTGCCAAACTGCAGCACGAGGTCAGTGCAGCAGTACATCTGACTCATCTGACTGCCAACCGGCTGAATCTGCCTGTCGAGTCAATGAAACTAGAAAGCATCCGCACAAGACTCTAAAACCAATACGTTAGGAAAGGTGGAACGGCCTCCAGATCAAGGCCAACTTGGAGCTGCTTGCCTTGAATCATCATGGACCAAAATAGAAGTCGAGAAAATGCCACAGCCCTGATCTGTTCAGCGTCTGCAAGAGCTGAAGACGAGAAGCAATGCTGGCTTGGCATGCTTGCAGCAGAAGAGAGAGCAAGTGGCGTCACGCCCCAATCAACCAAGGCTTGATGGAGGTGGCTTTCTGGCACAGCTGAAATGGTCGATGTGGCATCCTTCGCGATGTTGACAGACATTGTTTGCGTTTCAGGGAATCTCATATTCTCTAAAGTCAGTCCTCGAGAATACAAAAGGCTGGCTGATGATACAGGAGCCGTGCAATGCACAGCCGCTGCTGCTCTTCCAGCGTTAGGACATCTCCCCAGGACCGTCGTGCAAACCAACCATCAGGCCTGCACAGCGTTGCACAGCGGTGGCACAGCGCAGCTTGCCGAAGGGTCTCTGTAAAGCTGAGCTTGCCTACACCTTGCCTACACCTTGCCTACATCCATCAACCTGAAGGTCCTTGCATTCCAAGCTTCTCTCGAGTCAACACATGGTCCAGGCCAACTGCTCGTAAGCACTTGCCTCTTCGCGGCGCCACGCAGACCCTACTGAAACGAGATCTGCAGCACTATAACAAGACTAGCTTGTGACGCCAAGTCGACCCAAGTCACGCATGCGACCAAGCCGAGGAAGCACTTCTCCCAACTGCGGCGGTCCAGTGGCATCAACTGTCTCAGTGCTCTCATTTCCACCAATCTCACATTGCAGCTCCACGTTGCCAACGACGCGGTCCTGGCACAACAACTTACGATCTGCGTTGCAGTGAAAGCGTCCGGTGCTCCTGAGGTCTCGCCACAGCTTTGACAAGCTCCTCCTCAGCTCATCGGCAACGAATCACGGCAATCAATGGGCAACGGCTCGTTTGAAAAACACAAGAGGCCTGTTCTTCCAACATGAAGAAAAGGAAATGTACAGCAACCTGTGTCGGCAGTACGAGGTTAACTCCAGTTGACTCTTGCAAAACACCCGAACATCTTGGCGTAGCTGTTCCTTTGGGAAAAGAGACCTTTGACAGATCTGGGTTGGCTGGGTTTTTTCACTTTGTCCATAAGTTGCCACCTTTCTGTTGTTGTTCTACATGCTGGCCGCCCATTCAAAACTTAAAGCAGGAGCCACAGCAGGCTACCCCATCCTCGTCCCCCGGCGCCCACCTACCCATGCAAGCGGGCAACAAAGGTGCTGAAGAAAGCAACCCCTCTGCGAACTCCGAGGTCACTGACCACCTCGGTGCTCCATGCTATCACTATCACCGTCACTTAGCGTAACTTACATGGGCATCATGAGAAACATTCTGTAGCCCGCCTGGCAGCTTGCAGCACCCAGCGCTACAAAGTGAGAAGACAAGGCCGCCTCCGAAATCACCTTCAGGATGAGCACTGTTGTTGGAACTGTTTGTTGCTACTTGGGACCACCGTCCGCCTTGAGAGAAGGTACAGATATGCACAGTCCGTTCAGCCCACCGTGTCCGTCCGACTTTAGACTCCGTAGCAAGAACAACAAGAATCTGGCCACTGTGTCCAATCAATGCCTCTGGCAAGCTTGGGACATGCACCTCAGCATGCATGAGCCCACCCGCAGAAACACTGGGTTGGCAGCACGTCTTGATTCAAAAGCAAACTCAAACGCACGGTCAGCTCGACAATCATCCATTGTGATCCGTGAATATTCGTTCGCTCGTGCAAACGTAGGCAATGTGCAACATGCAAGAAACGCACACTAGCTCTGAAAAACATTCGACAATCCTACAGGAACCGTACAGGTTGACTCCAAAGCGCAATAAACGGTGAATGGGAAGGCAGCCGCAGTAACAGCGGATAAGTCAGCTGCGTGAGGAGCCTTCACATAACTGGTTCTCTCTTCATCGTCTTCTACCCAGCGAAGAGGAACCCCCAGGATCTCTCTCTCTCTCCCTTTCGCCCTCTCGTCAAGAACTGTCTCGAGCTGATGCCGCGCCTGCAGAAGGATGGGACATAGGGATCTTCAAAGGCCGGCAGCACTTTGCTCCTTGAAGGCCTTCAGAAACTTCTCAGAAGTCGGCAGTGCAGAACCATGACGTGTCAGGAGCATGTGCTTCTACATGTCCGCCGTCTGACGTCGAGAACTGTCAACTGGCTCAACCACTTTAAAAACGCAAAACTGAAAACGTTTGAGCATGGCCCCGTCTTAATGAGAGCAAAACCAACACGTCACAACTAGCACTGCCATCTGAATTGCCCAGCATACAATTTGACATTTTCGACTTGCCTTGGCTGCAAGCAGTTGCGGCTCCAGCCCCCAAGAAGCAGCCTTGACCTTACCCAACAACAAAATGCAACAAGAAACGCTTGCTGAGGCATACTGAGGCTGGACCTCCGGAGACTTAGTGAAGTGCAAAATCGGCTGAGCAAAGCCCCGAGGTCCTGCAATGGCAAGAGGCCGTTGCGGAGCCTTCAGTGCGAAAAATCTCATCATGCACATGTCTGACATGTCTGATCAACGTGTACTATGCAATTGATGCTCATCGTCTTGAGCAAACTGAGTGCCAATCCACTTCAAACTGAAGCCTGCCCAGCAATACTGCCATGCAACAACCTAATAGACGAGCTAGCCGAGCACTCTCCGCAGAGCCAGCTGCCCAAATGCAATGAACTTGGCAACGTGCTTGATACCCCCCAACGAACGGTTGCTAGTCATAGACATTGTAAAAACCGAATAGATAGACTCATGAAAAGCCACAAAGTAAGTAGCAGTAGTGGTGATGCTCGTATAATACCATCATCGTAGGAATAAGAGCAAGAGCAAACAAAAGCAAGTGGAGAACCAACAGACAAATCACAAAAAGGCCGACAATTTAATTTGGACCTTGCTTGTTCTTTCGGTGTTTTGGACCTTCTGATCCAGTCATTCATGCATGCTGCCCAATATTGCCCAATGCTCAAGTCTCGCGGCATACACAACTCTACATAGTGTGCCTGGAGACACAGAGACCTGTCCACCTCGGTAGTAGCGGAACAAACTAGTAGAACTAGGGAACCAAACTGCCCCCACAGGCCTTCGAGCCAGCAGCGTACCGTCTTCGGTTCTCAGCTCGTCTTCTGCGAAGCGGAGGAGATCGTTGCTTGTGGGCGGCAGAACCTGCCAAGGTCGAACGGCAGCGGAAGACCATCCCCCAAGCATCCCCCAGCTGAGGAGCCTCCTCGGTCACCTCCGGGAGAGCAGGTCTTTTGCTTGCGGCCTTTCAGCGCAAGACCCGCACATCAACAGCCGCTTCCGGTGAACAAAGACAAGAGCGCTTCCATCCCTCTTGCAAGTGCCGCAGCCACCCACCGCTGCATGTGAAGCATGATGATGATCAAAACTCTCCCAGACATTGCAACCAGTTTAGCCGGCACAGCGAAGGCATGATCGTCAACGAGCAGAAGTGCCATGAATTGAATTCCATTGTTCTGTGTTCCTCGTGTCACCTGATGGATCTGACAGCAATTGCTCTACAAGTGAAGTTTCACAAACTTACTGTCTCCTGCCAATTCTTGTGACAGCAGGCCATTCAGGCCAAGCAATAACTCGCCTCTACGGCCACCACAAGCTCCAAACAGCGGGAGCCTCAGAATTCTGTTGATATGCCATATGTTTCATTACGCGGGGTCTTCATGGTCTTTCTGCGATGTTGGCACACAATAAAGATGTTCACTGCCTGCCAAGTCCCAGGAGCATTGCGCATCCAACTGCTCTGCTCGTTCACAGCCTTTGGCTATTTGCTGCACCGCTATGAATGCCGCCTGCATCATCCTGGCCAGGCAACAGTAACTTGCAGAAGGTGCTCGTGACCGAATTGAACTGACGTGTGATGCGCAATAATAAAACCGAAAATAATAATAAGAAGAAGAATGATAATAATAGCAATAATAATAGAAAGAACAATAATGACAGTAAAATAGTATTGAGAATAATAATAATGCAGTTTCGGAGAGGTCAAAGAGGATGCATGCATTCAGATAAGTTGACAGCATGTGCAAACTGGACACATGCGCTGCCTGTCGAAGAGAAATGCAGCACCTTGGCCAGTGTAGCACGGAGTTTGCTGTGACAAGTTCTCCCATGGTACTTCTTCTGAGTGCAGCGCACATGACCTCCGCTGAGGCAGCCCCAGTTTGTGCGCAGGGGTTGGAAAACTTCACTGAGAAAAGAAGCAGCGCCAGCAGGCGGACCACACAGGACCTGGCGTGCACGTGCAACATACTGGTTGTGTGAGCAGCGTGTGGCGTCTGGCACCCTGATCCGAGGTTCGAACGGCATCTGTCGAAAATCTGCCACACAGGTATAGGCAATGTGCTTCAACAGGTCGAGAATCGGCACGTCCAAGCCCTGCTGAGCTAGCTCCTCAGGAATCTTGTGGCATCTGAAACTGTTGGTTCAGGAATGTTCAGGATGTCGTGCTAGTAGATTGAAGAGGACCAGCACGACATCCACGCCTCGAACTCATCTTCCAGGTGCTGCTGCTCTGCAATACTCCTACAGGACAAAGCCAGGGCCTCTGCCCTTTCTCGCAGTCCTAGGCTGTCATTGAAGATGCTCAGTCGATACAGGCAGTTACAAGAACTGTTCCTTGCCAAGGCTCTGCAGTGCTGTGCCTTCCAGCGCCGTGAGATGTTTATTCACGAAGCAGTTGGACATGCCAGGCATGACTCCAAAGTCCATAGAATCAGCAATATCTCATGGCACCTGGTGGTCCCTGCCTCTTCCGGGTTTAACTAAAGACCCTTGCATCCAGTGCAACGGCATCCGCCTGGAAGTGCGTCTCACGCTCCGCAGCCTTTTGCTGCCCAGCCTTTCAAGGGATTTCGAGGTGACAGGTGGTGATGAGCGGGATTGACCTTTCAATTCCTGAATCTGGCCGTTACCTTAGGCTTTGCGCAAGCTCGACGCCTCCAGGATGTGTTGCAGCCATCGGAGTAGTAAAAGCTGCACTGGTAAAACCAGCGACCAAGCTTTGAGACTCCGAACCTGCAGCACTGCAGCATCACCGTGACCCTGTTCTGCAACCGCTTCACCCTCAGCCCAGATTCACTCAGATTCACTTTAAAGCCTCTGAGGTTGGGACCAAAACAGGTGCGACGAACGCGAGTTGGGCCAAGGACGGCAAGGAGTCGCAGCCAGCGGCGCCAAGGCCCTGATGCAGAGTCAAAGTCGCTGAGAAAACGTTGTCATGTGTCCACCTCACTAGCCCGGAGTGAATCTGTTGAGTCCTGAAGGCAACGAGAATGAGGGTGCAAAGGGCCTTTATTATGAGAACTTTATTGGGCCCTTTTCCACAGCCTCGTTCACCTTGAAAGCACAACGCTTTCAAAAGCTCCGTCAAGCGACGATCAGAACTCCACTTGGTGCAAATGGCGCGTGATCGCCCGCTGAACTCTCTGAAGGGGAAGCCTAAGCTTCCCCTTTCGGGCGCGGCTCATCTCCCGATCACATGTGGAGATGCTCACGCGTTGAATCACCGTATATCACCGTAGAGCGTCTGCCTTTCAAGCCCTGCCCACCCCCTTTTAGTGTGCACCAAGCATGGCGAACACAACATACAGGAAATCGTGATGACGAATGATGAAAAGAGGAAAATGATAAGACACCTCTCGGACTCAAAACCAACCTGAGTCCTACGGGCTCGTTTTCTGTTTGCCTGTGCCCGGCGGTGCCGCAATGTTTTCCCGAACCATTTGTCAACCCATTCAGCCACCACCACCCGACCCGCCAAAATGGGCTGCACCTGCAATGAGGATCGCACACAGGCATGGGTTGAGGGTCGGGCTGTTGAGTGGCCCAGACGCACGCTGAGCTGCTCAGAAACACGCCAACAAAGTGTGCAAGGTATGATGACCCTTTGCTGGCACCCCCTTCTCCGACTGATTCATCTGCTGCAGGCTACGGAAGTAGCTGGAAACCCCGAAACAAGTGTCACCGCAAAGGGGCCTCAAAGAGGCTTCGAACCTCTGCCAAGCGCTGGAAAGGTTCAGACACCTGAGCCCGTTTGACGTTTCATGGCTGTGAACATTGAAGCAGACAAATGGAAACCTTGTGCTGTTCCCGCGCCTCCTCGCTAACACGCATCAATGTCAGCTCGCGAAGCAGCTTCCGCTGCAGATGTGTGATTGCCCCGCTCCAGAGTTCCACAGTGGTGAGATTCACCTGATACCTCCACAAGGCCGCAAATCCAAACAATTAATACATGAAAGCTATTCTTAAAATATATCTAAATACATCTTCCCGTGATCAGCTGTTTCGTTCAACAGCCGAATCTCGGGTTCAAAGGCTCAAAGACTCGTTACACATAGGAAAACCACCCGTCTCTCGACAACAGCCCTGAAACAAAGCTTGGAAGCGTTGCATGTGATTCCTAGAACATTCGAAAAGGACTCACAGCTTTTGCTGCATTTTGCTCGTTTGACTTGCACAGCACGGTCCGCACTGGAGCAACACCACCCCCCTGGATGCAAGTTGATGAAGCCTTTCAAACTTTACCTCCCGACCACAGATCTACGCAATCTGTGCAAAAGCGCAGTCTGTGCAGAGCGCTGAACATTGTCTGAACATTCGGGTGAGCATGAGCCTGAGGAGCTGATCAGCCACACCACCACCAAGGACCATCAGGAAACCCAGGCAAACCTCCTTGAGCGCTGCAAGTTTGGCGAAGAAGTGAAGGCGAATAATGCATCAAAATTGCAGATGTTTTCAAGGACTTTGCAGCCGAGGATCCCGCACCAGACCACCCACATCTCTCGTCAAAGATGCACGGATGCTGCCTTCAACTGGCTTAGCGACTGAGACCCACTAGGTCGGTCAGCAGCGGATTGGGAAACTGAAGGCCCTAAATCGCGGCTTCCTGAATCGCGTGAAGCCGGTTTCCCGAATCGCATACTTTCTTGAACTGTCTAGTTTTCTTGAGCCGAGGCCAACGGAGATTCCTGAATCCCTGGTTTCCTGAATCCCAGTGTCCGAATCGCGCACGCGCGCGTCCGGTTTTTAGTGCGTCGCTCCACCGCATATTGCTCTGCAAGGTGCCCTGTCTGTGTGTCGATGTCGGTTTCAGCGCCGAGGGCGTGCGAGCTCTTCTTCTTGTGTTTCTTTCCCCATTGCTGCTGCCAACACTTTTACACTAGGCCATACTAGGCCGCATTCGTTGATAGAAAGGGCTGAATGTATAGTCTGGTACAAAAGCACTCTATGGCCGCTCGTTCAGCTAATGGCAGCTGATGGGACTCCAATGATGATGTCACTGCCATGCACTGCCTGCGAGAGCTCGACAGAATCTCCAGTACAGCTTGGTTCGCGTGTGCAGCAGAAGCAATATCCTCAGATATGCAAAGATTCCACACAATGTGTTGCTTGGTTTTCATCTCTGCCACCTCCCCGCCTTCCTTGACCTAGGGAAGGCACCTCGCATCCAAGCAACAAGCCAACTTTTTGTAAGATGGTTCTCCTTCTGCCAGATGTGAGCAGGCCAAGCCTTCAGAGATGAAAAAGCACAGAACGGAAAAAGAAAAGATAGAATCACGTGGAAAATCGTGGAACCACGCCCAGGAACTGAAGAGTTGCCCAAAGGCGCGACGCACGTGTCCTGCACATGAGCATCACTGAAGTCAACTAACTGCACCATGCTGCTTCACACTGTCCAGTGAATTGTCTGGATGGTGGTCGTTTGGTAGCCGTCTGCACTGTTTCAACTGCTCCTCCAGCGCTTTGTCACTGTCTCGAGTGCCGACACTCGCCGTGGAGAGCGACCTCTCACGAGTCAAGCCTCAATCCTAGTACACCCGTGCCTCAGTCGTTGAAACTGGCCACGTGCCTAACATGACAACACAACAAACTAGAAACGTAGATCCTGTGTTAGCCAAGCGGCTTCGAGGAGAAGTTGAACTCGTCGAAGGGTGGTTCGGCACGTCTGCCAATTGGTGCTCGTGCGGTGCCTCGAAATCCTCGAAAAAAGCCTGTGGTGGGCACGGTG
Organism: Symbiodinium natans; assembly: GCA_905221605.1. Classification (NCBI taxonomy): domain Eukaryota; class Dinophyceae; order Suessiales; family Symbiodiniaceae; genus Symbiodinium; species Symbiodinium natans. Next base: position 1,157,020 of record CAJNDS010002535.1, read on the forward strand.
CTTTGCTTGGTTCTGCTCAACGTAACAAGGCCTGTCAGGGCCTCGCTTAGCCAATTTTTGTCTATCTGGCTGCGACAAAGAAACATCCAGACGCTGGAAAGCTTCGGCAGACGAGCGTACTCGTGGCCTTATCGCCACCTGTCAATGCTCTGAACAAGACAAAAAGTCCGAGAACGGCCGTCTACCTTCGCATCCTTCTTCATCGGGGATTAAGGGTGCAAGGAGCGTGGACATGGCAGGGCGGCACAAAGCCTCAGCGACTCTCACAAGAAGCGTGTGACGCCGGCCTCACGTTTTGCTTGGAGATCGAAAAGCTTCCAGCCTGTGGCAGAATCTGTGCCCAAGACATCCCTGGACGCATCTGCCCACCCTTACTTTCCCGCAGGCCTCTGGTATCCTCACCATGTGCCCCATGCACTACCAGCATCCGTGTGTGCTCGTCTTTCAAGCTCTGAGTTGGACGCCGAGCTATGGTGATATAGCACACGCCTTGCTTTGGAAGCACAAAGAGGCACAAAGGCACATTGATGCGTTTTGCTTTTCATACTCTGAAATTGTTGAACTCTGCAAACTTATGCAGCCTAGCGACCCAATTCTCGGGCCAATCGCAGAAATCGACGCTCCAAGGGCTGAGGCATGGCGCTTGTGCTCTCATCCAGCACAGCAAAACGGGGTCGGTGGAACAACAGCCTCAAGTGACTCAAGTGATCGTGTGAGGCGAGGCCAGGTGCAAAAGACTTTTGATGCCCACGGTGTGCCCGGTGTGCACAAGACTGCGCAAGCATGAATCACATGGAGCTATGCTATCCGCTACGAAAAAGCCGTGCAGCCTCGCAAAGCCAAGAGCCTGTCGCTCCTGCAAGGAAAGACCCTGTAGATCTGCGGACACTTCCAGATGATCCTCAGAAGCAACAACGACATCCAATCCAGGTTATACTTAGGCTTGCATCTTTGAGCCCCATCAAAGACTGCAAGTTATCTTGCGGCTCTGGCTTCAAGACCCACGTAGCTCAGCCACTTCCGCTGTTCACCAGCAGGCAAGCCAACAGGGAGAGGCCTGCAAGGTTAAAGGCACCAATAACGTCAAAAAGGTTGACGGTAAAATGCCCGCCGACTTGTCTTAGTTGCAGGAGTTCATCTGAAAATATTTTCAACAGGCAGAAAACATCAATTGATCAGGACACCAAAACAAAATGCTTCTGGTAAACACATGACATTTGCGCAAGCGAACGCCACCATTTTATTTTGGTCAAGCGACTGGGTTCTGTTGACTGCTCCAGCGACCCCCAAAACTACCCACAAGGATTTTCCCCGGCTGCTTCTGGCCGATGGTGTAGCACCGCCACGCAACTGTCCCGAGGTCATCGCCGTAATAGGGAGGAGTACTAGCACTAGCAATGCAGTGGCAATAGCAGTAACAGCAGCAATAGCGATGTAGCAGCACCACTGCCACTACCTCTGCCCCTACCGCTACCGCGACAGATATCGCTCCCTCGACATGTGAAGTCGACCAGCACTGGACTTGCACTAAGCCAATGCAATCACAGCCCGGTCACGCTGTTTTACGACTTCGCGAGTTCAAGCACTTGTGCGGCTACGCCTGAGTGCGTCCGGTCGGACCGCACAGCAACCTAAGAGCTACTGTACGAAACTACCGTGCTCAAAGGCACAAGCTCGGTACTTGAGCCAAAACATTGGCATTGTTGCGAATTGCAAAACTACACATGCAAGGGAAAACTACAAGCTGCACTAGCACTAAGCAAGCACTCCATGCATGCTTTGACCTGCTCACATTCGCCCCTCAGCCGAGGCTTCCGGCTCACCAAGAGCTCATAGTGCGTCAAGCACTTCAGCAACGCGGCAAATGGGGTAGGGCGAGGGTGTCGCGTGCGACTCTGGTAGAGCCCGCACATCATGAGCATTGGCATGCGGCTTGGGCGACAGCCCGCACTACCAAACGGACGCACGACGACAGCAGCCCTCAACGACCCTAAACCACCCCAAGTCGCGAGCGCTCACCTTTATGCAGGCAGGCGAGGCTCCAGAGTACTGGGCAGGTCTTTATGCTGCTAGTGCAAAGCTATGGTACAAATGGTACACTGTACAAACTACCGGCCCTAAGCTACGGCTACGGCTACTCACCTATCCAGAACTACCCTACGGGCTACCGGACTCAGCGAGAGCCGCGCACATCGCTTGTGCCGCAGCCAGTGCAACTCGCACGCGCTTCGGCGAGCGCACTGCCGCGACCAGGGCACGGTCCGCAGCACCTGCAAAAGAGCACCCTCGACAAGAGGGGCCACAGGCAGGGCGGAGAAGAAAAGTGCGGGGAATGCAAAATGGGCAGGCTTCCAACCTGCCGCGGCTTTTCGCCCGCAGTCACGCAAAAGAAAGTGCAAAAGGTTGGCGAAGCAACGTGCCGTGCTGCGACGCCTGCTCTGATAATGCGTGGATATATACCACGCCGCGCCAACTGGCCGCAGCCTACTCGATACCCTGTGGAGCAGTGTTGGGGGCACGAGTGGCGTTGCCAGCAACGTTGGAGCTACTGGCTCGCTCCAACTGAGGGCGCTTCGCAACCGCCTCATCGAGGGAGAATGCCTCAGCCGACACCCTCTGGAAATCCTCGACGTAGGACTGCGCGACTGGGTGCGTCTTGGGGACCTCAAGCTTAAGCCCTGCCTCCGCATTGGCTTTGCTGCTTGTGGTAAAATTGAGGCTCCCAATCAGCACCACCGCGCCGTCAGGCCGCAGTAGGCAAAGGGCCTTGGCATGGTGCAGCCCTTGAATCCCGGTGCCTACCTTAGCCCCGCGGCCGTCGCGAGCATAGGCGTCGCGCAAGGATGTGCCGCAACCCACCTTCACCTCGGCACCTGCGGCCGCCAAGCGTTTCAACGCTTGCCACTGAAGCTTGGTGCGGTGGCATTGTCCCATGTCGGCGACAATCCTAACGCTTGCGCCCTTGCCAAGCGACGCTTCGATTGCCTCGATGCAGGATGGGCAATCTAAGCTGTAAGCCCGGATGTAGATCACATCCTCTGCTGCTCCGGACCCAAGCAGCGTTTGGGCGGCCTGAATGTATGGCCCGCCCGCAAGGAATTCCGCTTCTTTGACTGGAGAACTCCTAGCGGGGGCTGGGCCCTTGTTCCTCCGGCCTGGCGTGCGCGCCACCGTGGCAGTGGCGGCACGTTGCACGGAGCCGGAATGTGCGTGGGCTGCGCTCGCTCCATCTGCTGGGGCCGCGGCCAGGTCACGACCCGCGAGCCCCTGAAAGCAGGAGAGCCCGCGGCTCTTGGCCGCGAGTTGGGAGAAACACCCTTCACTGTTCCCCAAACCCAACACCACCTTACCCTTAGCTAGGGCATCGGAGGCGGTACTCCGAATGGAGTCTGTGAGCGCAGGACCCGCGCCTCGCTGGGCCGCGTGCAAAAACCCTAAGGAACGAGCGGTGTCCATTGCGGCATCGCAATGCCCGCAGCGTCCTTCTGCCAGGTAAGCACGACAGCCACAGGCAGCTGTCTCCTCCTTGAGATGCACCCAAACTTTATGGGTCACCCCTTTCTTGGTGCTCGCGACTTCAAACGTCGCCTCGGAGCCAAGGAGCTGAGACAGCCGCGCCTCAGGGGCCGCGGTGTTGCCATGTCGCAAATGCGCAATGCGATTGGCAACGGCACGACTCACGTACCACAGAACAGCACCGCACAAGATCACTACCAGAGTGATGGCTGTTCCGGCGACCCACACGGTCCGCCTGGCCCCATGGCCGATTTCCTCAACAACGTCGGCCGAAACCGTTGCAACCGCGTGCATGGAGTCCTCGACGACATGCACGACTCCGCGGTGCAACTGCAAGGCAATCGGCGCCGACGCTGCAGCCGCCAGGCCCCACCAGCCGTTGATGTTCCCGTTGAGGGCGTGCATCAACCGATTGAGGAGCCCGCGACCCAGGAAAAAAGGGGTCCGCGGCGGAAGCGGAACACTCGGCGGCGGTCGGGCCGACCCGCACGGGAAAGCTGGGACCCAGCTTGTGCTTGGGCGGGGTTGGAGCGCGGCAACAATGCCCGCGGCGAAAGCGCCCCAGGCGTACTTGCCCCTACCCTTGGGCTTGCCCTTGGCATCGGACTTGCCTCTGCCCTTCGGCTTGCCCTGGCCCTTGCCACGGGCATCTGCCCAAGCACCCCACGGGTCGCGGCCCTTGCCGTGCGTCGCCTCCTCGCGACGTCTCTTGCCGCCCCTCTTCTTGTGTTTGCTTCTAAGAAGAGGCTGGATCGTTTCCTGATCCATCGCGCGATTGGCCAGAAGGATCTCGTACTCCAGCTCATCTTGGCTGCTCTCGGAGCCCGAGTCCCTCTGTTCGCCGCGCCGCGGATCCGGGATCCCGCGGGACACGACCTCTGCCAAGCGGAGGGGTGTGCTGCACCTAAAGCACAGCTGCCTGAATGAAAGGTTCCATTCATAGCAGTTAGGGCACTGCCACCCTGCTATGCGGAGCGCTTCGCTGATGTGATCATCGCGCTCCGCCTTCTCCGCCTGGCGCCGCTCCCGCTTCTTGGCGCGCTCGGCCGCCTGCGCCTCCTCGGCCGCCTGGAGGGCTTCAGCGAGTTCCTCATCGCTGAGGAGCCTCGCGGCATCTGCCCGCGCTTGTTGGTCTTCAAGCTCTTCGGCAGAAAACCTCCGCCGCCATTGCTCCGGCGCGGTTTGGGGATCCACCTCCCACCACCCGATGTCGATCCCATTGATCCATCGGCCGTCGCACGGGGCGCCCGCATTCGGGCCGCCCGCGTGCGTGGTGAGGCACTGGTCCTCGGTCACCGGGTTAATGGCTTCGCAGAAGAAGCACCGCCAGCTGCCGTAGGGGTAAAAGCGGCCTTCGACGTAGGCTCGGTTGGCTGGGAGGGCGACCTCGTCCGCCTCATCCGCGGTGGCAGCCTCCATCTCAACCGAGACCTCTTCGTCCTTGACGACCTCAGCCTCCTCCTCCTGTTCCTCCTTGAGGGGCTCTTCCTCCTCCCGGCCAACCTTGAGGTGGGACTCAGTGCGAACCTCGGCGCGCATCAAAATGACGTCAAGGCTATCCGCGGCTGGGTCGCCCGCGAAGAAGGAGTCGATCTCCTTGGCATGGAGATCGTCAAGAGGCGTCACCAGGTCCGGCGAGTAATCTCGCTTGGAGCGACGCTCGGCCAGGCGTCGCTGGACGTCGCCCTTCGGCGGCTCGAGGGCCCGCCCGCGCGGAGCGGCCTTCCGCGGAGGCTCGGGCACGGCCTCCTCCGTGGGCTCGCTCTTGGGCGTGGACCCTCCATCGCTTCCCTCTGGAGCACCAGGGGGGTCCAGCTCGGGGTCGTCGCGAAGCCACCCCGGCGGATGGCTACCACCATAGATGTGGTGCGATCCATCCTCAAGCTGGATTCGGTCCCCTCGCCTCAGGAGCGGGACTCTCGAGTGATCGTACCCGTTGGCTTTGTGGTACCTAATCACTCGGAGCATGGGCACCTCCCCATACCCACCGTCCTTTCCTCGGCGGAACAGCCGTCCCCGCCAGTCCTGACGAAAAGGGTCAAGAGGTGCGGAGGGGCTGATCCTCAGGTTGGGCGGAAGAGAGGCGCCATGGCAGGCCGCCTGATGCAAGTGGTACTGCACCAGCGACTCAAAAGCTAGCCCGCATCCGAACATCCGTAGTGGCCGTCAGCGTTGGGGCGAGGCTCCTCTGAGGCTGAGGCGGACTGGGCAGTCCCGCCTCCCGAAGGCCTGGCGGAAGTGCTCGACCCCGCAGCCCCGGGGGCGTCCTGACCATCGTCAGACACCTCTTCCCCGTCGGCGCCTTCCCCGGCCGCCCGACTCTCTCCCTCTCGGCGCAGCGTTTTGAGGGACTCCTCACGCTTGGTGATCTTCTCCAGCTTCACCATCGCAGTTCCCGCAACCTCCAGTATTCTCGACTGGAGCTTCTGCGCTCTAAGAAGAGCTTCGGACCGCGCGAGGTATTCCTTCGCGCTGGTGACCACAGACTGGCCGAGCACGAGGACTCCTTCCTCTGTGCTCTCGGCCTGGGCCCCACTAGCGGGCTCCTCGTCCTCCTTCACTCTGACCGCGGCTGGAGGCGCCCGCGTGTCGGGAAGATCCGAGCTGGAACTATCTTCCTCGACACCTTCAGCTGCTTGGGCTGCCTCTTCCTCGAGCGAGTCCTCGGGCTCGAGGACATTGGGGCCCGGGATGTTGCGCCTAGGGTACACCTTGGGCTTCGCTGGCACGATCGAAGTCCTAGGAGTCCCTAGGGGACGCCCTTTGGCCTTAGGCGCGGCCTTAGGAGGGGTAACAGGTTGGGCGGCCCCCGCGGCCATGACACGACCCGCAGGGGCCAGCACAACCGTCGAGGAGCTCGCCGCGCCACTGCTGGCCGCAGCAGCTTGGGACGCTTGGACCGTGCCCAGTTTCGGTCCTCGCCCCAACGGCGGGTTGGGGCCCGCACTGGAGTCGCCTAAACTCTTTAGGTCGACACGCAAGACCAACCTATCCACTTCCAACTCAGCTATCAAGTCTGAGTAGACAGGCGAGCCCCTGGGGAGTGCCCAGATGCGGGAAATGCCGGTGGCCCTAATCTGGCCAGTGAGGGCCACCCCATCCGCTCCTGCATAGATGGGCACTCCGGCGTCCCGCAGGACCGCCAGTCGGACCTCGACTATGCAAGTCGATCCGCGGCGGAACCCGCGCCTTCCGTCCTCCCACTGCGTGGGGCAGTGTCCTAGGACGTAGTGAACCCCGAGGCGGCCTCCCGGCCCGCCGCCGGGGATCAGGCCGTTCTGCAACAGGCTTGGCACGACATGCAAGTCCGTGCCGTGCCACATGGCCGGGCCATACTGACGGATGAGGTCGTCGATGGCCGTCTCACTTAGGCCCTCCATCATGAACCCCATCGGATGGCCGCAATCGGCAGAGTGGCCTTGGAAGGCACGAAGGAAACCAGCGTGCGAGGTATCCAACCTCGGTTTCCGCTGGCTGGCGTCGTGCGCGACCGCCTGGTTGTACTGGTTGATGGTGATCCCGAGTTGCTCGATCAACTCATCAACCGGGTAGAGGCCGCCCGGACCGAACCGGCCTCTGCAGCCACCTTCGCCGTGCCGCATGCATCGGACTAGCAGGCGCTGCACGTCGTCTATCGTGGGCGGGCCCTTCCGGCCCTTAGGGCCTGGGCTCTTGCTTTTGCCCCTGCCCTTAGACCCTCCTCCACCCATCGCGGCACTGAGGCCCGCGGCTTTGCTGGACCTCCGATGGGCGAGGGAAACCTGACACGCCCTTGAGCGGCCAGGACACGGCCCGCTGCAAGGGGCCGGTGTGCAGTAGTGGTAGGCAGCCGCTCCCGCGCGGCCAGGGCACGGCCCGCAGCGGGGCCTTGTGGTTGACCACGAAGGTCCGGGCGACCGGTCGGTCGCTCCCGCGCGGTCTGGTCGCGACCCGCAGCGGGGCGCAGTGCACAGGCACGAACGCGGGGAGGGACTACCTACCCTAGGCTCTACAACACACTTGAACCGCTGCGGCGGGGGGTTGGGGAGTTTCTTTAAGGTCGGGGCTTTAGGGCTTCTACGGCTTCTGCTTCGACCTTGGACCGAACCTCTAGGCCTGCTTCCTAAACACTGGCTGCGAGACAAACGAACGAAGCTGCACGCGACGAACGACGAAAAATCCTTCTGCCCGCAGACCGGCGACCTGGGAAACGGCCCGCCCCAAAAACACCCGCCCTGAACACAGAAACACCCGAACAGCCCCAACATCCTGAGCATCAGAACGCGCGTGGGGTGATTCTGGTCCGAGCGCGCCGCGTCATGGTTCGCGCGCTTGGAGTTGTGCGCACCGCGAACGCCTAAGGCTTCAAGAGCAGACGACGCGCTCTGAGGAGCCGCGACTGCCCCCTTGGCGCACGCTTCGCGCACCGCCCCCTCGGCTTGGGCATCAGTGAAAAACTGCCCATCAATGACCCTACCCGTCCTAACAGTAAGATCATCCACGTAGGCAATCCACTCCTTAGTATACTTAAGGCGCCTACCTCTGCCGGGGGCATAGGCCCTATCAACCACAAAGTTGAAATCATCTGGGCCGTTAATCGGGCCAAAGGTGAGGCCGACAGGGAGATATTTCCCTGATCTTGCCACAATGGCCAACACCTCGCGAGCACGCTTGGTGTTCCTAATCTGATTAAACCCACTAACCGCATCCACGAAGGTATACCAAACCGAACCTACTGCGGCGGCGAGCACATCGCTGCCCCGCCGACAATAGTACGTGGAGCGCTTAATTCGGGCATTCACGCGGCGGTAGTCAACCACCAAGCGTCGCTTCCTATGCCGCTTGTAGCTGGGCATTTCCTTGGTCGGAAACGGCGCAGATCCCCAAGCCGAGCTGCCGCGGATCAACTGACCCCGCTTGCATTCTTCTTCAAGCTTGTCGTCGACCCATTGCGCGGACTCGCCCCTCAGACTGTGAGGCTGGGACGAGACCGGCGGCCCGGTGGGGATGCAGTCATGGGCGAACTTCCTGACCGTGGTCCTGGTGGTGTCCTCCACCCAGAACCCAGCGGCCTTTCGCCGTATGACCTCCCTGACGGCTGCGATATCAGCATCGGTCAGCCCGGGTCTGGTTGGTCCAGGCTCGATCTTCAAACCCGACCATACGAGGTCTCTATAGGCCTCGGTGCGCCTAGGATCCTCCGCGACCTTCTCGCCCGCAAGAGCATAGACCTCAAGGTCAGCCCGGACGGAATCCCAGTCCTTGGCGTCCGCCTTGGTCCGCCAAAACGCTTCCCTTCTCCGCGGCATACTTATCCACCTCCTTATCCAGCTCCGCACGCTCTGCTGGCGTGAGGTCCTCGCCCGACCGCACGTCCGGGAGGGGAACGACTGGAGAGGGCTGTGGCGCAGCCGCGGCGCTATCTGCACCCGCAGTGGCTGGAAAGCTTTCAACTGCAGCGGTGCACAGCTCTTCTGCGCCCCTCAGACCAAGGTCCTGGAGCGAGGCGCAGAAAGCCGCCCCTATGAGGTTGTAGTCGGATTGCGCGCGCTCAACGTGCTTGTGCTGCGCTGCGCCTAGCGCATCCGGCCTACTACACCTCAACCCTACCGATTCTAAGCTGAAATCGGCGAGCCACAGGGCCCCGCTCTCAACGAGGTTGCTGCGGCCGCTGGCCCGCGCGAACTGGCACATGTCAGCCCGCACGAAAGCCCAAGGCCAGCGTGGCTCAGCGAGCGTCCCAAACAAGGCGCCCCACTCCTCTAGCCGCCAAGGTTCCCACTCGCCTTTTTGCGCCTGCAAACGCAGCGCGACGTGGGCGCCCGCGCGTGTGCGTTCCTGCGCACACCGGACGACTAGCTGGAGGAAAGCCCGGGGCACATTCTTGCCCTCAAGCCCAATTACGAGCACCTTCGGCTCTGTGCGCAGAACAGCGCCGCTAATGGCCTCCAAGTGCTCTTCTGCGGCCAGGTTCCAGGTGATCCCGTAGGCCTGCTTGCCTTGCACAAAAGCGGGAACAACCCTGTACCCGTGCCTCCTAGCCGCGTCGGAAACGACCGCGTCACCCCAAGCAACCTCTAAGACATCAGCAACCCCACCAAGGAAATACTGCCGGAACCAACTCTCGACAGCACCCGACTCTGGGGAAGCCCTAGGTTGCAACGCGCGGGGTTCCGCGACCAGGAGGTCCGCGAGGGCCTCTCGGATCGAGAGCACACTCGTGCCGGCACGAGACGCTCGCTCGAGGGTCCTGTCCTGCAACGAATACGCCCCCTTGTCCAACTTTCTGGCCGAGGCTGCAGCAAGCACGCCGTCGCGGTTTAGGTCGATTTTGGAAATGATTTCCTTCACAGAAACCGCTTCATGGGCCGGACGGGTCCCTTCTGAAAGCGTGAGCGCTCCGTCCTCGGCGATATATGCAAGCCGCCATTTGACCCGAACCCCGCTGGCGTCGGGGAGATAGCGATGGACGCCGACCTGCGCACGGGCCGCATCCACCTGCGTGACCCGTCCTAACCTGCACACCTTCGGGCCTCCACCTACGCCCCGATAGGCAATGCGGTCGCCAAGGCGGAGGACGAAGTCCCTCCCGCGCCTGGTCAGCGTGAACTCCACCTGCTTGGCGTCGCCTTGAACCTGTTGCCCTAAGCTGGGGCGAGACGAGCCGTCCCCGCCGGTTTCATCGTCTTCAAAGACGACCGGCTCGCGGGATTCCGCGCCATCTGCATCCGCAGGAACAAGAATGCAGTCTTCTGCGTGCGCCTCCATCGGGCCGCGCCGGGCGGAAGAAGTACCCCCCGACTCCATCGACACGGGCTCCAAGGTGAGCCTGTGGCCCTTGACTTCCAACACGCGCCAGGGGCCGGTCAGACCCGGTTTCCAAGGCACACGCCCCGCCCCCTCTGAACGGGCCCTCGGAGCGTTCCAGACCACTCGGTCGCCTGGTTTAAGGTCCACAGTGCGCCTATGACGGTTTGCAAGTTTCGCCCGCGCTTCTGAAGACCGCGTCCAGTGCTCTCGGACCGCAGCAGCTAGCTCCGAGAACTGTTTGAACTGGCTCCGAGCCCAATCAGAGATGGGTTCAAACTGCAAGGCGTCTCGCAGGACGTCCTTTTCAAGTGGTAGAGCGAGCGACCAGCTCCGCTCTAGGTCCCTCGGGGTATACCCGTGGGGTCCCGGAGTGTTGTCTATGACGTACTCCGCCACCACGAGCCAATCCGACCAAGCTTCGGAAAGGGAGGCGCCGACTTGTCTGACGACCGCCCCCAGCACCTTTTGAACTTCTTGGTGGACTCGCTCGTTTGCGCCCAACTCACAAGGCCTCAAGGGCGCGCTGAACCGCCACTCGGTCCCAAGCATAGCGCTGAGTTCTGCCATGAGCGCGTTCTTGAACTCTGGCCCTCTGTCCGACCTGATGAGGCTCGGGATCGTCCTGCTGCGAAGCACACAGCGCACGAACGCCCTCCTGACTTCCGCATGAGTCAGAGACCTCATAGGCTCGAGGAGGACAGCATGACTGAGGCAATCAAAGTACGTAAGCGAGTACCTATGCCCCTCCCTGTCCTCTCGGTTCGGACCCTCACAGTCCACGCTGACTTCCTGCCAGCAAGTCTCGGCGCCACACTTGACCGCACGAGCTTCAACCTTCGTCGGTCGAGAGCGGCCTTTAATGCAGGCGAGACACTTGGCGACCCAGGTCCGCACATCTTTCTCCAAATCGGGCCACCAGACTGCCCTCTCCAACAGTTTGATGGTAACCTCGGCAGACCTATGGGCCCCAAGGACTCCACAGTGGACTGAATTGTAACAGGCGCGGCGCCAGGTCACCCCGTTCGCGCCCGCAGCCCCGTTGGGAACCACTGGGACGACGACGGTTTGACCCGTCCTGAGGGTCACCTCGCGCTCCAGCAACCCGTCTCCGGACATCACCATCGGCGGCTCCGGCTTGCGAATCGACCCCGCCAATGAGGGATCGCGCCGCTGACCCTCGTACCACGCCGTACGAAGGGATCCCGTGACTCGGAACTCCGAAATGTTCGCCGCGTCCCTCGCCTCGACCGCAAGCTGTTCGCGACGATTTTCGTCCTCCCCCGCGGCCAGGCTCAAAGACGGAACTCCGCCCTTAAACTCGACCTTGACCTTGGTTGAGGAATGGTCCCAAATGCACAGGATGGGGCTATGGCTGACGAGCTCCAGAACCACAGCAGGGCCCTTGTGCTCCTCACCCATAAACGCCAAAACTCTACCCTTCAGCTTGCACTCATTGGCATTCTTCCCGCGACTGATAGCGCCCGCGGTCCAATGCCCTTCTACGCCCTCATTGGACGCAGAGAATAGAGCAAGGACCCTTGACGCCTGCCGGGTAGAACTGCGGGGATCCGAGGCTTCTCCGGTTGCCCGCCAGCCAATGACCTGAGTAACCCTACCCCAAAGGGCTATCAGCTTGCCGAAGGAGGGGTCTAAGGCAACCTCTTTGCCCTTAGACCTCCAGAGCACTTCGCACTGCTCATTCACGACATGTCTGTGGCCGTGCCAGTTCACCACTGACGACCAATGCACGACGATGTCGCCCTGAACCGCATCCAGGGGCGAGCAGTTGTGCCCCGCCACCACAGCACCATCTTCTCTAACCACCCATGTGGTCCAGTAAGGCTTCACATCGCCCCACTTGGAAAGATCCTTGTGCTGGGAGCCGAGGCTGAGCTTCATGGAATGGCCCTTCTTCCATATCTTCCCACTCAGCATGCCATATGCTGTGGGAACTGGAGCATCCTTGGGCGTAGTCCTGAACCCTACCGCCCATTGCTGGATGGTTGAGGACCTAACCCTAAACAAGCCTCCTGTCCTATCCAAGGTCGCAAGGACGGAGTTGACCTCTAGGCCCACCTCATGGGCCTCAAGGTCGCCCTCAAGCGGAGGTTCGAGCTCCTCCCGCTCGGCTATCTCCACCGAGGTATCGACCGCCTCTTTCTCGATGCAGGCGGGGCAGCGAGAAAACAGGTAGGTCCGCTTGCCGCAGATGCATAGACCCTCGTGGTCCCAGAGGGGTCGCGACGGTTCGTCCAGCATCCCTCTAATGCTGGCATCATCGATGGAACGAACCGCGTCCAGCCTCAAGGACCGCAGAACCTCCGCCCCCAATGCCTGCTTCCCTACGATCCCAAAACCTCGCAGGGGAGGCTCCGGAAAATCCTTCTTGAGTTCCGGACAAGCCTCGGCCACTTCCAAGTGGCCTTGCTGCGTGCGCCAAAGGCGTGGCCGCACCGCCCAGATAGCCTTGATACCTGCCCAAGCCTCTCCTACAGCCCTAGCTTCTTTGCGCTGCAGGTTCCTTGCTTGGAGCGTGAGCTCAACAACCAAAGGCCACCTAAGGACGGCTGTGACCAGCCCGCCTTGTCCAAGTCCTACAAGGAACTGCGGACGAAACCCCGAAGCTTCCCTAAGAACCTTGGCACACGAAGTGAGCAAGTCGACCCTGATCCGCTTGATCTTCTTGGTCCCTGCGAGCCTGCCGGCCCCGCAATCAAAATGCGAGGCAAGCCCGTCGGTATCCTCAAACGGACCCCAACAACCCCTGACAGCCACAGAAACTCCAGGGAGGCTCGCTTGGAAAACGCGCCTGATCTCAGTCAGCTCTGCGTCCTGCTCTTTCCAACGCGCGTAGTCAAATACAACCATGACGCGCACCGGAAGGGCTGCGACGACGCACATCGGCACAGCCGCGGCCTGGACACGGCCCGCAGGCTCTGGGACGGCGTCGTTGCCGACCGCCCAGGGCACTGGTCCGTCACCCTCAGTACCCTCTCCGAGGTACTGGTCCAGGTCGAATCCTCGGAGTTGGCCCGAAAGGCCCTCGAGGTCTTTCGTCCTCGCCGCAAGGAGCGCATCCCGATCCTTGGGATTGCGGCTAAAACTGTCACCCAGCGTCGCTGAGCGACCGCTAAGGCTCCTTATTTCAGACCCATCCATAAGGATTTCTGCAACCCACCGGACGAGCTTCGGATCCATTCCGATGTCCGATGTTTGCGCTCGGGTAAGGTTGGCATGATCTGTCCAACACAGAGTCCGAATAGAGCCAAACATGCGGCGTGTCGCCCGCTTTACCTCGAGCTGGGCAAACGCCTCCTGTATCAAGGGCGGCCAGTTCTGCTGCGCGGGGGTCAAGCTCTTCGAGTGCGTCATAAGCACTTTGAGCTGACTCAAGTCACGCGTCATCTGCACGACGCTGCCCCCTACCGCGATGCCCGACGCATCCGCGATCTGCTCAAGGGGACACGACCCATCCGCAGCAGAGGCCTCATCGAAGGTAGCCAAATTGATGCGGTTCTGCATCATGCGCTTAATCGCTTTAAAGGCTTTGCAACCCTCGGTGGCGGCTGAGCCCAGCCCGCCTTCAGGAAAGACGGCGCCTGGCTTCTGCCACTGCCCTAAAATCTTGGCTGCGTGCCCATACTCAACAGGCAGGTAGCCGCGCAACCAGTTTGCGCAACCCAAAAATTGCTGAATGTGAAGCTTCTCCCAGAGCGGGGGAAAGTCAATCACCGCCTGACAACGCTCTTCGTCAGGCGAACTCCCGCCCCGCCCAATGTTGTGTCCCAGGAGCTTGCCTTTGGAGACACAAACTTCGGCCTTGCTGATTCCAAAGGAGAACCCAAACAAGATTGACTTATCTAGGAAACCCTCTAAGGAAACGAGGTGGTCGAGGAGGTGCGGGCACGCTTTAGGGTGCCGGGCGCGCATATCTGCCGCGAGCTTCTCATAATAGTAGTCCGTTGGAGGCTCTTCGATCATCTTCTCGATGTCCCAGCTCTCCACGATATGATAGCTCGGGCAGCGCGCCGTATCGACCGCGTCTGCTGGGCGAACAGCGTCACTTGCGCCTCTCCCAGCAGTGGCCGATCCTTCACGCCAGCCAGCCCAGCGTGGCCCCTTGCGCGTCCTAAAAACCGCGAGGCGTTCGGTGACGGGAACTTCATCGCTACACGCAACGCTTTCCGCCACACGTAAATCCCTCGTGTCCCAGAGACGCCACGCCTCACCCACGCGCTGAAGCAAGCACGTTTCGTAAGGCGCCTTCTCGACCGCCAGGGTCCCAAGGTCCTGCTGCGCAGGGCGCCTACCCCACACAGACGCGTAACCACCTGGCGCCTCCCACCAGTTGTCGACGCTTGGAAGGTGGTCCAAGCAAGAAAGCACTCCAGGCTCCTCAACAGGGCGCCCAACTGGGCCGCTCCCGCCACACCGAAGCGAGAACAGTCACCGCAGCAAGGACCGATAGCACACCGATCCTGGCGCCGGTACGCAGCCGCCCAAAGGACCGCGCACACGAGGAACAACCTTGGAAGCTTCTTGCCGCGGCCCTGGACGCGGACCCGCAAGCAAAGCACGGGTCGTGGTCAACCGAGGCAACGGCGACCCCACAATCCGCACATGCCTGCGGAGACGGCTCCGACTCGAACACCGTCTCAACCGCGCCACAACCACAGGCCGCAGTGCTAACGAGGCCGGAACGCACTTCCGCAACAACCTCGCCCGGCTGGAGAGAGTGATCGCACTCTTGGGCTGCGAGCAACACAAACCCCTTTCCCTCTCCTGTGGGCCAAAGGCCTGGTACGGCCTCGACCCCGCACTCCACCGGAAGCACTACCTCGGACAGGGATCCCTCTGCGGAGACTCCTTGCTCCCGCACGACAGGCACCAGCACCCCGTCGCCTGGCGAGAGCTCGAGAGGCTCTTCCCCGTCGTAGCGGAGGAGCTCCCGACTTCCGCCCCCAGGCTCGGTGCATGACGCGTCGTCCAGGCTCGACAACCGCGCCTCGAAGGCGTAGGCCCTGTCCTTCCGGGTCTTGCTGTGATCCTCGCACCTGGGCATTCTGATTCCCAGCGTGTCGAGGACGTGAAAGTCGGGACCCGGCCTGAAGCCCAGGCCCATCCTTCCGGCGCAGTCCAACGCTCTGCCGCCGAGGATCAGTCCGTGCCAATCGGACGTTCCCCTAGCTGCGATTTTGCATCGCACGAAAATTTCAGTGTTGGGGCGACAGTCGTCCGCCGTCCTGCCTTCCAGCAGCGTGACGCGCAAGACTGCTGCCCCCTTCAGAGGAACGGGGGCTCCCGAAGCAATGCCATGCACATATTCGGGGTGGACCCGCTTCTCGAGTCTCACGACCGGGAAGCCGGGATCTTCGGTACCGATCCCCAGCTCTGCAGCCCGGTTCATCATGCCCACCACAAGTTCCTGTCGAGCACCTGGACTACCGTTCTGTACTGGTAGCCTCCTGGCTCGTTGTCCGCCAGGTTCCACCAGTCCTTCGGCAGATCGTCCAGGGTGGCGAACTTGTCCCGCCCACCCTTGCCCAACGGAAGCGCGTGCTGCTGCACCGCGGCGCGTCCTGCGGCTCCTGAGACGCCTGCCTGGACGCCTGAGCTGCCTATCTGGACGCTGAACGCGGCGAAGGGGTTGGACATGGAAGCCCCGGAGGGCGCGGCCCAGTTGGCAGGCAAGGCCGGCGTCCCTCCTGAGGTCGTCAGGTTGTGGACCATGTCGCAGCTGGCTCCTTTCTTGCACGACCCATTCTTGGAGAAAAAGGGGCAAACAGTGCCTGGTGGCTTTGCCGCGCCTTTGGCCGCAGCCTTAGGCTTAGCGCTGGCCTTTGCCTTGCCACCTCCCTTCCCTTTGCCCTTGCCTTTCGCCGTGGCAAAGGTTTGGTCACCCTTCTTAGCCGCGAGAGCTTTTCTGCGAAGCTCCTTGTCGTGGCTGAACGGGCAGGCATCCCCTTTCGGGCAATTCCCGTGGTCGCGAAAGTGGAAGCAGATCTTCTTGTCCGCCCCCTTGCCAGCTCCCTTCGACGCAGCGGCAAACGTCTGATCCGCGCCAGCCTTGGCCGCGGCAGCTGCTCCCTTCGCAGCGGCCTTAGCGGCGGCCTTGAGGCTCCGAATCTCCTTCTGAGCCTCGGCTAGCGCGACCGACGGGTCCGCGCTTGGAGAGCCGGTCGTGGAGTACACAGAGTGGGAAACAGCACGGTGCGCTGCTTCCCTCTGTTCGTACTCCAAGACGACCTTGTGGCTCTCCTCCCAAGTCTGCGGCCCTCTCAGCCCGCCATCCTTGGGATCGCCGGGCCACAACCGCTTGTCGTTACGTATCTCCTTTTGGAGATACGGGGGCATCTTGCGGAGGTACGAGAGATACAACTCTCGTGGGGTCTTCCCAAGACCCACCGCCTCAAGGTCCGCGATCGATGCCTCAAACAAAGGCTCGAATTGGTGGCCTGTGAGCTTGCCCTTAGCGAGGGAGGCATGCTCACCATCCACGCGGACTTCTCTTTCCTCCCGCGATTCCCCGAACATCAAGTGCTTGTTCTTGATGCGGTCGTACACCGCCTGTGGGTCGGAGAGAACCTCTCCCGACTTCCACGCTGCGCGGTAGGCGTTCGTGTACGTCTTCATGCGCGAGCCGCGGCAGCGCCCGCGTAGCGCTAGCAGCTTCTCGCGCGCACTCATACCGCGACAGTTGTTGGCGAGCGCGCAGACGTCCTCGAACTCCTCGTAGAACAGGACAACGTCTCGCGCGTCCGCCTTGTCGTCGGTCAGCGTCGGCCACGTGAGGTCAGTTTTGACCGTCGTTATGGAGCTTTGCCCGCCCCTCTGCGCTAACGCTTCTTTCAGCGCTTCAGTTTGGGCGGCGAGTGCGGCGGCGAAATCGCCCGCCGGGTTTTGGGACCCGGTCTGCGAACCTCCGCCGTCTGAACCTCGCTTCAGGGCTTCTATCTCCATCTCCAGCGCCGCGAGCTTTGCGCGCAAAGGGGAATCGCCGTCCGTCGCGCCCAGGTCACGGGCCGCGGAAGGACCACCTGCAACCTCGGCAGTGTGCAAACCTCCACGGTCCAAACCTACCCCCAACCCACTTGCAGTCGCAGGCTGTGGGAGCCCTGGGGAACGCGGCCCCACGGCTTCAACTGGCACATCGGACGGGGAGCTCCAAACCTTCTCTTGGCTCGAGCTTTCTTTTCCCCCTAGCGCGAGGATAAGCTCCCCGATGCATTGGATTTCACGCTGAATCTCCTCTGCGTCTTCGGGGTCCTCGCCACCGCGCAAAGCCGCGACCGAGAACCTGGTCCGCAGCCGACGGACCATCTTTGTCGGATGCCAGTTCCCGCCTATCTTCGAGAACTCATCCGCAAGGAGGGTGGCTTTGGTGCTCAAGGCGTCGAGGTCACGGGAGCTCACCGTGACTCCATGCGCTTTGAGCGCGAGGACAATCCGCGAAACGCGCGTCAAGTAGTCCGCGACCGGTTCCTGGTCTGGACGGAAAATCGCGCGCAGCTCCGCCTGTAAGCCCTCTGCGGTGCCTGGCACTGAACCTGCTGTCGACGGCGGACCGGACGGCCCCGCCGGGCGGGACCCTGGTGCCGTAGCAGGGACATAGGCAGCACCGGTAGGGACCATGGCCAGCTCCCTTGCCGCGGCGCCGACATCCACCCGCGGCGGACTGTCGCCTCCAGCGCCCGAGGCCTCAGGGACTAGCTCGGAGTCCTCTTCTTCTTCCTCTTCCTCCTCGTCCTCGCCTTCGGCGTCGTGGAGGAACTTCATGACCTTTCGCCAGAGAGCCGCCTCCTGCTCTGGCGTTGTGCTAACCCCATCCCGCTTGGACAACGGACGACTGCCGGTCTCCCTACGCCACTTAAGCCAAGCGACGTAGCTCATCCGCTCGGGATAGGGAACGTCGCCACCCTCGATCGCTTCGAGGAGGGTGACGCCCTCGGCCTGACCTGCAACCTCTGCGGACATCGCCGCGCCTTGGTTAGCAGGCCGCAGGCGTGGCACACGAAGCGCCGCGCCTTGGTTAACAGGCCGCAAGCGTGGCACACAGTCCACGCGTCCAGGTCACGGACCGCGACAGACAAGCAAAGCAATGCTTGCCCACTCGGGCCGTAGGCACAAGAGCTGTACCTTCCCAGAACAGCCCCCAATTGTGAAGTCGACCAGCACTGGACTTGCACTAAGCCAATGCAATCACAGCCCGGTCACGCTGTTTTACGACTTCGCGAGTTCAAGCACTTGTGCAGCTACGCCTGAGTGCGTCCGGTCGGACCGCACAGCAACCTAAGAGCTACTGTACGAAACTACCGTGCTCAAAGGCACAAGCTCGGTACTTGAGCCAAAACATTGGCATTGTTACGAATTGCAAAACTACACATGCAAGGGAAAACTACAAGCTGCACTAGCACTAAGCAAGCACTCCATGCATGCTTTGACCTGCTCACAACTACTACTACTACTACTACTACTACTACTACTACTACTACTACTACTACTACTACTACTACTACTACTACTACTACTACTACTACTACTACTACTACTACTACTACTACTACTACTACTACACTACTACTACTACTACTACTACTACTACTACTACTACTACTACTACTACTACTACTACTACTACTACTACTACTACTACTACTACTACTACTACTACTACTACTACTACTACTACTACTACTACTACTACTACTACTACTACTACTACTACTACTACTACTACTACTACTACTACTACTACTACTACTACTACTACTACTACTACTACTACTACTACTACTACTACTACTACTACTACTACTACTACTACTACTACTACTACTACTACTACTACTACTACTACTACTACTACTACTACTACTACTACTACTACTACTACTACTACTACTACTACTACTACTACTACTACTACTACTACTACTACTACTACTACTACTACTACTACTACTACTACTACTCCTACTACTACTACTACTACTACTACTACTACTACTACTACTACTACTACTACTACTACTACTACTACTCCTGCTGCTGCTACTGCTACTACTACTACAACTACTACTACAACTACAACTACAACTACAACTACTACTACTACTACTACTACTACTACTACTACTACTGCTACTACTAATACTACTACTACTACTACTACTACTACTACTACTACTACTACTACTACTACTACTACTACTGCTACTGCTACTGCTACTGCTACTGCTACTGCTACTGCTACTGCTACTGCTACTGCTACTGCTACTGCTACTGCTACTGCTACTGCTACCGCTACCGCTACCGCTACTGCTACTGCTACGCCACTACTGCCACTACCGCCACTACCGCTACTACTGCTACTACTGCTACTACTGCTACTACTGCTACTACTGCTACTACTGCTACTACTGCTACCTACTGCTACTACTACTGCTAATACTGCTACTGCTGCTACTGCTGCTGCTACTGCTGCTGCTGCTACTGCTACTGCTACTGCTACTGCTACTGCTACTGCTACTGCTACTGCTACTGCTACTGCTCCTCCTCCTCCTCCTACTGGTGCTACCTGGCGTTTCAGGGAGTAACTAACTGTTACGACCACCTGTGGAGTGGCAACAAAAGTGCGTGGAGCGATGCGGAGCGCCAAGTGTTGCAGGATGTCACAAGGTCTTTCGCCTTGCACCGACGCACTTTAAACATCTTGAAACCTGTCAAGGCTTGGACGGCACTCGCCGTCTTCAGAAGGCCCACCAATCAGCTCCGTGGGCGGGTAATTTGTGCCACGGGACTTATGATGCCTCGGCGCCCCAGCTTCAGCCCCTGCTCTACACCCCGGAATTCTGAACCTCAGTTTGCTTCTCATAGATTGCGACCTTCACTCAAGCCCAACCGTTGCAGCGTGAGGGGTTTGACACCCCGTTTCGCAGCCCAGGATACAACGGTTGGAGCTTGCACGATCGCGCTGTGCTTCTCAAAGAGTGTATTGAATCTTGCAGTGCCCGGTTGGCCCTGCTTTTCGTTCTGCGGGTGCACCTTCGGCTGCCGCCGTCCCCTTCATAGATCTCGAGCTTCTTCGAGCCGGCTCGCAAAACTACAATTCCCAGACTCGAGTCGACCCGACAAACCAAAGCACAAATTGGCAGGACGCAGGGCTGGTGGGCGACAGTTTCAGGAAAAGGACAACAAACAGCGTGCAACTTCGCAGAGCAATCCAAAAGATCTTCGCAGGCATTCAAAATCACTAGCCGAACAGCAGGTACCTGGGGAAAGTGATCTCGTCCGACATGGATGTCATGCTAAGGATCGGCCACTCCTCGGTCTCGTGAGAATCCATTTTCCAAACATTGCAAACATTGGTCACCGCCCAACATCGCCCAACAGTCCAAACAATGTAAACGCATAAGTCAAGTGCAAGCCCCACTCCATGACCGTACATAGGCCTTGCTTTTTCATATGGACCTGGAAGCCCAAATTAATCCCACACCATCCTACGCCTTCCCTTACACCCCCCCTGTTTCCATGACTTTGCAAACACCCAATGCTTAACAAGCATCTGGCATGTAGAGGATATCCTCTGGGTATGGAATTCCTTCCGCCTAGGAGAGAGGTGTATCAATGCAGCATCTCATGATGGACATGCAAACGACGGGAAGAAAAGGTCCGCGCGCTGCGAGCAGAACCTCGGGCGCAACAGTGCTGCTGTTGGCCATGTTTAGGTATGAGCACCTTTTGCTGTACCGACTTGTAAGAAAAGCGAGTGACCACCAGGGCGTACCACGGTGCCACCAGTCACCGGCCAGCCCGGCAGAGAGAAAAGGCATCGTGCAATGGCTGACTTGCCAGCCTTTGCCAGGACTGCCCACGCAACTACCATGTCAGATTGGCATCCTCACAATTGAGTTGACACTGCTTGACCCCTCCAGCACCAAGTTCCTGTAAAATCCTTCCCGACGCAACTACCCATTGTCCGTTGCAAGATGCCCGCGCATGACCACATATCAGAAGCGGCGAGCCACTGGACACGCCTCGGTTCGCCCCTAGTGACCGAGTGGTGCCATTATCAAGCCGTCGAAGCAAAAGGTCAACTGCAATGTATAGAGTCATAAAGCCATCGCAAGATGTAAGCGAAGAGCTTCCTGCCTTTTCCCTGCTACAAAACCAATTCAGCACAGGCAAATGTTGAGGAGAAAGACCGTGTCCTCTTCACGGGAAACCGTGCAAATGCTAAGGGCGTGGGCAGAGCGTGGGTGGTCCAAAAAGGTACGAATTGGTGCGCATCATATCTTAACTGCCGCACGGTAAGACCCTCGGTCCTTAGCTTCTTCACTCCCACCACAAGACGACGATCCAAGCGCCGCAAATGAACAACAATCAGGCAAGAATATGGCCAGAATTATCGCAAGAGCATCAAGTGCAAAAACCCTCAATAGGAACACGTGCGGAAGTCAGAAGTTTGCATGCCCGCTCCATCGCACTTCACCCAAATAGCTTTGTACCTCCCCGGATGACTCCCTTGTAGCTGCTTGGCAGCAACACCTCGCCCGATTTTTTGCCGGCACAGGCCATCTGCTTCCTGCCGTGCGTTACTGCTAGTCCTGCTTCCACAAGAACGAGAAGCCGACACATTGTGGTGCAAGGACTCTGATGTTTTGTTTGGTCTGGCACGGAACAAAAAAAAACATGTGGCACGTCAAACAAAACCAGAACACGACAAGATCTTGTCTCTGTTAACCGCAAGCTTACACAAACTTCAGAACACCGAAAAGAATTGCAGAATTACGCGGCACTTCAATTTGCGAATGCAAGCCGAAGCTACTGAAAGTGAGATCACGTAGGAGCGCATGCTTCGAAGGTGTTTGAATCGTCACTGATTGGAAGGACACAATCTCACCCTGCCAAGAACTTAATGTGATCCAATGTTCGTGGGCAAGCTTGACACACACAGCATGGCACAGCATGGTGCAGCACACTCCACACAACTATGCACAGTTTGCCTTGTCCACAAAAACTTCGGGCGCAGCATCCTTGGCAGAACGCCTCTTCGGCCTCGCCTGAAGGATCGCCCGTTTCCCTGTGTACTGTAATCAAGAGCTCTCGGATGCTTTCAAATGCTTTCAGCAGTTGTGCATTTTGCCTCGCATGCGAAAATGTAAGTGCCCCTTGCTTCTCTGTAGAGGTCCCACGATGTCCGCATACAAATCCAGTTGCGTCAAATGCGGGCATGCCTGGATGTTGCCGCAAGCTACACATGACAGTTCGGTTCGGCACCCTTCTAAACCGATTTGCAGAGCTGGCCTTCATTTGCAGCTGATCGCAGCGCTCTAGCCTGTCAAGTTCACATCTAGCATCTCGAGGCTTCATCAAGCCTTGTGTACTGTACGGCACACTCCAGAAGTCTACAGAGTCTACGGCGTCTCCAGAGTCTACACCACAACCTCGCACACATGACAGTTCGGTTCGGACGGTGTCCGAGGTCACGTGTTGCTGCTGGTAGTGAAGCGGGTCATGATGTGGTCTGTATCTATCCGAAAGAGGTCTTACGGGGGGGAGCGGGGGGGGCGGGGGGTGGCAAACCAAACAAAAACACATGTTTATGCATTTACCTGTTTAGGGCTTAGGGAATAGAATCCAAGAAGTAAAATTCATGGAATAAGATATAGGGATCCCGCTCTTTCGGATATAGCGACAAGATTTCGCGAGCAAGGCTTGCGTTTTGTGATTTAGGGGGGGGAGGGGTCTTTTTCCAAATTGATCCCCCTCTTTCGGATTTAGAGTTCCTCTCCCCTCTGTAGGGTTTAGGGAATTGGATATGGGGAGAAAAATTCTACGCGTCCCATTCTAAGCGATAAGATTTAGGGAATAGGGTTCATGTTGTAGGATGAAGGGGCTCGCCTCTCTCGGATTTAAGGACCTTTTTTAACTCGGGCCCCTCTACAAGATTCAGGTGGTGTTCTCTCCGTGCGCATGGCAGGGACCCCCCCCCCCCTCTTTAAGGCTTAGGGAATAGGATTTAGGGAGTAAAATTAAGGGTGTGTTTTTTTCAGGGATCCCGCTCCTCAGAATTTCGCCTACGCACAAAAGTAGCATGCCCTTCCTGCTTCTTTGTGATATGTTAGACAGAATGTTGTAGTGTGGTGTTGCAAGGTATGGAGGGGTGCTATTGCTCTGAGAGGTTTGGGTCGAATTTTACATTGGAGTGAACGGAATTCCGAAGATGTTCGGGTAAAGCGTTTTGCTGTCACAAAGTGGTATTTTTGAGTTGGGGGGGGGGGGGGTAGCAGCTTGCTCATCTAAGATTCAACCATCGACTTAAGAACTTGTCCAGTTAGGTGCGCCTTTGCATGATGCTGCAAAGACAAAGTAAGAGCCCGCCTGGTGTACAATTGCTTCACCCGATTTGAGGCTGCAGTGGAGCTCATCAATAGTGTTCTGGATCCAAGAAAGGCGTTCCAACCTGAACAAGCCTTGTCACAAGAAGACAATCAGACGCGGAACATGCCAGAACCCATCACGCCATCGCAGATTCTTCGTGCCGAGCCTTTAAATTCAAAACATATTTCAAATGTCAGGCCTCCATGTGCTCGTTACGTTTTCCGCACAAAGAAGCATAAAACATCGTAAACATCTGCTTGCGATTCCAGGCAGCATTGAAAAAATGTTGAACATTGCATAGATACCGTCCGGCTGCGTGCGAATGCTGGTCAAACGAACCATCAATCGAACCATATCGCATGCCAAGGCTGGCGGCAGAAACAAAGGCCATAAGCTCCAGGACGGTCGCTGCTTGTGTCGAATGCAAGCACATCCACTCTGCCATCTCTAAGGGAAACATGACGTCATACATCTTTCTCGCCATAGCGGAAACGTCCCGCAAGGACTTGTGCAGCAAGTCCAACTCAAAAGCCTCTCCCTGCAGCATGAGAATACTGCCGCATCGAGATTGCAGTCTTCCAAAGTGCTGTCTCAAGCGGCTTTCAAAGTGCTGCAGCGATGTCTGCACAGTGTTACCATGATTGGGCTGCACACCCAAAACGAACTTTACCACCACTACGAAAAACAAAGAGGGAAGAAAACCCCAAAGCCAGTGGCGCTGTACCAGAGACACACCAGTGAAAATGCAAGTTTTCACCATGGCTTCTATGCCTGCAACCGCAACCTCCGACGTCGCATAAGCCATGTCATGAACATCACGGCAAATCCTTACATCCGCATCAACAATCATCTGCTCCCGCACATCGGCCTGAAGTCGATAGAAGCGCTGCTTCTGGAAATACAGCTTGTGCAGCTTTCGAGTCATATTCCGTCTCCATTTCAAGGCAATGCGCTGGCGCAAGCAACTTGTCAAATCTATTGCTGCTGCATGAAGCAAAACGAAGATGGGATAGCGCAGCCTGAAGTTAGAGCAGCTGTGAGAATTCGTCAAGCAACAGGTTCACGGTTCAAGATCTATTCGACAACACGTGGCACCGCTGCTCTTTGAAACCCATTTATGCCGCTTGCAAGGAAGGAGAATGTGGCAAAAACTGAAAGCTAGGCACCGCCCAAAACAGCAACAGCTACGAAAGCGCAAGACGACAACCATTGCAATACCGTGCGGCCCATTTGCTCAGATATGTTGTCGACATTGCAAACCATCTTACCAAAATCACGACTTGCCAAGCGGCGCCAGGAGCCACCAGGACTGTCGTGATCCGAGGCCCTGCAGTGTGAAAAGTGAGCCCTGTAACGAAGCCTTGCGCAGCATGGCAGTGCACCCTGCCATCCAGACCAACGCCACGCCTGAGGCAGAAATGAAACCCCATTTCGACCTAGGGCGCTAAACAAGCCGAACACAGAGCACCAAATCATGGACTCATGGACCTGCAAGTTCAGCAACGCCCGAGTCACTGCTTCTGCTCCCCAGTAGCCTGCGAAACATTTCAACGATTCAAGCCGACACATCGGCATATCATGACCTACGGCTTTTATAGATGGTTTTAACAACCTGCCATAAACTTGCTGCTGGTCTTCCTTGCTTCAGATCAACTTTCAAGATCCCCAATTTGTAGCTTCTAGCTTTGTTTGACGAGAGACATCTCAAGCGTCGCAGGCAGCCGTGCAGCTGCAGCTCGGGGAACGGACTCCATGGCTTGTCAGCCAAAAGTCCCAAGTAATAAGGAACGGATTCTTAGGGCTGCTAGTGTGCAGAAGATAGCACAACAGCACCGGGAATGATCAGCAGATCACCCCCTATTTCGGGTCAAGGCTGGCATTGACGGAATGAAGCGAATGTCTGAAAGCGTCTGAAAGCGCTCTTTGAATCTCTGTGCTTTCCATCTTCTAGTGGCTAGACGCTGTTCGGAGTGAAGGGATGCAAGAAAAGCACCATCACAAGTGCCCGGGGTCAAAGGAAATGAGGCGCTCGTTTGTCGTATCGGCTCCTCAAACTCAGCATTACTCAGCCGGCTTTGACGCTTGTCCACACCGCGGTTGACATGTAAACCTTTTGATTTACGAGGAAGCTCCATGCGCCCAAGCGCCGTGCTCCCAGAGAGCTTCTGCAAGGAAGGGGTCGATCAAGTCCGTCCACATCATATTCAGAACCTCTTAATTACACTTTGCGTACAGCATTCCCACAGTACTGCGGGCAATTTCAAGCCGTATCTCACGAATCTATCTCATGCACTGAGTGTGGCACGCGGTGTCTGTTCTGAAGGCTGAACCCCTGGGACTCAGCAAACTCGACGATCTTTGCGCACCTTACTATTATCTATTAAGGTCAAGCAAGCTTGTATTGACGTGTTCATGCAGTTCGGGCTGCCAAGCCTAGTACACATGATGAATGGACTAGTCAGCGCCATGCCTCACACCGATAGCCTGTCACAAGAGCCCCGCTCTTTCCGTGACAAGAAGTTTGGAATGCCGACCTGGCACACAACGCAAAGGAATAGCATAAGATGGAAGACCGGTGGAAATAGTATGCGGTAGATGCGAAACAAAGGCAGCAGCAATAGAATTCTAATCATGGCGCGCTGACACAGTCAACACTTTGAAAGTACACAGGCCTGGACTGTCGCAAGATCCAGTGAATCCAGCGTAGAGAGCATGGAATCCAATGGACAAGTGTGAACTTTGTGATCTGTCTCAGCACCGAGCTCTGGATACTTTTGCTCTGAGAAGAAGCTACTCAAAGAGCCCGTGAAAGATGTCCTGCATACAGCATCTTACAAGAGTTGGAGAAAATTGGTCCGGGGAAAAGAACCGATTGCTAGACTGGACGAGCAAAACTGTCAACACCGTGCAATCTTCGACGTTACTAGTTCTGTTAGCAGTTGCGCATTAAGAAGGCAGGAAGAAATCCCCGTGCGACAACGCCTTCCAACGCTGCCCGGCCCAGCATCTCTAGTTTATCAGTAGTTTTTCAGTGGCTTTTCAAAGTCCTCCATCATGACTTCTCAGTTGTTAATTCCCGAGCCTGTTCTCCAGCTTCTTCCGAACTTTCTTCTCCTGTCGAAAAAAAACTAGAAAACACGTCCTCTCGTGGACTGCAGGTCGCAACGTCATGACAGTACCTCTCCAAAGCTGCCAACATCCTCCTAAAACCGATATGTTTTGACAGTTTGACAGTGCATGCGTCCTTCTTCGGGAACTTAATTTCCATGTCAATGCGGAGGCTGTCCTTCCAGTCTATGCAGTACGGTGCTTTTCAAGGACCATTGAAAGAACCTTCGGACCTTCGGTATACCCTGCCAAGCAATCGGATGTTCGTTTGCCGCAGCATGCTCCAAGCCGAACTGAGAAAAGGACTTTGCTGACATGTGCCATCGGCCTTGCTGTATGTTCTTCTTGTCGAGGCATATACATGGCCTATAACAAACTGAGAATTCTTGGTTTCTGGCAGTACACCCTCAGCGTGGTCAGCACAAGGAAGTACGACCTCACGCACTCTACAAAACCCTTCAGTTGGCATTGCCGAGGGGGAAGCACTAAGCATCAAGACGACGCCCGAAGAGCCGTTCTTAAACACCTGTCTCTGCTGAAATGTCCTCCACAACCCATGATTGTTCGCGAATGCCCTCGTCTCTTCGCAAGCTGTGATTGAGGTCTATTTTCACAGTGTGACCTTCACTTCGTCACTATTGAATGCCTCCCCCTCCAGGCGCAATGCAAACATAAATGCAACATGCTACTGTCAATCTGAAAATAAAACAAACCCGCCCCGACTATTCAAACAACGATGATGTGAGGCAGAACACCGTTCTTCCTGAAGGCGCCAACCTTAGGGAGTCGGGTGTGCAACAATAGATGATGTCCCCTGCACTTTCCTGTCAGAAACGTTCCTGACCTTCATGATCCCATAAGTGCCCAACGACTCGGGTGCAGCAGCATGGATCGATGGCAACATGTTGTTACTCGATGCTGCTTGGAAAGGCAAGACGTGGCTTGAAACGAGTCTTTCCTGAAGAGTGTCCATGAGCTCTGAAAAATGATCGAAACAGGATTTTGGCTGCGGGTCACATGAAGACCATAATGAGCATCCAACAGCTTAAACAATCTCAGCAGTCATGTATGCCCCTAATTAGGCATGCACATGCATGCACCCGCTCGCAACTTTATCTCATTCATGTTGCTGCTGGAGGGACAGTATTTGAAGCCTTTCTATCACACTCCCTGAAGAGGATTCTTCACGAATCACCGCCGGACGTTTTCACAGCTGAGAACTCCCCTCCTCCGGGCCGTGGCTTTTGAGCAAACATGACCACTGGGGGTCACTGGAGGGTCACACAATCAGTAACCTCCAGCACCGCCGCTCGAGTGTCATTTCTTACACCGATAAAACGTGAGAATGAGCCAACAGGGTCTTTAGCTTAAACAAATTTGAGCTAGCTCGGCATTTGCAAACCTCGGGGTCGAAATTGGTGTATACTCGCGCAGCGTCGCTCGGCACTCGCAAACAGTTTCCAAACCAGTATGTTGCAACATGTGCTAGTAACACATGCACCAGGAAGCGCATCGACAAGTCCAAGGCAGGAGCACAGGCATGAATTAATACGTTTTAATATACCCATGTTAATGCAAGGCTTGGAAGGCACTCCCCATGCAGGCTCGCTTCCCTTCATGCGACCCTGCCTCTCGCCATCGCTTCACTTCAATTAAAGCAGCGCGTAGCAGCGAATGAGCATATCAGTTTGGGGACGAAGGCACAGGTGCTGAAGTGACTCGCTAATCTGAAGGGATGCTCTTTTTTTGCTCTGGCCAGTTGGGTTTGTTTCGCCTTTTGTCCGTGCCAACCCGAAACCGTCCCAGGCATTGATTGACAGAACAGGCAAGAACAACAGCCTGCACTTGCTATCTGCAGAATGATCCCGATTCGTGGTTCGCCCCGTCCCGCCCCACCAGCCTAAAACCTGGGAACGCCCTGATCATACACACACACACACACTCATCAGTACTAATGAGAAACCCTATACATGCTCAGGGAAGACCACCTCAGTGAAGACCACAATAGAAGCCCTGCCTCACACGATCTTATGTGTATCACAAATGTTTTCTGGTCCTCTGGCTGCCTTGGTCTGTGTGAAAGCAGTGGCTCTGTGAACCTCTGTGAATGAGTGCAGCGCATGGACATTTTGCCATCATGCTTGTAAAGGAGAACAAACACACATCCCGACGGTTGCGCTCCTCTCCCTGTTTCTGGAAACATAACCCCATCAGCCTTTTGCGATGCACTTTCCACATGTGTGGAAGGCTCAAACAGAACACCAAGGTGCCTTGTAAGGCTCAGCCAGGGCCAACCTGGACACAAAGACCAAACACTGCCAAACACTCATCCGGGATTCCGGGCAGACCGGCGGTGCCTTTGGGATGTCGAAGTGTTCGGACAGGCTTCCCAAATGAGCGTTGAGCTTGTCCATGCGCTGCCGATGTCTCAGCCAAGAGCCACCACAATGATGGAGCAAGTGCTGCAGAGATGACGAAGCGCCTACGCAACATTCACTTGAAAGGACTTGTCAAATGTTGCCAACTCAATTTTGACCAAGGTGCGTGTACTGAATCGCCTGCCAATGGTGGCGAAAACTTGCCAAATACACGAACGCTTGCCAAAGGCTCTGAACTCACTGGCCAGCACCCACATTCGTTCAGTTTGATTGCAGCACTAGCCATCACCTGAAGCAACTTCGAGTTCTTAGACATTTGCAAACATCAAGGGGAAATATGTGAATAAAGTGCGAATGTCATGCGCACAACAGAAATCACAAGAAGGCCTCGTTTACACGCTGGTTTGTTCGCTTCTCCCTGGGTCAGCATGAGGGAACACGCTTATGGCACTCGATTCGAACAGAACAGATCCACCACACCTTAACCAGACAAACTGGGGCCCCCGGCCTAGCCAGCTGAAACGTCTTCTGAGTTGTTGTGGGCCCCTGGGTGGCTCCCTTCATCAGCTCGGACTGCTCCTGCAAGATGCAACAAACTCTCGAGAAACCACAGTCGGCCCAACATGAACCTCCATGCCGATGATGGAAGATATACTGTATTTGACTGGACATCTTGGCGGTATGAAAACGCGGGCATCGGTGACAATGCTACGTCATCATGAATTTCATCAAGCTTGCGAACAACAAAAGAACATTGCTCTCGATGGCCTGCAGCTCTAGCTCTGCGTTGGCCTCGTTTACACATCTTCGGGGCCCAAGGACACAAACGCAACACCACTTCCATGAGTCACCACAAAACAAGCATGCTTGTTGTCACATGCCTGGAGTTGCTCTGTCAAAATGTCTTCTTGAGACTTTTTCTTCCTGAGCAAACTGCCGCAGATCAGCCTTGAATCTCACATGGGATCTTTGCTTGCATGCGTCAAGCGCCGGGCTTTTTTGTAGCCTTCACGCCGACTTCCCTTGCACACGTGCAACATGTATGGAGTAACAGCCAGAGTCCTCTGCCTGCTTTTGTCACCGCCTTTGAGCTTCAATCCGGACTTGATGACCGAGTCCTCGGCTGAGTTCAAAAACAACTAGAGCTGGGCACATGCTTGACAGCTGGAGTTTGTTAACCACGTGCGTTGAGGCAACATATTTCCCCGATGACGATGAAGCCATGCGGCACAAACCCCTCACTGCTTTGCTTCAACACGACCTTGTTGGTTACCAAAGCTTGCAACGACCTTGCGCAAATGGCATTGCAGCACGCCCTGTGCTAGCCTAAAACACCTCTGAGCCCACGGTTCATGCATATACACATGGATTAGACAGCGAATGTTTTTCCACTGGCTTTTGTTCAGACATTAATCATGTGATTCGTTTTGGATCTTCTTGGCATATTCAAAAACTCAGCGGCTGTCTGTAGTTTGTGCCTGAACTCTTGGCGCTATCATTTGCGCAACCGGCTGTAGCCGCACCGCTTTTCGTTTTTATGCAGCATCACAACGCTGGGAAACACACGCATTGATCACTTTCACTTCATAAGCAAATAGAAAACAAGGCCTGTACTGACACTGTTCGCCGCCTCCCCCCTGCCCCCTTCCGCTTTTCGCTTTTGTACATGGGCAGCAGTGTAGCATTTCAGCCGCAAATGGGTGGAGCCCCCCCTCGCCCCCTTTTGGCCAAGCCCAAAACTATTTCTTTACGAAGGTCAGACAGGTTTGCCTCCGCCTGAAACCAACAGCCCAGCCAAAGCCCGCCCTTCGCTTCACAAACAAAACCTTTGAATGCAATACAGGACTCGGCCAGGCCAAGCTAAAGGCAAATTTTGTAAGGCCAGGTATCCTTTCATCAGCCCTGCCAAAATTCCTTGACCAAGCCTTCGAATCCAATTGTTGCCCTTACCTGTTCTCAGTGTCGTCCCCTCGAACCCGCCCCCCCCCTTTTTTGCTGACACAAAAAGATGCCTCTCAAGACCACCTACTGGTATCACAACGCCTTGTTTCAGGTTGGATTCCAAGTGGTGGGCTTCCCAACCGAGTCAGCGAATGCCTGGCCAGCCAAACGCAACAAGAACCTGCAAGTCCTCATCCCCGTTCGTGGTTTGATTGCTCCTGCGAAGCTTTCCGACTTTTCTCTTCAGTACAAATCGACGCTTTAAGAGTCAGCGCTGCACGGGGAAACCGTGGTATCGGAACCCAAATTTGTATACTCGCTTGACATTGTTTCGGGTCAGCAGTGCCAAAAAACTTAACTGAAGACATCGGCAAGCGGGTTCACCATCCTTGTATTTGTCGTCGTTTTTAGTTTGAACTTGTCTTCGAATGTCAAATGTCCTGGCAGTTGCAGGGACCGGTCGTGTCTGGTCAAGATCCTGGCCGGCGTCTTGGCTTTGAGAGCCGAACTTGTCGCCGTGTGTCTATATGAAGTGCTGGAGGTTACAGGGATCCGGGTGACGGTTTGGCCCCTCCTGACTCAACACTGGGGGAAGTTATTTGCAGGTCCTTGAGCTTACAGGCCACAGGCTTGAAGGCTGGAGACTTTAGGTCTGTGAGCTTCGGGCTACGGCCTTGAAGGTTTGAAGCGTAAAAGCCTCAATGCATGGACTCAGCGTTTGGAATCCGGTCTCCCAGGGCAGTGTTCTATGCTGGACCACTTTTCAATGGAGTTAGTCGGGGTCAAACATAGAGCCATCGTAGACTGCCCCCCTTTGAAAGTTTGATCGCCTTGCTGCTTCACACAGGGTTTAAAAGGGGATCCTTGCTTGGTTTGAGGGCCAGGACAAATTCAATTCGAGTTTCAGAGACCAGGACCTTGGGGGAGAGTGCGGGTCAACGCTGTTCAGCTTTTCCGTGGCCACAAGAAAGACTTGAAACCACATGAAGATGCTCAGCACGTTTGAAGTGTTGGTCGCGCGCGCGCTAAACATGCCATTCCATCCCACAACTAACCCAACGTATCTAGCCTAAGTCCGGACAATAGCATGCTGCTTGAATGACCTTTTTTTTGCGGTTCCATTGAAGATTGTCAAGGTATTGTCGGACATGAATATGGCACCACAACCGACAATTGCACCAAAAACCACTGCACATGCGGAACACCTCTTTTCACAAAAGCTCAAAACTACTGATGGTTTGCGCTAAAATGTCAATCATCCACGTGGGGAGGTATACACATCAAAAATTACATTTGTCACTTTAGCAGGCTCTGCTTACAAGTTCGGAAACCCAAGAAGTTTGGGCGGGGGGCCGGGGTGGAGGGGGAAAACAGCAGAAGCGGACGAGACCGTGACAGCCAAAAACCGTACAAGCGGATGAGACCGCGACAGCAGAAAAACCGTAAACGCGGACGAGACCGTGACAGCCAGAAACAGCAGACGGACGGGACCATGACAGCCATCTGCTGGCTAAAGAAATTTTGGTTTTTTAGTCAGCGCACGTGCCCGTGGCGAAGCTGTGATTGGCCTGTGGTCAACCGCAGAGCAAGCGATAAGGCTGGGTTTAGGCTGCGATACCGCTTGCTATGCAACATGCTACAAGACGTTTTTCACCATCCAGTTGCAGTTTGAATGAACTGCTCTGTCTCATTGAAGGCGTGTTGAATCAGCACGTCCATACAAAATATAAGCGTCACACTATGGACCTGTGTTTTTTCGGTTAAAACACTGCTATTCTCGAATTTACCATGTTTTTTAGCGACTTTTTTGAGAATTACAATGAATTTAAAGCCGATCTGGTTTTAAAGATTTGAAAAGAGGCCGGAGATTTGAAAATTACATGGGCCCCAATTAATTTTTGGAAAGATTTTAATGGTTTTAATTACACCAGCGAAAACCCCAAACAGAATCTATCGAATCATACCGGTTCAAGTTGGAATTTGTTGGAACCCAATGGCTTAGCTTACAAATTATATTAAATTATATGGGCTTTTAGTATTCTCTCTTGGTGATGTGACCGCTTAGAGAATGAGTGAACAGAACCCCATAATTTAATACTATTCGTGCACCAGTTTACAATAGTATTATTATGGGGGTCTTTTCACCCTCATTCTCCCATCCTGGCTGTTACCTTCACGACTCAACAGATTAACTCCTAGAGACAGTAGTTGAGGTGTTAAAAACAGTGGGCTTTTGGGAACAACAGATCAAGATTAACCGTTCACACCCTTGGAATCGCATGCCAGGTTAACCGTTTAAAAGGCTGAGTTTGTACCACAGACTGAATCCTAGACCAAACAAAGGCTAACGGATCACCCAGTCAAGATGTACACTGTAACCGCGGTGAAGCATGAATACAACTACGCAGAGAATATTATAACAAGCGAACGAATAAAAGAATTAAGTGAGTTCGCGAGATTATAATATGAACCAAGTGCACCTGTCATCTAATGATATCTAATGCGGCACGACGGTACGATGTGAAGAGAACAGTAATAATACTATGAATGAAGCATTATAAGTTAGCGCATGAATGCTGAATTCGTATTATTATTTATTACGTGAACGAAACCACGAAATGAAGGAAATACCATTACAAGAACTGTATGGTGAATCTATAGCTCTTCATATGGGTACTTCCTCGGCTATCTTCCTATCTTTTGCTTGTTTCGTTTCATTTTTCTTTTCATTTTTATCTTTTCTATCACTAGTTAGAAATTGTAATTATAAATAAAGGCTTAGGAATTTATTATTCATTTTTTGGATTCATCTTTGGAATCTCCGGAACATTAATATCAGTCCTTATAAGAATAAAAATATATTCATCAGGAAATAGGATGATTTAATTTCTTGTTCTCATTGTCGAGCCAAAAAACTGCCTTACCAAACGTCCCGCAACCAGTGGCTACAGGGGAATCACTCAAGCTGACGATACTTTTCCTGGAGTCGTCGGGCATGGTTGATATCCAAACTGGCGGCAGGGTGACAACTGCTGCGTCCCGCTCATAGCTAAGATTTCTGGTTGATATCCAAACTGGCGGCAGGGTGACAACTGCTGCGTCAGTCCCGCTCATAGCTAAGTTTTCCAACTGTGAACAGTCTATGCTGGCCAGACGGACCAACCCAAACACCAAACGACCAACTGCTCTTTACGCCAGAGCTATCTATCAGATGATTGTAAGAACTTGAGTTGAACAATGTTTGTTGTTGCGAATGGAGCGCGAAAACCGAAGCTAGAGGTTCAAAAACTCATGCTTCTGTCTTTACATGCACCCTAAAGAAAAGTTCCCAAATAAAAATGCAAATCTAGAGAGCGGCGACGTCCCGATCTTTGGAAAGAACAAGGCTACAAGAGTAAGACAGCGAACGCAGATACTAGCGCAGCTTCTTAAAGGCGCAAAAACAGCTCCACTGCGCAAGCAAGAGTCAGTGACTGCAAGCCAGAGGCAACTTTCAGAACTGCGCAATGCTAGAAGCCCCAGCTACAAAAACCCTGTTCCAATCTACGAATCGGTTCCAAAAGCCAGGGCTTGAGCTGCGGTTCCACCCTTCCACGGACTTCCTGGTGGCTTGACCACTCGATCAGACGCGGTTTTGTCTTGAGTCAGAAAAGGCGACCTTGGACTCCAGATTGTTTTGGCAGATGTTGGCGCCTCCGTGCGCGTAGATATTTGCAATTGTGATGGACGCAAGGAAGCATCTATGTAGCGTGGGTGCATCTTGGTGGAGGGTGAATCACTGCGTGCGGAGATTTGATTAAAATGAAGGGAGGTGCGCCTCCCAACCTCCCCCAACTTCAGTCTCATCAACTCCTCTGATTTTCAAACAACAAAAAGACGCAAACCAACACAAAAATGGCAGTGGCAAGTTGCGCGGTTTAAAGCAACCTTTGGCCCTGCCTGCACCAACTTGCGTTTGCGCTACGAAAAAAACAAAGAAACGCGGGCGCCAGGTCATTAATCTCTCTAAAGAGATTGTAGAAAGGCTCCACTGAGCATCTTTAACGCCACGAGGCCTCTCCCGTTCGTCCTTGCCTTGAAGCTCTCGAAGCCTCTTCGCTCTCACCTTTTGAAGTCTGAGAAGCTTTTTGAAACCATCGCTTCTGAGGCTTTTTTTGGAGGTGAAGGTCTGAGAAGGCTGGTGAGGGTGAGACATAAGTCATGAGGGGCGGCTGGCAGGTCATAGGACATAGGACCTTGAATGGACCCTGGGTCCCACAAGGCCAAGAGGCCTGAAGAAGGTAGAAGCCACGCGGTGCAGATTCGGCTGGGCGGTGGGAGAAAATTCCCAAACCTGCGATAGAGCGACATGTTGGCCCTGCGCCGAGCCAAGAGTGAAAGACTCTGGGTTCCACAAAGGCCAAGGAGGCCTGCAGTGGGCGGAAGCCACGCGGTGCAGACTCGGCTGAGTCGAAGGGTGGGCGGGCGGGACAAAATTTGACGCCGAAAACTGACATGCCAATCTTCAGTGCTGCGCTGAGGAGCTGCTGTGTTGCGTGATGACTGCACTCTTGTCTGCGATCGCTTCAGCATCTTGAACCGGCGCGGACTGATTCTCACGCAAGCTGTGTCATCAAGGCGCGGTTTAAAGTATGGCTTGAGGATGTTTTTCTTGGGCTCGCAGAAAATGTCCGAGCATTTTCAAAAATCGACCTTCACTATCAACACGTTGCTTCAGCGCTTGAAAGCTGTTCAGGGTTGTTGCATGTCGCTTCGCCCGGCCCCTGCGGACAGGACCGGAACCCACACCATACGCAGACCAAACTAGGTGTATAATCTTGAAGGCTGTAGAGATATCTGCTGCGACCCCGGACTTGGGACCGGGCCGGCTCTTTTGTATTTGGCTGACACCCATCATCCAGCAAGTACCACTTTGACGATAACACTTCCTGTCCTGCATCAGAGCGCCGTCGGCACGACCCCATGTTCCGAGAACAGAGGAGGCCCCCGTTGCTCATCCCACGCATGATCCAGAAATAAAGCGGCGCCATTCTGCCTAGCAGCCTCTTGGCAAATTGCGCAACGCTCGGCTACCCAAAATGGAGCCGTTTTGCACAAGCCAAGGGCCGAGAAGTACTTTCGGCTTTGGATGGACCCTTGCACAGCACCGTCGGCACGATGTCGAGAGCACTTCCTGTCCTGCGTCAGAGCGCCGTCGGCACGACCCATGCTCTCAGAGCAGAGGAGGCCCCCGTTGCTCATCCCTTGCATGACCCAGAGATAAAGCAGCGCCATTCTGTGGAGCCCTCTTGGCACATTGCTCAACGCATCGACTTTTTTCAATGGGGCCGTTTTGCACAAGCCAGGGGCCGAGAAGTACTTTCGGCTTGGCCCTGCACAACTTCGTCGGCACGATGACGAAAACACTTCCTGTCCTGCATCAGAGCGCCGTCGGCACGACCCCATGTTCCAAGAACAGAGGAGCACAAGCCTGGGGCCGAGGAGTACCTTCGGCAATGGGCTGCCTTGCATCACAGCTCCGTCGGCACGACCCCATGTTCGAAGAACGCGGAGGCCCCCGTTGCTGATCAACTGCATGGCCAATTGTCCAGCTGTATCGCTGCGGTGGGAAAGTTTATGGATGTGTACAACTGCCTTCCCACGAGCAATCAACACCTCCTCTAGCGAGCTAATCCGTACCTCCATGTAGCTAGAATCCGTGAGCATTGCAAAGGAGGCAAGAGCCATAGAAGCGGTCAGAGCCATCGCGCAGCAGGAGGCGCCAGCTATCACCCAAAAAAAGGTGCCCCGCTATCGGGACAAGTCAGAGCCGTGGTGCTTAACTACTTCCACTCCTACAACTCCCTTCTACAACTGTTGCTCCTCCTGCGACCTGAAAATCCTGCGACACCAACAACAACCACAAACAACAACCACAACCCAGCAAAACTTCTTTCACAGTACCAGCATTTTCTGCAACTACAAGAGTTTTGGATGTTTTTCGCTAGCGGTCAAAAAAATGTTTCAAAAGCGTTTTAGGGTCAGAACAACTTTTTTGAATACATGTTTCATTTTTTATCAAGGAAAAAAGATACTGAAAACACAAGGATAGATAAATTTGATCAGTCAATACGAGGCATTGACGATCACTGAAAAAAAGTGAATGAGCTTTTTTGATTTTTTTGGAAAATGCCTTTTTCATGTTTTTGACAAAAATCAATGAAAAAAAGATGCTGGAAAGACAAGAAAACATTGACTTCATGAATTTTACAATTCCAGACACACTGTAACACACAAAAAGTACAGACTTTTTTCAAATAAATCGAAAAAATGCAAAATCCAGTTTTTCTTGTTTGATGAACATTCTTGACGAAATTTGCCAAAAACAGGAGGAGCCTTGCTAACTTTTTGCAACCAAATCAGCCAAACTGATCTGGCTGAAAATCAAAAAATCAATGTGTCCACAAAACACCATAACACCATACAAAAATATCACGGCCAACGTGAAAAAAACAAAGTTTTTGTTGCGAAAATTCTTTCAAAAGTTGCTGATTTTAAAATTCATGCGTGCCATCTTGTCCGGCGCAAGGTATCTGCACTATAGCTTCCGCGTAAGGTATCTGCACTATGTCGCAAGATCGTATTAGTTCCATTGATGGCAGTGCGTTTCAGTGCTACGCTGACTTTATGTCAGACCATCTTACGGAGTTTGATGCGCTTTTTGCCAGAACACCATCTACGCACTTAGTTGAATATCTTAGGGATGGCTGCACCGTGTCTACGCAAACTATGCAAGAGTTGCGTCAGGTGCAAGGACGGGAGCTCTGTCTTGCTAGTTAATCCTAGCAAGAGTTTTCTTCAAAACTTGAAGAAAAACATCACGCCACAAGCGAAACGATACTGAGCAACTTGCACAGCTCTCTGTCGGTTTCGGATCTTCCTTGTGTGCTCTTCCGAAACTATGACAGAGAATTCTTGCATCAAGTCTGCGGCCTCACTGTTATGGAGCCATTGAAGTTCAAGGCGAAAGAGAGTCAGAATGGAAGTTAAAAATATTTTTCAAGAAGAAAAAACAACAAATCACGGCGCTTTTAAAAAAACTAAAAATCAATTTTCAAAGTCTTTGAAAAAACTCTGAGAAAACCTGCGTTTTGGAAAATGTGAAAAAAAGTGCGTGGGAGAGTACTTCGCACCAAGAAGAGGAAGAGTGTGGCGCGAGCCGTCTTTCAGGCACGCAGAAGTACGGCACTGAAGGTTGAGAAAGGTTCCAAGTCATGGAAGAGCGAATGGGTAATACTTTTAGGTCATGAGCTCAGCAATGATTTTCACATTTTCGTAGTATCAAGGTTTGACATCCGGGCCCAACATAAGGGCAAGCTGAGCGGGCGCCGCTCTGGTGAGCGAAGGTTATGAGACGTGGTCGTCTCTCAAGGATTATACGAGGTCAATTCGCATTTTTGGTGTCTTGTGCGGTTGTTTGCTTCCTTTGGTAAATCCTGCAAGGCACGTACCGACAATCCGCAGACTGAAATCCTGTTCCAAACTGCACTGTTGAGCGAGTTCTGTTCAAGTAGATTACATCTGTCAGTGACAGACCCCACACCAGGTGCAAATTTTGCCCCCTCTGGGCAACCCGCATGCGCAGGTAATCTGCCATCCGTCAGTCAACTTTAGGCCGACACAACCAGAATGCATGTCGCGCAACAGGGCGCTAGCATCGAAAGCGCAGCGCAGGCTCTCATAAGCCTTGGAGGTTTTCAATTACGGCCTTGTCAACCAGCTCAGACAACAGCTTCCAAAAGGAGGACATCTCATATGGCTTCAAGAGGCTTCAAGACCGATCCGAACGCAACAGTTCGCGTCGAGCACCACCAGGTAGATGTTTCCAAGGGCCAAATCATTTTACGCCGCACGCATATCACCCTCCTCCGACTCCACCCACGACCTACTGTGCTGCTGACGTAGTAAAGCGCCCGTTTCAAAAAAAAGCATGCATATCACCCTGAGGCACTTGTGCGCGATCATGGCTTGTGTTCTTTAAGTTGGCCGGACTGCAGTGTGCATTGAAGATTCATGATTTCCAAGCCGAATGGCGACAAAACCACTGAAGAAGCTCTGGACCACTCGTCCTATTGAGACCGCGGCTTGCAGCTGCCACCTTGCTTGTTGTTTTCCAGATGCATGATCTGCCCTTGCGGCAGCTTTGGTTCATTGCACAGAGCGTTCTCTTCTCTATCTGGATGATCACGCCCTTTGCCAGTCTTTTGCTTGCATGCCTCCGCCCATCTGCGCCCGCCATGAATTGGCTCCGAGCTTGAAACTGTGCACCCTTTGACCAAGCACGATTTGCATCCGCGACGCACTTGCCTGCCACGCTTTGTGCTGCCGGGTTCTCTACTTCGTCCTCGTCGTGAACTGAGAGGGGCCTGTTTCACCCTGAGGGATTAGGACGTCCTTTGCTTTGTTGTTTGGTTGTTTCGCGCTGCTGGCGTTTTTGTGTTGCGTTGCTTGTTTGCAGTAGTATGTCTCACTTCCGCTCGTCCCACAAGACCGACCTACTGAGCTGCTGACTCAAGCGGCGCCCACTTC
This sequence comes from Symbiodinium natans, assembly GCA_905221605.1. Lineage (NCBI taxonomy): Eukaryota > Dinophyceae > Suessiales > Symbiodiniaceae > Symbiodinium > Symbiodinium natans. The sequence goes on from CAJNDS010002535.1 coordinate 1,196,703, forward strand.
AAAAAAAAAGTCCTACTGTCCGTATACGTTCATGCTCGATTCCCAATACTAGTAAGGAAAAGATATCCATCAATCAATCACGAATATCCAAACGTATCAGTGAAAAAGGGGTTTCCCGAAAAGATGAATCCTTCACTCCTTTTATTCAACGCGAGTCGAACTGGCGAGTAAACCAAATCGGTGCCGACCCGAAGGCAACGGGGAACGACAACGGACGCAGCCCGAAACAGCGGTCCCGGGCTACCCGATAAGTCGGACCCAAACCCGAAACGGGGTCGAAAGCACACAGATTGAGCACACACACACACACAACCGCCAAGGCAGGTGCAAGGGGATGGTGGTGGGTAAGACAAAACTGCGAGGTCAAGACCTCCCGGGATCAGTCGAGCAAGAAACTGCCGGGCCAAAAAGATTGGAAAACATGCCAAGCAAAATGTGAAATCCTCAAGAGAAAATCTTCATGTCATGCACCGAGAAAATTCTCAAGAGGAAAACATAAGCTAGGCATGCCGGCCGGGCAGGGCGGGGGGGCAAACACCCTGGTTTAAAACCGTGTCCGTTTGCACCCCTACTGTCCGTATACGTTCATGCTCGATTCCCAATACTAGTAAGGAAAAGATATCCATCAATCAATCACGAATATCCAAACGTATCAGTGAAAAAGGGGTTTCCCGAAAAGATGAATCCTTCACTCCTTTTATTCAACGCGAGTCGAACTGGCGAGTAAACCAAATCGGTGCCGACCCGAAGGCAACGGGGAACGACAACGGACGCAGCCCGAAACAGCGGTCCCGGGCTACCCGATAAGTCGGACCCAAACCCGAAACGGGGTCGAAAGCACACCGACAAAGAAATCGTTTCACGACCCGCCAGGGGAAGACCCCGAAGAAAGGCAAGAAGGAAAAAAATCGGGAAACCAAAATGCACGGACTCCCAGGTCCGAATATACGGCACTCTTTTCAATCACCCGCGGAATCTGGATCAGACTACGCCAGCTGCTCGATGTAGGAAGGCCAGCGAGCAGATGAGGGCGGAGGGCCCAGCCGGAGCTGAGTGGGGGCACGCAGCAGCTCTGTGAGTGGTGGAGCATAACGGTCCTCAAGCGCCAAAGGAGGAGTCGAAGTGCCGAGGCGGCTCAGCTCGTCGGCCAGCGCATTACGGTAACCCGGGATATGTTCTGGAGCAGCTCGAATGTTGAAGCTTTGCTCGCAAGCGCAGAACCTGCGGAGAACCCAGGCCAGAGAACGAACTGACGACAACCCTTTGTGAGCAGCTGCTTCAGCTGCAGAATTATCGCAGCGCAGCGCGACCTCCAATGCCGTGCGGCACCCAGGAAGAGTAGCATGAGTGACCCACAAGAGACAAAGCTGAGCCAGCAGTTCTAAGGCGGCAATGTGCGATTGCAAAGGGGGAGGCATGACATCGCACAGTCGCGCCACGTCCTCAGACGTCAAGGTGACACTAAACCAGGAACATTTCCCGGAGGGCCAAGAGATGTACCCGCCGAGGCCGCACAAGGACGCATCCGCAAATGCATCAGCTTCGGCAATGAGTAGAAGCGGTGTCGGACGCAGCAAGGAGCAGGATAGGGGTGCACTCTCCAATGCCATCACCCAAGCACGGACAGCTTCGCGAGCCGGTTCGTCAACCACACGATAGGGATGATCGGCATCTTGCACGGTAACCCAAAGACGGTGCTTGCGAAATGGAGTATCAAGGAGCTGCTGCTTGGAAGTGACGAAAGTGTGAGCGACGCGGATCACCCACGCCGATTGCGGGAGGGACGCGTGGCCCGTGGGCTGCCGGAGCACGCACTTGTCGTCGCAAGCAGCCAAGAGCCGATCCCAGAGTGCTGGTGACACAGCAACGGAGGTGGAGGGCAACAGGGTGAGGACCTTGTACACCGGTGAGAGAAGAGGCCGCATCCAGACCAGCAGGCCAGAGAGCCACAGCAACCGACCTAACGCGGACTCCAGGTCACGCACCCGAATGCGACTGCAGGAAAGCAAGCTGGTCAAGGATGCGTACACGTTTCTCCCACGGAAGCTCGGCAGTCCAAACGTCGAAGCGAAGATCCCAGCCAATCCAACGAATCGACTCGCCCCAGGTGCACTTGTTCCAACTCAGTGGAACCTCCAGCGACATGAAGAGAATGAGCCAGAGGCTGGCATGGAGTGGGGCCGTAGAAGAGCGGAATGCCGCTAAAAAATCGTCGACATAATCCCACATCAAGTGAGGAAGCCACACGACTGCATGCGACAGACGCATGAGCATACCAGCGATTCGACCCCACCAGAAAGCCGATGCCCTGGCTCCAAAATTCAGGTTGTTGGAGACAAAGAAGCGCCCCAGAAAGGAAAAGGCGAGTAGAGCACGATCCACCCAGGCCAGCAAAACCCGCCGGTGCGCTTTGCGAACGTCCAGAGAGACTCCCACCCACGGCTCGGAAGGAACCTGCTCTGGAGCGCAAGCAGCGATGTCGCAGAGCCTCGGATTCAGCATGTGATTCGGGATCTGGCAGGAACTCGTAACCCCACTAATCGAACTATCAACCACCAAGCGGGCCGAGCGGCCCTCGGCCTGGACAAACCCTAGCTTACCGCAGGCGACCTGCGGAAAGGTGGCCTGGATGGCCTGCAGCGAGGGGTACTCAGAAATCCAACCTTCCTCCAGCTCATCTTCGAGCATCTGCAAGACCTCTTGGGGATGATCAGAAGCAGACTTCCAGGAGCCGTCGCAGATCAACAGTTCTGTAAGGGGATGCGCCTCATCCCGCTTGGGCCAGTGAACCGAAGGCTCCAGCGTGCAATCAACTCCCAAACGAACGCCCGACGCCAGTTCCGGGCAGACGCGGGCCTCCGGGTCCTGACAGCACTCCAAGAGACGTTGCAGTAGATGCAGACGAAAAGGCTGGCCCTCCGGAACCTCCAAGACAGCTGGGCGCTCCAAGGTGGGAACTTCGAGGAAATCGCACAAATCGTCCAAGAACGGCGCAAGCTCAGCCGGAGACAAGGGAGCTGCATCACAGCCTACCCGCAGGGCAGCTGAAATTTGCAGGCAAAGGCCAGAATCAAAAAGCCTCTGCGTCCAGGCCAGACGGAGGCGCCGAAGGTAGTCAGGGCCAGACGGAGACAACCAGGCCGCCGTGCTACGAAGACCGCCACCATCCTCTACCCGAAGGCGCGGCTGTGGCCAAACGGGCGCCGCCGGGAGCACCGAACGCCATGCATCCAGAGGAACCACCCGATTGGAACGGGTCACAAAGCGACTGACGAGCGAAGCTAGGGACTGAGCCAATGCGGGAGGGTATTCCGCCGTCAAGCGGGATGCAAAAGAACCATCAGCCAGGCGGCCCCGTGGCAAGGGCTCATGCGAGGAGTGCCCGTGATCGCAAACGGACGCGATCTCCAAAATCTCGGCCCGGTTAGACACAAAGAGCCAGCGCTTTGCCCAAGGACGGCCAACTTTGCAAGCGGCCACCTGGGCCGCGAACGGGGCTACCGACTGCAACCAGCATGAGTGGATCCTGAAAAGTCAGCGAGGAAACGGGGTTCTCGAGAACGATGAAACCACCCGAAGCAGCCACACAGCTCAGAACCTCCCTAGTGCGGTCGTGCAACAACGAACTCTCTTGGGCGGAGAGGGTCGCCGACCAAGAGTTGTTCAAGCACCCATCGAGTTCAGAAGGAGTACGAACCGGCGGAGGTCCCCCTGGTTTGAGGCGCAGAACCGAATGGTCAGAGCACACCGGGGCCGCACTAGCTGCCCCGACAAGGCCGGAATCTGCAACCCGGCATAGCAGCTCGAACCTATCGTCCCGAAGAAGATCAAACTCAGGGCCAAAGATGATATCAACAGGCTCAAAGCGGTCGGCCAGAAACGTAGCCATTGCCTCCGAAATCGGAGCACGAGCCCCAGCGAAGAGATCCAGGAACAAGCGTGGGCCAGCTGGACCTGGGAAATCCGAGCCATCCAAGCATGGCGAGGCCAGGGAAGAGGCTGGGCCCTGACACGGCAGGGAGTTGCAGCCAACCTCGACCCTGTTTTCGGCACCCGCAAACGGAGGAGGGCAAGGGGGTGAATCTGGCATTAGCCTCCACTGATGGGGAGCAAGTGGAAGATGATGAGGTTCCAGGGCAGACACCAAGGCCGTGTCGGAAGAGGTGGGAAGCCGGAAGCCGAGCTCGCAGAGTCGAGGCGCCATTTGCGCGATCTGCTCAGGCTCTGCAACACAGACTTGCAGGGTATAGGCAGCCACCACCACACGGCGGTCTTGTGCGGCAGCGACGGTGTGGAAACAGTCCCGAGCATTGAACACAACGGGTCCCTGAGAAGGAGAAAGGCGACGGGCAGCAAGAGGACCGCCGGGGCACTCGATGACAGCCGGACCGTCCTGGCACTCAATAAGCAGCTCACCGCCGCGGAAGCGGCTGATGGGAAGGACAATGTTCGGGATTGCTGCGTTGAGGCGATCACGATGAGGAGCGGACTCTACTCCATCGATGATCACAAAACTGCTGTGCAAAAAGGAGGGTGAGAGCAGGGAGATGAAACGATTAACGAGTCTCACGGACTGGGGATGGGAGACTGTTGCAGGACGAAGATGTGCGCCCTTGCGAATCGCCAAGCCTGCAGAAACGGATTTGCCCACAGCAAACCTGGCGTCACGGTCAGAGCACTCGGCCAACAGCAAGTCAGCTAGCTGCAAAATTGTAGAGGCGCAGGGTGCCTCTTCACGGAGAAAGAATTGGGAAGCAAAATCTTCGGCTGAACCAGGCAAAGGAGCCCCAACGTCGGGCAGGCAGACACCGGGCGAATCCCCACCTTCATCCAAGGGTGGCCCGAGAGCCCCAGTGACCCCCGAAGCCACCCCGCCCTGTCAATGGGCTGCCGCACTGTGAGCACTGGCTGCATGGTCCGCGCCACACGGTGCACCATTGGCCATCAAGATGGGACACTTATGCGAGTAGCGGCAAGACTTGTTCTTGCATTTGGAAGTGTGGAAGCGAATGCAGACCCCTTTGCCAGAGATATGCCGAGCCCAATTGGTAGGCCAGCGAGACGGTGTCACCTTTTCCTTGGCAGCCGACGAGGGAGAGGATTTGTTCTTCTGGGCTTTGGCCTTTGGCTGTCTGTGCGACCCGTCACGACTGGCCGCACGTTTGCGTGAAGATCGCTCAGACGCAGGTGCATGAGGTGACGCCGCCTTCACCCGGGGTGCCAAGGCTGCATGCATGTCCGGGCGAATGTGCGTCATCTCGGCAATCGCATCAGCCAAAGACCATGCGTTCTCCTGTTGCAAAGCGGATACACCAAGCCAGACAACGCGATCCGCTTCCATCACCTCCAGAAGGGAGGGAGAACGAAGACTCTTGTCGACAGGCTGCGCAACCGCCAGCCCCACGAACTTCTCCATCAGCTTGCGAAGTGGAAGCAAATGCACCGAATCCAGCAACGCAAGCCCGTTGCACATGAGACCAAAGAAGCGACGCACAATTGGCTCCACTGGTCCTTGATTCGGAATCGGAGCCTGCAAATCATCATCCGAAGACCCTTGGAGCAAAGTGAGCAACATAGCGTTGTCGGTGCGAGGCTTGCGACGTTCGGTGAACGCCACAGCGTCAGCCTCGCTGGTGCGAGAGCACCAGGGGACCCAGGGGAGTTGCTTGGCATCAAGTCCTTCCTTCAAGAGCATCAGAAAGGGAAGCGACGGTGTCAGCTCCGCTGTGAGGAGCTCGGAAGGGTACTTGGTCTGGAAGGCAGTCTTAAGCTGGGACACGTCGGCGGCTGAAAGGCGTGTCGTCTTGGATGACGACAACTGCTGCAGAGGAGATGTTGGATCAGGACTACCAGACACACCAACCATGTCCTGGCACGCCTTCACAACACGTCGCAGCCCTGAAGCAGCAGGGGAGAAAAGTGCTTCCCCGGGGATGTGGTTAGCCGGGCGGCCCAAAACGGCAAGGAGAAAGGGCTCGAGCGCATCCGGCTCGGGCAGTGCGTGAGCAACCAGCGCAACTGTCGTGTAACCCTTGCCCGTCAGTGCCTGTTGGACGTCATCAGGAGTGCCCCATTCCTTCATGGATGCGAGGAGGTAGCTGGGGTCATCCACTCGAGCGCCTGCCATGACAGCTCCTACCGCCACGGGGCAAGATACCCGGAACTAGCACACCAAAACTGAGCCAATGCACGTGCGAGTGGCAGAGAAGCACAGACACAGCATGTGCTTAGGCTGGTGAAGATGGCAACGCCTGGGCAAGCTGCAGAGACAGGACATGCATGTTCCACTTTAGCCCAACCTGTGCACGACTGAGAACAGTCGGAAAATGAAACACCAGCTTGAGCACCTGAGGTCCCGCCGACCCACCGCGGGTGGGCCGCTGGGGGGCACAAGAAGAAACACAAGCTTGCTCGAAAAATGCTGCAAGGCAGAGGAAGCCCGACAAGCGTGTCGAGCAGCCCTCGTCTGTACGCCCGCAGAGGGACGAATCCCGAAGTTGAGGAGCAAGCAAGTGTTGCATAGTTGGAGCATCAAAGACAAGCGTGTCTTCAGTCCAACCAGGCAGGGCCAGATCACGGAGCAAGGCAGAGGCGTAAGACGGCTGGCACAACCATCACGCAGCCAAGGCTCTCTGGACAGATTGCTCACGGCAGCAGCCATGTTTCAAACAAAGCCTGCTACCTGCTGGTACTTCGGAACAGCGCACCAAATGACCTTCGGCCAAGCAACCGCGAATCCCACAGCCTGTGCGGAGAGGATGCTCCCCACGCTGTGTCGGTCGAAATTGGCACGCTGGATGGTTAGAATCACAGGGTCTTGGCTAGGTGCAGAACATGCCTGACTGGGTTGAAAAGGAACTCGAATTCCTCCGCATCCTCGGCTGCCTGCCAAGCTGCACTAAGAGCCGAATCTGGAGAACTGGAAGAAGTCACCTCGTCCGAAGGAACCGCTGGGAGAGGTACGCAGGTAGAAGCGGGGGCACCATCCGGAGCGAACGAGACCAGGTCGAAGGTGCCAGAGGTCGAAGAAGAAGCCGCTGCACGCACCAGCCCAGCACCAGGATCATCGTCCTCAGAATCGCTCGAGGAGTCCACGTCCAGCTCCGCTGGCGGTCTGGCACTCAAGGCCGGAATTTCACCACTTGGCTCGGCCGGGGCGAGGGCAGGCACTGTGAACGGCACATCGGGCAAGGGTGGCCGAGAACCACGAGCACTAGGACGTAGAGGGCGAAAGCCAGATGCCACGGCCCTCACCACTTGCTGCTGCAACTCCAAGGGACCGGCGATGTCATCACGCCCATACAACTCTGGCATCGCCCCGGAAACCGAGCGATGATGACCTTGCTGACGACGAAGATTATCATCGAGCAGAAGCTGTTTAGCCACGGAGAGGAGGGTGACCTTCAGAGAGTGGACTCCGATAAGGTCCAAATCTGGACGCTTCTCTGCCGGCGTAGAAGAATAGCAATCCCGAAGCAATGACCGCAGGAGCAGAATACCTCGGTGTCGAGAGAGAGGACCCAGTAACTGAGGTCGCCAGGGGTCGTCGCCGAGCTCCGCCAGAAGAAAATCCGGCTCGAAGTTGGGGTGCAAAGAGGTAGTCGTATGAACCGCTTCTTGCAAGAGCTGCACGAACACCTGGCCCCAACCCGGGCCGCCCACCGGGCGGGATGTAAAGCCGCTGGCCAGAGCGGCCCAAGGCATGGAACGCGATGTCGTCTTGGTTCGCATAGCACAACCCAGGACAGCGGATTCCACGGCGTGAACCTTGGCCGGCGATGACCAAAGAGCATCCGACCAGCGCAAGCTAGCCAAAATGCAGGTCAGAAAAGCCCCACACTGCAAACGTCGAGCGGGAGAGAGGGTCACATCGAGGATCTGAACCTCCAGCCAGATGACAAAAGACAATGGTAGAGGGGCAGTCTCAAGCCGTTGTGTTGCCACCGCCGCTCGAGCATAAGAGGACACCGCCGATGTTGCCAGTGCTGAAATCAGCGAGGGAATCTCGAGGCGGCGTGCCACAAAGCGGAGACCCTTAATCCAACCAACTGCTGATTGCGACGTACCCCGTGCATGAACCTGGAGGAAGTCGAGCAGCACACGCAGGCTGGGCGAAAACTGGGACTCTGACAGAACCGCGCAGAAGGAGACCCACTGATCCCAGCAGTTGAAGTAGGCACTCAGAGTTGCAGGTGCATAAGACACAACCAGACGCACCATATGTGTCTCGCCCCCAGGCTGACGGAGAAGATCCGAGATCACGTCACTGTCCTTGCGTGCAGAGCATGCTATGCCCAGCCAACGGTCCAGCTGCGAATTGCGAGCATTGCGAAAAGCTTCCTGCATAGTTGAGACCGATCGAATGCCCAGATTTGCAAAGGGAGGAGCCGGGGGAAAGCAAGGGCTCGGTGTGTGAAGCGGTCCTGAAGTTGGAGTAGTCCAAGATGGCCGAAGGTACGGTGACATAGGAGTCCGTAGCCGAGGACGCAGAACCGGAGCCGCGCAAGCAGATGTAGGAGTCGCCTGCAAGGGGGCTCGCACCCGCGGAAAAAGAAATGGGGCCCGACTCGGTACTGCCACAGGTAGGCGAATCCGAACAGGACGGTACGACTCCGAGAGCTTTCCATCAGTCCAGCGAGATGGTCGAGGCAGCATGACGTAGTCAGCAGGCGTATGGGACCACCATGCAAAATGGGATGAGGAGGGGGGGACCACTAACTTCCCGAAAACTAAGGAAAAACTCCAAAGTGAAGCAGCGGGAACAAGCACGTGAACGGTGGCAACAACCGGCGTGCAAAAAGGCACTATCGAAGAAGGCGCAAACCTTTGGGAGCTGAAGCACGGCACCCGTTCACGAACTGTACAGGCCCGAAGGCAGTGGTTCCTGAGAGGCACAGGAAGCCCTGGTATAAAAAACCCTTGTTGCAAAGGCCAAAACAACCCCAAGGAATCAACCGGAACCTAAAGCCGAAGAAACCGGAGAAACCCTGAAGGGAAGGCCAACGGTGTGCATATGGAAAAGTCGCACGCCGTGGCCGACCTCCGAGGAGAGCTGCCTCGCACAAAAGGAAGCAGACGCCGTCGAGATCACGACATGGGCTCAGCAGAGGAAGTGTCGTGAGGAGCTGCCATAGAGTGCTGCAGTGCCGCCAGTTGAGCTTCCAGACGTGAGAGCCGCGATGTCACTGAACTAGAAGCTGTGGAAGAGGATTCGGAAGGTGTCACACCACCCAAAGCTGCTTCGAGAACGGCGATGCGATAGGTCGTCCCCACAGCCCACGTATCTGGTGGAGGGTCGACAGGGCAGGGAGACAGAGGGATCCAACCAGCCAGGCCGTTCAAGAGCCGCTGATGGGTGTCAACCATCGCGGACAAGGCTCGAACCTGATTTCGAAGGTCCAAAATCCAAGGAGCAGGAGGCACCACGGGAGCATTCGGATCAAGGCGGGTCGGCCCGCACATCAAGCGCGCCTCCAGTGATTCCAAAGCTGAGCCAAGGGCTGCACAGCAAGCGTCAGTCTCTTGCAAGGCGAGGATGACAGCGACATCCAACGGCGGCATTCCCGAACCTTCCAGCAATGGTAGAGGTGACTCGTAGACAAACTGGCGAAGCTGGTTGAACCAAGCGCGGGCTGAACCACCAGCAGCAGGGAGAACGTCTCGAGCACGAAGCTGATTCTCCAGTGCCTGTACCCGGAGGCGCAAGGAGGTGAGCTCGTCCGGCATGCGGTAGGGAGCAGAGGCAGAAGGCATTGCTGGCGATGTCGATGCCCTGAGTGCCGGAATGTCATCATCACTGCTAAAACTGACCACCGGATCATCTGGTAAAGGGGCCTGATGGCGAAGGCAGACATTGTGTCTCACATGGCGGCGCGAGCGGGGCGGCATGAGAATAACGCACTCAACTCTAAGTAGACCCCGACAAGGTCGCAAAAGCACAGGTCCCCCAAGCCCTGAACATGCGTGAAGGACAGGCCGTCCACTAGCGGCGCCCTCACCGATCGAGCCAAGCCGAGCGCGGCAAGGCAGAAGATGCACACAGACAGTAACGTGCCTTACTGCAAAGCTCACGAGATGAGCAGCACGTCAAAAGCAAGGGGAGCATGAACGTGCCATCACAAATTGCCAGCGTGGCCGGATGACAAGGCAACCCAAGACCGCGACGGCAATTTTGCAAGCGAGTGCACCAACTGAAGGCTGGGTACCAAAACTCATCGCTGAAAAAATGCGACCTGTACAGAGTACCTGGTGAGAACTAAAGCAAAAGATTTGCCCAACCAAGATCCAGTAGCCATACTGAGGAACAAGGAGCCAAAGGCCAGAACTGGCCACAGCAAAGTCCCAGCCGATGTCGAGGTTCGCCAGTAAGAGAAATTCAAGACAAACGACGTCGAGCACGTGGTGGGCTGCCAGATGCCGATGAAGGACGGTCTGGGACCATAAGAGCCGAGGCCTCATCCTGACATACCACCGCAGCTGCATCGGACTCGGGCGCTGCAGCCGGCAGTGGGCTATCATCAAGTTCCCGAAGATGACACATGAAGCGAGCAAACACCTGCAGAAGAACCTGGATTGGCCAAGGGGCGCCAGGAAGATTCGAATCTTGCACTGGAAGAGGCACCTCCCGCAGTCGAGTGTACAAATAATTGCAGACCTCCAGAGCAGCAGGATGATGAAGTGTCAATCCCGAGAGAGCAGTACGAAAAGGCGCGTGAAAAAGCGCCGCGGCCTCCGTATGACTCTGCAAGAGATCCACCAGGTGATCGGCCAGCTCAAAGTCCGGAGTCGGGTCCGAGGCAGAAGCTGCAGCCTGAGACTGGGGTTGCGAAGCCACGCCAGCATCAGGCCCGCAAGCAGCCACCGGGGAGCCTCCAGCAGGTTGTACACTGTGTGATGAAGCCGACGACGGAAAGTCCCGCTCGGCCCTGGACCAAGCATCTAACGCCGGGTGCTGCACAGCTGGTGGGACTTCCACCGTATCCGGCCAAAGGCGGCGACGCCGACGCGTGACCCCAGCAGTGGCCAAATGGAAGCCATGGCACCAAAGGAGCACCAGAACAAGGGCTCGCATGTGTCTAGTTAAGACAAAACTGCGAGGTCAAGACCTCCCGGGATCAGTCGAGCAAGAAACTGCCGGGCCAAAAAGATTGGAAAACATGCCAAGCAAAATGTGAAATCCTCAAGAGAAAATCTTCATGTCATGCACCGAGAAAATTCTCAAGAGGAAAACATAAGCTAGGCATGCCGGCCGGGCAGGGCGGGGGGGCAAACACCCTGGTTTAAAACCGTGTCCGACCGACCTACTGAGCTGCTGACTAAAGCGGCGCCCACTTCAAAAAAAAGTTGTAGGCCTGGGATGCAACGTCGAGGCTTCAATAGTTACGCTTTCAAAGCTCAGAGAGCTAGTTTGGGCCTACAATGACAGGGTGGATTTTGCCGGCCCGCTTTATATCTACGGAGAGAACCCCAAACAGGAAAGACCAAGGAAATGATGGGATCGTCTTAATGTCAGATAATCAGATCTCAGATTTAGAACTGTTCAAAAGTTAAGAGATGTAAGACATGAAGATATGCCAGAGATTAATAGTCCAAATATAAGATTTCCTGTATTTGAAGGTGATTAAGTCATAACAGAAGTGGATAACGGGAAAAATGTTCATCCTGTGCCATCCAAATTCTGAGATGACAGAAAGGATTTGGAAAAGATATGAAAGTAAAAGAGTTAAGAAAGAAAAATTATTGACTCTAGGATATACTACTTCTGGAGACCCTTGAAAGATGGGTACAAAATAATTTCCAAATCCTCCAAACAAGCCAGGCAGTACTTAAAAAAGATCATACGAAAGCCATGCAATGTAATGCTTACTTACATTGTAGAAGTTCTGGTATTCTGGAGTTTTCTGTCGAGCCTAGGAAAAACATCCTTGAGTCATACTTTAAACCGCGCCTTGATGACACAGCTTGCATGAGAATCAGTCCGCGCCGGTTCAAGATGCCGAAGCGATCGCAGCACAAGAGTGCAGTCATCATGCAACACAGCAGCTCCCTCAGCGCAGCACTGAAGATTGGCATGTCAGTTTCGGCGTAAAATTTTGTTGCCCTTAGGGCCTTATGCTAAATTACAAAGCCGGTCTCCCCGAATAATACCAATACTGCATTACGAAGCCGGCTCCGTCCAAACCCAAAAGCTCTCACGCAAATGAATTTTCAAAAATTAGCAAAACAAAAATTGTTTTTCACGTTGTATGGCATTTTGGACATGCGCTGGACTTCGAATAGACTGCGGTCATCAAAGGCGACCAAGGCAGAAAACTTCCAAGTACTCCACAGTCGATCGATTTCGAATGCCTGCCTTTTTCAACAGCGACATTATCTAAGATATATCTGCTGCGTGCTGATGTGTTGCCGCGCTGCTGCTACAGTGTCTGCACCAAAACATGCGACTCCAAAGCTGGTTGCGCTGCTGCAGTGTCGAGCACGTTTTTTTGTCATTTGTCGATCCCCTTGAAAAAAGTTGTGCTTGTTCGGGGTCTGCCTGGAAGTTTATCTCAAAACCCGCAAGCCCTAATCCTACGCCCAGACTATTAACCCTAAGTTTTTAACCTTGGAACCCTACGTTGCCAAGCAACAAAATGCGAACATCAATGGAATGCCACATAACATGGGCAAAATATTCAAATGTAACACAAAAATGCACAAAACACACACCATGGATGTGTGGGCGTGGTGTTTCCAAAGCCGCCAAACTTATGTTTTTGCTCGAATTCAGGGTTTTTGAAAGCCCAAAATGGTCAAAAATCGCAAAAATTGGCTTTTTTGGGGGTTTTCAGGGCCGCGAAACTTACATTTTGGCCTTAATTCAGGGCTTGTGAACGCCCAAAATGGTCAAAAATCCCTTTCTTTGCCATTCTGGTAGTTCCCGGTCCCTCCCGTGTTCTCCCCTTGTCCCTTCCTGTCCCTCCCTGTCCCTCCCGTCTCCCTCCCGTCTCCCTCCCACATCCCTCCCATGACCCTTTTCCCTCCCCCTGCAGTGTTTTTCCCATGTCCCTCCCTTGTCCCTCCCGCGTCCCTCCCTTGTCCCTCCCATGTCCCTCCCTTGTCCCTGCCGTGTCCCTCCCTTGTCCCTCCCTTGTCCCTCCCTTGTCCCTTTTGTCCCTCCCTTGTCCCTCCCTTGTCCCTCCCGCGTCCTTCCCGTGTCCCGCCCGTGTCCCGCCCGTGTCCCGCCCTGTCCCGCCCTGTCCCGCCCTTGTCCCGCCCATGTCCCGCCCGTGTCGCGCCGTGTCCCGCCCTTGTCCCGCCCTTGTTCCGCCTGTGTCCCGCCCTTGTCCGGCCATGTCCCACCCTTGTCCCGCCCTTGTCCCGCCATGTCCCGCCCTTGTCCCGCCTTTTTTTTTTCAAGTGCCACGAGCGGCTCAGTTCCGTAGCTTCTGCTGTAGTGCTTTTATGGTTTCGGCAGCTGGCGTTGGCAAAAACTCCACAGCTGTCTGATTCTTCGACAAGCTGAAGCAAGGGCATCACAATAACTGCTCGACTCGGTCCCAAGTCCGAGCGCTGCGATGCATCGTTTGATCTTACCCATTTTGGTTTTGATTTTGACGCATTGCAGTGGGCACGAGGGTTGCATCTCTACCATGGGGGATGCTGGAGCAACACCAGACAACGGCCTAGCTATGCCTTCGAAGGTTGCAAAGCTTAATGGTGTATGGGCCTATGGGGACTTCGGTCTAGTTGCTTCGAAGAACACGCAGAACATCTTGAAGCGAAGCTTTCGGAGGGCATGCAGGAGGGCCTTGGTCGAGGGCCAGACTTCGTACAAGGGCAGAGTCCTTTGTTCGCAGGATGTGCCAAAAGACCTGCAGCTCAAACTGCAAGCTCACATGAAGCATTCGACTCCTTCCACGTCACAGTCTTCCACAGCCTTGGACTCTAGGATTGATTTGGGTCGCAAGGTCAGCCCTTCTAAACCCAGACTTCGATATTTGGTTTGGAATGCCGGGGGTCTTCCTTACGATGAGTGGATGATTTGGGCCTCTTCTGCAGCTTATGACTTAATAGTCGCCACCGAAACCCGAATGCGCTTTACCTCTGAATGGCAAGTTCCAGGGTGGACCTGCGTGCACAGTGGACATCCGAATGCTGGAATACTCGTGATGGTTGCTTGCAAGTTCTGTGCTTCGGATGGACTGTCTTGGAGGGAGGTGCTCCCGGGGAGACTGGTTCACCTGCGACTCTTTGGTCGCACCGCTGTGGGTGTTATTGTTAAGACGTCGAGGCATATGGAAATGCTTAAAAAGCTTGAATATTTAACTTACGGAAAAAATAGGGAAAAAATAGGAAAACAGGAAAAATGAAATTAAAAAAAAAAAAAAAGTAAAAAAAAATTACTAAAAATAAATAGGAATGGAAGTTTCAGTGTGTGTTCCAAAAAAATAGGAAAAAATAGGAAAAATAGGAAAAATAGGAACCGAAATAAGGGAAAACACATGACACATAAAAAATAGGAAAAAAGTATGAAAAAACACGAAAAAAATATGAAAAATATAGGGAAAACACATGAAACACAAAAAAATAAGAAAAATATAGAAGACATAGGAAAAATAGGAAAAATGATAAGAATTGGAACAAATAGTAGAAAAAAAAAGTAATTGACAATAGGTCATGGCAACAAGATAAAATTAGCAAAGCAAAGCAATCGTAACTACATGGGGAAATAGTAAAACAAAGCAAAAAAAAGGTAGGAAAATCACAAGCAACCATAGGGAACATTACAAAAGCACATCACACACAGCTCCTTTAGGATTGAAAAACCTGTAAACCCTTTTGTTAAACATACTGCAGCCTCAAAAACCTAGGAAACATAGAAAATACATCGAAACCATAGGCCTGCACTTTTGATGTCAGCTCCAAATGCTGGGGCCGTTGGTGGGGGATACCATGCCTTTGCTCCTTTGCTGGATGTTATGGCTGTGGCTACGGTGGCCACCGAGACTGCTGAAAGTGCCGAAAGCGCTGAGGCTGCTGAGGCCGAAAATCCCGACCTGCCCGGGTTTTCTAAATGAGTGAGGTGCCTTTGCGTGGCAAGAAGAAGACATAAGACTTAAGACTTAAGACTTAAGACTTAAGACTTAAGACTTAAGACGTAAGACGTAAGACGTAAGACGTAAGACGTAAGACTCAAGACTTAAGACTTAAGACTTAAGACTTAAGATTTAAGACTTAAGACTTAAGACTTAAACTTAAGACTTAAGACTTAAGACCTAAGACTTAAGACTTCAGACTTAAGATTGCAAGCTCACATAGACGTAGAATCTGATGTGGGATGCTCTGGCCCGATGCTGCTGGTTCTCCTGTTGCTGGGGCGGGATCTCTGCGGCCCACTCGGCCGCTCTGACTGGCACAAATCCCAACTGTAGCTTGGAGAGGGTGTCAAATTTGAGAAGCATCATGCCCGGCCCTTCTGTTGACTAGTGACTAGGCCCAAGCTTCGGCCAGTAGGTCTTTCCCACTGTTGTCTAGTCTCCTTATGGTCTAGAGCCTAGTTCGCACTTTTTCGGAGTTTTGCTTCGGGGCCCACGCTTTGCACAGGCACTTTTGACCCATGCTTTGCACGGACCTCTTCCCGGAAACACGTTTGAACCATTGTCCTATGGTCCCTGTATGCCTAGGCTCTGAGGCTCAGAGCCTTCGGAAGGAAAAGAGCTGCTCTGTGGCCCCTGTCCAAATCGGCGTCGCTTGCAGCAGAGCCAGGCATCGCTTGCAGCAGAGCCAGGCACCAGCATGGTCAACAGCAGCAGGCAAAACAGAAGGCTGTGCCTCTGGTCGGAGGAACGAGCCAAGCAGTCGAAAGGTGTTCCAGCGAATACCAGTGAGCGCTGAAATCGGTGCTCTGAAGGCTGCTTCGATCCACAGGCCCCAGGCAGGTCCACAAAGCTTGGCAAGGGCCTGAATACTGGAACAAATCGACGAGGTCCAAAGCAGGATTGACAAATATCCAGCCGGCAGCAGCCATGGAAGCACAGGCACGGGTAACAAAATATGACGCTGTCTCCTTCAAAGCTCAGTGAGTCAGTGGGGTGTTGGCTGCCCCTTTTCAGGCCGCTGAAGGCACCCAACGAGGTCAAGTTAGGGCACGCTGGAGGGATTTCTCTTGTCGTGTTGCAATGTTGGAGTGATTGTACAGATGAGCTATTGAATCCAAGAGTTCAGAGGCGATCTGTATAGGCAGTGTGTGGCTTTTGATCCTGCAGCTTGCATGTTTCTCGCTCTGTCCTTGGGATGGGCAGTCAAGTGTTTCATTGTTTGCTGTCGGCGCGCTTTGACTCGTAAGGATGCCTGGATCCTAGATCAAGAAAAGCCCACAAGATGGCGATCCAGTATCCACATTGTTGTCCCCAGTAAATATCGGCCTGGACTAGAACAAAATCAAGTCACCCGCAAGAAGGTGCCAGGTCGAGTAGCTTGTCGGCTAGTATAGCGTGCTTCTCTTTTGCAAACATACTGTGGTGAGTGTATCGCCACGATATGCCTCAACTCATACAGCTGGGTCAATGATGCATGGACTCCCTCTTTGCCTGGTCGCTGCTTCTTTTGATCGAGCTTTTGTCTTCCGGCTATAGAAGCTGGTTGGCTCAATATACCCGAAGCTTTGCAATCTCACTTTGGGCAATTCGTTTTGAATTCGTTTGGAACTCGTTTTTCGTCATCTTTCAAATTCTTTTTGGTGCCACAACCTCCCTCTTTTCTCTTTTCAACCTCTACAGATGGGGTCGCTAACGAATTTGCAGTCGGAAGACACTTTCAGGTACCTCGGTACACAGTCTTCCTTTTGTACATACTTTTACATATTTTCGTTCTGCGTGTCTTCGAGGCTTTGTTCGTCTTCAAGACGACCGGCACTAACAAACCTGTGCTGTGGCCCACACTAGACTGAGTCCACCTCAGCTGTGTTGCAAAGCAAAAAGCCTTTTTTTCGCCCTGGTCCCGCCCTTGTCCCATCCATGTTCCACCCTACAGGGCCTAATTTTCAAATCAGAAAAAGCAAACACCACTCGTTTCTTGTGTTTCCATATTTCCGAGGCAGACACAACCCCTTGTTAGGCCCCCGTCTCTCCTGAAGCACCAGCTGAAGTTTTGTTTAAGGCCGCCTTCCCTTTAGGCTCCCCTAAAGCCTCAAGCTCCCCTTAAACCCCAAACTCTAGACCTTAATCCCTAAACCTAAACCCTAAACCCTAAACCCTAAACCCTCAACCCTAAACCCGAAACCAAAACGTGAAGACACCTTTGAAGCTAAGCTTCTTGAGGCCCTTAAGTCTCTAAGCGTTTTGAGGCCACTAAACTCCAACCCTAATCCTATGTCCCAAAAGGGAGGGGCTTAGGGTACCAACAACTCGCTCTCCTGTTTTCAGCGGTGCTGCTCTGGGCGAAAGAGTGGAATGCTTCGTGGGAAAGGCTGGGCAAGATCCCACGAGCATGTAAGGCCATCACACCCCCTGTTGAGGTGAGATGAGGTCCCGAGGCGGGACCGGGGCTACTCCACTTTGGGAGGCAAGTGGGCATTTCTGAGGGGCTACTCCACTTTGGGAGGCGGGATCCGGACGGATCCAGGCTTTTGGCTGATATGCTTTGAGTGCGCAAGGGCAGTGGTGGGTGGGCGAAAAGCAGAAAGCCCCACCTAGGGGTTAGGTCAAGGCCAGCTGTGAGCCGGAGATGCTCCAGCTGTGCAAGGCTTGTTTAGGCGTGCGGTGCATGATTCACTTGTGGGAAAACACACGGGAACCAAAAAACCCGAAGCGTTCTCCCAACAAGCACTGCATGACCTAACCCTAGTTGGGGAGAGGAGTCCAACCCTAATCCTATGTCCCAAAAGGGAGGGGCTTAGGGTACCAACAACTCGCTCTCCTGTTTTCAGCGGTGCTGCTCTGGGCGAAAGAGTGGAATGCTTCGTGGGAAAGGCTGGGCAAGATCCCACGAGCATGTAAGGCCATCACACCCCCACTTCCGGGGCCCAGGGCAGACCGGTGAATGCATCAGGCCTCTCTACCCCCACCGCGGGCGGTCTGGCTGGTGCCCGGGGCACTAGGCTGAATGCGTCCGAGGGCCATAGGCTGACCTCGTGCTCCGACCGTGCTAGGTCTTGCAGATGGACGTGGAATCTCTTGGATTTGGTCGTGCCGGTGAACTTCTGTAGGCGGTTTCGGCTGAGGTCATCCGCGTCCGTGTTTTTTACCCCCGGTATGTGGCCCACTTCTAGGCTTAGACCCTTAGCGTGGGCCCAAGAGGCCACCTTCTGCAGGAAGAGGCAGAGGGGAAAGGCTGTGGTAAACAGCTTATTGACTGAAGCTTGTGTGGGGCTGTTGTCACTGAGAGTGGGCAAGCAAAAGCGAAGGCTGGAGCAACCGGTGGCCGCGTAGGCCATCTGCAATAGGACCCACTGGGCGATTGTTTCGAAGCAGGCAATATATTGCTGGGCGTCCTTCGTGAGGAAAGAGTAGATCTCGTAGCTCCAGGATGGGGCTCGGCGGGGCCCATGTGCGCATCCATTGTAGTAGGCAAGCCAGAGGCTCCAAGAGGAGTGTGCATCACCGATTCAGGCGTGGAGATCTGTGCAGTAGTAGGCGCTGTGCGGGTCCTGAAGCGGACCGGAGGGGTGGTGTCCTCTGGGCCTGGTTCGTAGCCAGAACAAGGCGTGGTGTAGTCGTCTTGGGCAGGTTGTGCAAACAGGGCCAGTCTGCCCTCATGCAAGTAGACCAGATCATCCCAAGTGAGGACGTAGTCGTAGCGTCCGCCATCTGAAGAGCTGCGAACTTCTGTGCGGATGGGCATGTTTGCACGGTAGGCCATGGCTGGGCGTGCAAGCTACAAAAACACCAGGATTACGAGGCCTGGAGGCTCTAGAAAGAACTAAGAGCGTAGAAGGCCTTGACCGAAAAGCCGAAAAGCAGAAAGCCCCACCTAGGGGTTAGGTCAAGGCCAGCTGTGAGCCGGAGATGCTCCAGCTGTGCAAGGCTTGTTTAGGCGTAATGCGAATAGCGGTGCATGATTCACTTGTGGGAAAACACACGGGAACCAAAAAACCCGAAGCGGCCCTAAACTCCCTGAGTCTCTAAACGTTTTGAGGCCCCTAAGCTCTCTTAAAGTTTCTAAGCTTCTCGAGGCCCCTAAACTCCCTTAAAGTCTCTGAGCATTTTGAGGCCCTTCAACCATGCTTTGAGTTGTTGGTGTTTAGCTTGCAGGGTCCAACCCTGCAGGCTCATTGCTTCTTCGACTTAAAACGGTTCGAACCGTTCGTCGGTTTTGTAGCGGAAGACACGAGGCGTTTCAGTGTGAAAAACGCAGAGCTCTTTTTCACTCCACGCTTGAGCCAAAACACACGAGGTGTTCGGCAAGTCTCTCGCAGAGTCAGCGCAGCTTCACTTTCGTAAATTCCATCTCAACTTTGTTTAACAAAGGAGGAACACATGCAAACGTCTTAGTGCTTCTCAGAACTTCAGTGCTTCAGAAAAACAAACACAAACACTCCAGTGCACAGCCACTCTGCTCGGACCTAGTACGACGACACCAGCAAAGCGAGAGTCGGCAATCCAGGTCTGAAAAGCAAACTCAGAGCAACACGCACTTCTTCAAGGATGCCCTAAAGCGTCTCCAGTGCTTCTCTGCTCATCATGCACACTTCAAGCAACTCAAAACAAGCTAAAAGCAATGCCAGGCAAATGTTTGTTCTTCTCAAAGCCTGAGCCATGTCTGTGGCAGGACTCCGGTATAACCCGGATGAAACATATGGAATGCCACTTGAAAAAGTCCGCCTCCTACTTCCGGGACTGGAAATTCAGGACTGTAGTACCGCGAACGCATGAAACGCAAGATGATCAAAGATCTGCGATTGCCCGTATGCCGAGTCGACGAGCAGAAGCCCGACATATCTCCCTGCACCTCTAGCCTTTACCCCCGAACCCCAAACTCATCCAAATTCACTCTGACAGGTCGATTAGGATGCCACGGGAACTCGAACAACCCAGACGCACAGCGGCACCCCAGTCTGAGCTTGACAAAGCCATGGTGGGGAAATTGCTGTTACTTCTTTCCCAGCTATCACTTGTCAACAAAGATGCAGCGACACCAGTGGCACCCATAGTATTATGCGGCCCGTATCAGTGCAGTAACTTCGTCTTTACTGCAAAATTGCACAGTTTTTTCGTATTCTGAAGATATCGTTTGAACCATGTACCACCCGACCCTGTTCAGCTGAAGTCGCCGTCCGCAAACAGAAAGGCACGCAAGCATGCCATGTAACAGGACGTGTCCCATGGAGCCCGTTGCATAGCGCAACCCCTTGACATTACGTGAGCAGAGATCAAGAACAGATAATGGCCGCCCAACGTGCTGCTGCGCTCCTAGAAGATGCAGGACCTGTATGGTGCTGCAGCAGCCGGAAGCGAAACGGTGACAAGGCAATAGTTGGTGCAAGACCATGGGTTGCGAGCTAGAGAAGTGAGGGAGCAGCCCTTGGAGGGAGACTCGGACTCTTTGCTGGCTGCACTCCCTCAGCTTGGAGATGAGCAGCTTTCAATCTAGCGTGTTCCAGGCAGACGATGGCGGGAGGACCTTGGAAAGTTCTACGCCACCTGAAGGAGGCCACTACGGCAGAGGCGCGGAGCAGTTTTTGGAGCAATCCATAAGCGGGAGTTTGCCATGGCTACAGCTGGCACTGGAACGAATCGACAGGCGATGGTGAGTTGGTGCAAGGCATGGTTTGGGTTGGGTCACCAAAGGGCCTTTTACCGCCAGAAGAGCTTCCAGCTGCTGATTGGAGAACGATGACTCCTCCTCCTCCGCTGGTGTCAAGGCCGGAAGGAGTTGGAGCGCTGTTCAGATCAAGTGCAGAGGATGCGAACGATGTAGCGGGAAGCTTAAGCGGAGGTGCAGCGTCAACTTCGGGCCGTCATGGCGGTTCAGACTTTGAGAAGGGAAAGTAGGAGGGAGATGGACGTGGCACCGGTTCTGTCCGAAATCTTGCAGGCTGGACCTACTCCACCCACAGCTTCTACTTACTGCTACACCACAAGGCAGAAGCCCAGTAACTGAGAGCTTAGTTGACGCAAGCAAGTTTGCGGTCTTGGCTCCAACCTGAGTGGGTGACTGCCCTTCTAGCTCGAGTAAGGCGTTCAGGTAAGCTGCTAGTAAAAAGCAGAACGCAAACTTCTCCAGAAGGCCCAGAAGTGATTAGGCCTCTGCCGGAACCTTCGCCAGAAGGCCCAGAAGG
Organism: Symbiodinium natans; assembly: GCA_905221605.1. Lineage (NCBI taxonomy): Eukaryota > Dinophyceae > Suessiales > Symbiodiniaceae > Symbiodinium > Symbiodinium natans. The sequence continues at coordinate 1,217,962 of CAJNDS010002535.1, forward strand.
ATGTGAGGAACTATGCTTCAGCCTTCTCCAGCAAGCAGAAGTGACTCGCCTGGCACTTTGCTGTGGGTTTCGCATCAGGGGTAAACCTGCTTGAAGTGCTCTCCACAAAAAACCGCTGCGCGGGGCTTCAAGTTACAAGGCGCCTTGACTCTCACACTTGACGGTTGGCTGCAGACCGAAGCAGCCTTGGAGGCCTTAAACTGCACCAGGTTAAGCATGCCAAGCCGATAGGCTCCCGGTACCTGGGAAGCACATGAGCCATGCTTTTTCTTGCGCAGTCTCAAAAATCGGCCGCTGCGCGGAGCTGTAAGAATATGACCTCTTGCAAGCAGCGCTTAAAGCCCGCCCTATGGCCATGAGGTCGAGCCTTAAAACTTTCGGCGCAAACACAAGGAGCCTCCAAAGTACTCCCCTAATAGCTATGTGAGGACGCCCGGACTCACACAGCGCCGACGGAGCATTGTGTAGCTACACCAGCCCTTGCCGCCCCCGCTCGCCGAGGGGGGAGGAGGCGCCTTTTCTTGCACTCTGTTTGCATTGTGCCTTTGTGCGCGTTCGTACCTTTCTTTCAGTATGCAATTTTCCAACCCAAAAGGGAGTCCTGAGTAAAGGGAGTCCTGAGTGCTATTGCGACGGCCCTGGCGCTTGTGTGGGGACTTGTCTCCACGGATGCGGAGCAGTTTAGGTGACGGAGGTTCCTTGCCTAAAGCCGACCCATACTTTCGCTTAATGTCTGTACTAGACGTGGCGCAGCATTGCTGTGGGTGACGGGCTGCTGAGTGATTGGTGCCGGTAGGTTCTTGTTTGCATTGGTCTCACCTCGCTGGGCTTGCGTTAAGTTGTCTTGCAATAAGGGCCTCTGCGCTAGCGGTTGCTTCTTTGTAGTCACGACTTCTTTTTCACTCGCTGGATTGTGCCGGTTGGCTCTCAAAGTAGTTGTCCTTGTCTCACACCTAGTTACCTAGTTGTGAGAGCCGGACGCGGCGTCGCGCGCGGTTAACTTTAACCGCTCAAAACGCCGCGCCGCCCGCAGGGCGGCGCGGCGTCAGCCGCGCCGCTCGAGGCGCCGCGACCTTTTGTAAGGGGCCTCGCAGCAAGAGCGGTCCGCCGCTCGAGGCGTCACGTCTTCAAAGGAGGCGTACGCAGCCTAACAAACCGGCACCCACAGTCCGCAAGTGGAAATGCGGCCACCAACACGCCGCTCCAAGGCAGCAATTCCAGGCCACGCCGCTCGATGTGTTACACCCTTAAAGAAGCTGTCCCCTGGCCTAGCAAACCCACCCATCAAGCTGACAAGCCACCCACAACTGTGTCTACGGAAACACAAGGCAACACAAGACCAAACACTGCCAAACAACCACGTCAAAAACGAAGCCTTGATCTGAACCGACCTGACTTGGATTCCCCCACAGCCTCACCATGCACCGGAATCGACTCCAAAAACGCACGGCTCTTTTTGTACGCGCAAAACTCTGGCAAACTTCTAACAGCTTCTGCTTTCTGCTAGCTAGTTCAAGACTCTGATCCCTTTGTTGTCAAAAATAAGCTCTTCTTCTTCGGGATCGAAAAGTTCGCTTTGAACGTCCTCGCCTTCCGAATACACTGGCTCGTGCTCTTCATCACAGGAAAGTGAAAGCGGCTGAGGCGATTCTTCTGCAGGAGGCACCAAAACAGCAGGAACCTCCTCTGCAGATTTCGTTTCAGGGGCAGTGGAAGGCTTTGCCTTTCCCTTTCCAAAACTAGCCAAGCTTGGCCACGTTACGGAGCCAACGGAAGCACGTTCAAGCTTGCGCATTTCCGCAAAGACTTGAAAAGCATCCGTAAAGGAAAACCAATGCAAAAACTGAAAGGTGCGCACTCGCTCATGAAGTTGTGTCTCCATTGCCTCAGCCGTAGCAGGAGAAGGCCCCGTGGTGTTGATGGGACGCTTGCCGACCTCTCTTCGAAAGGTTGCAAAGAACCCATCCAACTTTTGGGTGCCCCCAACCCTGATCTCTTCCACCCATTGTCGCCCATCAAAGATCTTGAGCTTGAACTTTCGAGTGAACTCTGGCAGTTTCAAATGAGCAAAAGAAGGTCCTCCTAAGGCTCCATTGTACAAACATGGCAATGGCTCTTCAGAGTCCAGCTTCTTGTACACCTTTGCACTGTCTGTGTGACAGACGCTGCCAACGGCGATTCGGCTGGCTCCTGCGGAATTCACGATCGTATCCTTCAGCTCCTGGATGCTCAAAGGGCCTCCTCCACCTTGTCCGGAAGCCGTCAACTTGTCCGGGAGCTTGTGAATGAAGACTTTCGCACTTCCTCTACGAACGATCGCAATGTAACGGAGCCATAGAACCTTAGTGTAAACTAGAAGAGGGATGGCCCGAAAGCATCGATTTGCCGTGCGTTGACTCCATGCACTTGACTCTTTGCAATCGAACTGTATGCACTTGGAGAAATGTATGCCCTTACATGGTTGCATAGTCACTTGTACACTGCACTTGTATGCACTGGAACTGCATGGCATTCAAGTGTGTGGAGTTGAATGCCATGCACTTGTGGTCAACTCTGTAGACTTTTCATCGGCGTTGAAGACAACGCCGAGCTCCAGCGGCCGGTCGCGGCACGCACCTGCGCCGGTGCAAGGAAAGAAGCAAAAACCACACAAGCGCAAAAACAGACAAAAGAGGTGGAGTCTAAGTAAGGGCCGTGCATGTTGGTCGCCATGGAATACCTGCGCGCAGAAAACAGCTTTACTTGCAAGTCGGTCGACAAAGGTGCCAATCGTCCCGGGCGGTCCTAGCTGCATTTTCACACGCGCGTGCGTCGCAGTGTCCATACTAAACATAGCCCGGACGGCGTCCATGCGGTTCTGCAGCCGCGCTTTCGGGCCCTGCCTCCGCTGTGACGTCAAAACTCGCCCTGCCCCGCGGGCTGCGTCCCCACACTTTCGCAAATCCACAATACAATGCAACTTGCGCAATAGTGCGCCTGATGAAGCTGGCAATCGAAACAAAGAGGAGCTTGTTCATGCTCTGTTGCAGTGCATTGCGCACGCGCCGCTTGAAGCAAGCTCCAAGCAACGAAAATCATGACCCCTGACCTGCCTAGGAATGCAAACGATATGACACACCCTTGCAGAACAAGGAAACCAAGAATGTACAGGACAAAAGAGAGGCTTTCCCCACAACGCCTCCTGCTCGGAAATGCGCTGCGACAGAGCGTGCACAAGCTCCTCTTTGTTTCGCACGCGCCCGTCAGAGCGCCGCGGTATGCCTGCAGCGCCACCAAGCTCGCGCAGCTGCGTGACCGTCTTTTTCGCAAGCTCCTGGCGCAGCCAACCTGCACCTTTAGCACGGAAACCATGCCGCAGCTTCTGCATAGCATCCCCGCCGGTGTACGACATACCTGGACCTACAAAAAAAAGCGCACCGTCCAAGCTGGCACCAAGGTTTCATTCAACAGTGCCTCTCGGCCAAAGCTAGCACGCATGCATGTAGAGCAACGCATCATGAGGTGGTCAACACAGCCAAATGTCAAAGAGTGCATTCAGTTCTGCGTGCGCGCGCGGCACTGTCCATACAAAACAGAGGCCGCCGCGCCGTCGAACTTTCGCAAGACGGCGTCCGTCCTCTGGCAGGCGGCGAAGACTTGTGTTCAGCTGTCAAAAAAGGAAACTGGATGCAGAGACAGAAACTGCAGCACTCGTCTCATAAGAAAGACATTCATCACAGTAAATGTCCTAGCACTTCACTTTCTAGGGCGTTTCCTCAAGAGACTGGTGGCCGGGGGCTTCTGCTCTTGAAGTCCACCAACAGCTTTACCGGCTTGGTCCAGCCGAGCAGGGACTTCCGTATGTGCCCCATTGGCACAGGCCGCTTGAAGGCACGAACGTGCTGCACGTACCAACCGAACAGCGTCTGGGGCTCTGACGTCCCCCAATCATAGAATCTACCCTGCTCAATCAGGGTATCCGATCGATGAGCATCGAAGTGGTCGTAATTTTCAAACTCGATGCTGCCCGCAAAAACGATGACGCCGAGCACTTGCGCCTTCAACGGAGCGGGGGCCATCGCGATGTCCACCATGGCACCCTGCGTGGAGCCGCTGCCCAGAGTCTCGATGAGAAACAGCTGCTCGCCCGCAGAGAAGCAGCGGTACTTCCCCAGAGCGTACTTCCTGACTTCCATCGTCTTGCGACCTGCCATGAGGAGCCGACTCCACGGATACTGCACGTTCAGCCCGCAAAGACACAGTGTCTCGCTCGAACTCACCACGCCAGCTGGAACCTTCAGCGCGGCAGCTCGCGCAGCAGCCTCACCCACTGTGGTAGAGTCACGAATGAAGTTCAAGTCTGCCATCGCTTTCTTCTTGGACTCGCGCAGCGGGCCGATGATATTCTGGACATCATCGCACAGGACTGCTACCACGATGGCCCAAGGGCCGCGACTTCGTGCCGCGCCACGACATGTTGAACCGTGAAGAAGCTGCAAGTATAAGTGCAGAGACACATCATGAGGTGGTTAACACAGCAAAACGTCCAAGCGTGAATTCAGTTCTACGCATGCGGCACACGCAGACAGCGCAGGATGCCTTCTCGTGTTTCTTGATGTCGTAACAGCACCTACACGCTGCAACAGCACAAACAACAGACATACAGCACACGAACACGAGCACATAGACACAGTGCGGGATGCCTTCTCCCCTTCATTGACGTCTTCGCGCCCCATGACATCCAGATGGGACATCGCCCAAACATGTGACATTTGACAGCAACCGCTGATCACTTCCCACAGAGAGACGGGTCTGAGCGCAGGACTGGCTGCCTTCCCTCCAAAACGAGATCACTTTTTTCCCGGTCCGCTGCATGGCATTCACATTCGAGTCCCACGATATTTCCCAGGTTTTCGACCCGGAATTTGAGTCCCACGATATTTGCGAGGCTTTCGACGCCCCGGAATGCGAGTCCCACGATGTTTGCGAGAGGTTTTTGATGCCCCGGACACGCGGAGCTTCCGTGGCTGGAAAGTCGACTTTTGTAGTACAGACGTATAGTACGCCGGGGACACCCGGAGCTTCCGTGGCTGGAAAGTCGACTTTTGTAGTACAAACGTAGTACGCCACGGACACGCGGAGCTTCCGTGGCTGGGAAAGTCGACTTTTTGTAGTACAAACGTAGTACGCCGCGGACACGCGGAGCTTCCGTGGCTGGAAAGTCGACTTTTGTAGTACAGACGTATAGTACGCCGGGGACACCCGGAGCTTCCGTGGCTGGAAAGTCGACTTTTTGTAGTACAAACGCAGTACGCCGCGGACACGCGGAGCTTCCGTGGCTGGAAAGTCGACTTTTTGTAGTACAGACGTGCAGTACGCCGGGGACACCCGGAGCTTCCGTGGCTGGAAAGTCGACTTTTGTAGTACAAACGTAGCACGGACACGCAGAGCTTCCGTGGCTGGAAAATCGATTTTTGTAGTACAAACGTAGTACGCCGGGGACATCCGGAGCTTCCGTGGCTGGAAAGTCGACTTTTCTAGTACAAACGTAGGACGCCGCGGACACGCGGAGCTTCCGTGGCTGGAAAGTCGACTTTTTGTAGTACAGACGTAGTACGCCGCGGACGCCCTGGGCGTCTGAAGACACCGCACACAGCATGGTAACGGACTGGACGCCCGAAAAACACCGCAAATAGCATGGTAGCGGACATCTGGGCGCATGAAAACACCGCAAATAGCATGGTAACGGACATCTGGGCGCATGAAAACACCGCACATATCATGGTAACGGACATCTGGGCGCTTGAAAAACACCGCAAATAGCATGGTAACGGACATCTGGGTGCTTGAAAACACCGCAAATAGCATGGTAACAGACATCTGGGCGCTTGAAAACACCGCAAATAGCACGGTGACGGACGTCTGGGCGCTCGAAAACACCGCAAGTAGCACGGTAACGGACATCTGGGCGCTTGAAAACACCGCAAATAGCATGGTAACGGACATCTGGGCGCTTGAAAAACACCGCAAATAGCATGGTAACGGAGTTCCGCGCGTGAAGACACGGGAAAGTTTTTGTCTTTTCTCGTCGACAACCTCGCAAATATCGTGGGACTCGAGTTCCGGGCTCGAATTCCTCGAAAACCTCGCAAATATCGTGGGACTCGAATTCCGGGATGTCGAAACCCTCCCAAATATCGTGGGACTCGAATTCCGCGGCGTACTACGTTTGTACTACAAAAGTCGACTTTCGACTTTCCAGCCACGGAAGCTCCGCGTGTCCGCGGCGTACTACGTTTGTTCTGCAAAAGTCGATTTCCAGTCCGGAAGTCCCCGGCGTGCTACCTCTGTACCACACAAGTCAAAAAAACGCAAAACACTACGGTTTTCGCACCGCAACCACGCGAAAACCCGCAGAGGGGTTACGTTTGCAAGAAATGCAAAAACACGACGGTTTTGGCACCGCGCCAACGCCGAAACCCGCAGAGGGGTCACTTTTGTATGTTACAAAACGCAAAAACACGACGGTTTTGGCACCGCGCCAACGCCGAAACCCGCAGAGGGTTGTCTGCGGCCACGGAAAAAAGTACCAAAAACGACGGTTTTCGCACCGCGACCCGGCGATTACCCGCAGAGGGTTGTCCGCGGACCTAAAGAAAAGTGAAAAAAGACGGTTTTAGCACTGCGACCACGCGGAAAGAGGGGTCGTTTGTGAGGCCGGGTGGAGGCGCGCTAAAGTGCAATTAAAAAACCTTCAGCAAGTTCTCTTTCTACCCTGCCCATGCGACTACTCTGGAAGCGCCCCCACTGACATGTGCTGCAGTGGTCCCTTGTCAATGCGAAACCTGTGTCAGCTCACCAAGTGCTCCACCGTCGGTCGGCTACGGGCTCAAACTGTACGATGCTCTTCACCGCCCATGTCTGTGCTATCTACTTCACTCTATGTAATTCACTCTGTGCACTTCACTCTATGCACTTCACTCTATGCAATTCACACTATGCATCACTCTATGAACTTCACTCCATGCACACTTCACTCTATGCACTCAACTCTATGCACTTCACTCTATGCACTTCACTCTATGCACTTCACTCCATGCACTTCACTCTATGTTGTTGGGTCAGAGGGCTCCGCACGGAAGAACCCTTCAACAAGGCCGATGAAACCCAGCAACCTTGTCGTCCAAGCCTTTGCTTCTAATCTAGCTCCACGTCCATCCCAGCACCACCCATCACAAGCTCTTCATTTCATGCGGTCAATGATGGGCGTCAACCATTTGCGAAAATTCCCAAACAAGTCTCACTGTGAAAGTTCCTGTCTAAGGACATGTTAACTTTGTTGTCCTGCATGCTGGCTCAGAGTTGTGTGTGTGTAGTTGGAGGAACTCCGTAGTTGTGCCTTGGAGGCTCGACGGGAGTGCTGCTTTAAGTGGAAAGCCTTTTGAATTGCTTGAGTTGTAGGGATGTGTGTCTGAAAGCTGTAGGAGTGACTGTGCACGTTTTTGCTTGCTTTAGGTGTAGTTGGGTAGGTCCCGAGAACTCCCACTGACGTTTGAGTTTGTTTTGTGGCTGTGGAGAACACGTGGCAGAGCAGAGTTTTCACCTGTGTGTAAAGAGTTCCACTGACGAAGCCTCCGGCTTATGACTTTGGCTCAAGTCGTGAGAAAAGAGGGTTCAGCGCGCTGCTGCTGTGTTTTCACATGGTAGCGGAGCGTGTGTAGCACGCTCGTAGAAACTAGAAGCCATGGCTGACCCCGGGCTGTCGACCCCTGTGCCTGAAGACGAAGACGACGAAGCTTTGTTTGGCCCCGGTGGTGCCCAGGACGGGCAACAACCGCCAACACAACCCCCTGGAGCTTCTGCTCCAGCGGGAGGACCCTCCACGGTCGTCGGACTTGACCCTCAACTCCAGCAGATGATGGTCCAGATGATGCAGAGTCAGCAAATGATGATGCAGAATCAGCAACAGACACTTCAAGTTCTGGTGGCAAAGATGGAGGCCGACGAGAGAAGGAGACGTGAGCAGGAAGCATTGTCGGCAGCTGTGAGCAACCCATTTGGGGGTGCTTCAAGTGCAGCAGCTGCTGGAAGTCCTACGGCAAAGGCTTCTTCTCCTCCACCGGCGCCATCACAGAACCTGCATGTTGGAAGTAACCGTGCAGAGAAGTATCTGCCAGCATTGCCGCTCATCGATAATGTTTCGATGGGAAAAGGGCGTGTGAGAGAGCTGGAGGAGTACCATCGGTGGTGCGAGGTGCTTGCTTCCTGGCTGGCGTTGATAGACGACAACTATGTCAATGAGTTGCGCCAGGCAATGACGCATGACCGTGAAATCAAGCAGTCTGACATGGCAGTTCCGGTAGCATCGCGTTCGGCAAGGTTGTTTTACTACCTGCAACAAAGTCTGCAGAAGTTCGAACGTGGGATGGAACTGGTGAGAAGCACGTCGATGCGTCAAGGACAAGCTGCTTGTGGTTATGAGGTGATGCGTCAAATGCACCAGACCTTCAGCATTGTCTCTCGCATGGAGGCCATTGCTGTGAGAGATGAAGCCCTTCGCCTAACTTCGAAGGCGAGTTCGTACAAGCGACCGCTTGACTGCGTCCGCTTCCTTGAGGACGAGCTTGGGAAGGTAGACCAGAAGCTGCATCGGTTCCCTGAACTGAGGCTTGGAGCATCTGATCGTTCAACCCTTCTTCTTCAATCTGTCAGCCCAGAGTGTAGGCATTACGTTGTCCTGCATGGGAAATCTGGGAGCTGGGAGGAACTGGTTGAAAGCATCCGGTTCTACGAGGAGCAAACCCGATTGTGTGATGCTGGTTCGCTGAATGCAGTTGGGGAGCGCGGCCTCTGCTGGAGCTGTGGCAAATCAGGCCATATGAGTTGGCAGTGCCCCGACAAGAGCTCTGGAAAAGGGAAGAAGAGGGATGAACCGAAAGGTGGAAAGCCTTCTGGTTCCAAGAATCGAGAGAAGAGCCCTAAAGGGAAGGGCAAAGGCAAAGGGAAGACAGACAAAGGAAAGGGTGGAAAGCCCAAGGGAAAGCCAAAGAACAAAGGAAAGCCCAAGGGCCGAGCTGTGGAAGACGAGCAGTCTGATCAGGTGATGGCAATGCGGTCTCATCATCTGAGTGGCTTGGGTCCGGGGACAAGAACTAATGAGCCCAATGAAGCTGAGCCCCCTCGTCTCACCATGACGAACGGAGAGATCGAGAGACTGAACCAGTCATCCTCTAGGAATAGCTCTTTCGCATGGCTCATTGATAGTGGAGCCACCTGCCACGTGTTGTCAGAGAGTGCGTTGGGTTTTTACGAAGTCGTCAAGGAGCATTCGGGACCTCTTCCTGTGCTCATGAGTGCTAGCGATACGCCCATGGAATGTGTCAAGTTGGTTGACATTCGGGTGAAGTTTGGGAAGTTGGGGCCCGTAGTGCTTCAACAGGTCTTGGTTTGCAAGATTGGCTTCAACGTAGTCAGTTCTTGGCAAGCATCCCTTTCGGGATGGAGTACCTGGCTCACCTCAGAGCCTGGAGCAAGCTGCTTGGTGAAGCAGACGGAACGAGGTTCCTCGATGTGGGTGCCTTTGGTTCGTGAAGCCAGGAGCTGGTGGGCGTTGGCTAAGGAGATTGGCCCTACCAAGGCAAAGCCGAAAGGAAGAAGAAGCAAAGGGGACTCACCCAAGCCGGGGTGGAGCCCGAACGACGACGCGATGGAAGTGGATAAGGTGCAGACGAAGGCACCGCCCAACGTAGGAAGAGCATTGGAGGTGACACCTTTTAAGTTTTTGCTGCGAGCATTTTCAATGAAGCAACATGTGGGGGAACATGAGCTGCATGAGCATGTTTTTCAGGAGCGTTTGAGTGGATGTGAGCATGCTGCAGTTGCAAAAGTAGGAGTAGACCTGGAAACCCCACCCTCTGCATGTTGTGCTGAAGCTTCTTGTTCCGCCGCAGCTGTTTTGCTTAAGTCTGCAAGCAACACGTCTTTGGAGAAGCAAACCAGTAGGGACACACGCTGTGGAGACAAGGGTTTTGAGTGCGTAGGGGTAGGGCCTGTGCCGCTCCAGCCTCAGAGTGTTTGCCTTAGGAGTAGGAGTGTCTTGCGTGTAGGACGTAGGAGTGACTTGCACCCCAGCGCTTGTGTGCCTGAGTGTTTGTTGGGACAGAGTGAAGAGAGGAAGTGTGCCTTTTGGAGCTTGCGTTGGCCAGGAGTGTTTCTGAAAGCATTGCTGGTGTTGTGTGCTCTAGGAGTGTTTTGCTCAAAGCCTGGAGCCTTTGTAAGGGACCTTGGAAAGGATGGAGCTTCCGGAAGCCTCGCCTCCGCTCTGTCTTGTGAACTCCCAAAGTGGGAGTGTGGCCCAGGTGGAAGCCTTTTCGACGAGCATGATTGCTCGTCTTGCGCACCGTTTCGAGGAGGAAGGTCAGCTGTCTCTTTCGAGGCAGCTTCTCCAAAACATCGACCTTTTTACCTCGACCCCTGGCTCGGTCGAACGGCTGTTGGGGATTCCAGCCTGCCTTGGGGAGTTGGAGACACAGGAGTTGGTGATCAATACAAGCGGCATTCCGGTGAAGCAACCTATGCTCATTGCCGAGCTGCGAGCCATTGCTGCTCCGACGGTGGACCAGTCGGTTTTGACGGACACCCTCATCGAGGAGCACGACCGTCGTGCAGAGTATGCAAGGTATGGCTATGTTTTGACCACCATGGGGGTGGTAGTCGCCGATGTGACTGCTACCATCCGCCAACCGCACCTTCCATGCGAGCAAAGGGGGTACTGGCGCAACAATCAGGTTGGCATCCAGATCACCTTGAAGAAATTCCTTCTGTACCTGGAGGCGATTCGAGAGTTGCGGTGCCATCCTGCTCAATACCAGTTGTTCGAGGCAGGGCTAGCAAGCATTCTGCCAAACGAGCTCAAGGTCGAGCGTGTGCCGGCTGCCGACTTGAGAGCGCTTTTGGCGGACGTGCTCGTCCAGAGCAACCGCCGGGTGACTTTGGCTGCTCAACCGCCAACTATAATACCGGATGTTGCACCATCCGCGTCGGGTGGCACGGCACCGCCTCTTCACAAAAGTGCCCCAGCTCCACCTCCTTCGGGGTGGGCTTTGCTCAACCAAGCGCGTGCAAAAGCCGAGGCAATGATTCGATTGCATGCCGACATGAAGAGAGCTGCCACAGCCGAGGTGGCTCCATCATCGTCGACGGGCCCCGCTTTTCCACCAGGGCCTCCGGCTTTCTTGCCGTTCAGCCCTCCTTCCCCGCTTACGCCGTCCGTCTTTTCCTATGCTCCATCTTCGGCACCAGGCACGCCTATGGAAGCAGGCATGCCTCTAACTCCGCCTCCTCTACCTCCTCCATCTTGGGCACCAGGCACGCCTATGGAAGCAAGCCTGCCTATACCTCCGCCTCCTCTACCTCCTCCATCTTGGGCACCAGGCACGCCTATGGAAGCAAGCCTGCCTATACCTCCGCCTCCTCTACCTCCTCCATCGACACCACACCCAGATACATTGAGGGAGCTTGCGGGCGAGGTTCCAATGGAGGTCGAGACGCCGATGACGCCCGTGGAGGCATTCGGTGCCCCTGGGACCCCTATGGACGTGAGTTCCGAGGTCCCAATGGAGCCAATGGTCGGTGGCATTGGAAGTCCGGGGAGCGCTTCTCCTTTGACCCCGCCGGCAGAGACGAGTATGGTGGTTCCAAACCCACCTATGGACAATTCGGATGTGGGAGACTCTGGCTCCGAGATGGATTGATATGCTTGGGTATGGGCCCTGAGGGCCTAAAAGCCGGGCATGAGTTGCTCCGATCTTCGCTGCAATGCACAAAATTGGTAGGAGTAGGTCTGAAAGCCCTGCTGTTTGCAGTAGGAGACTGGCTGTGTGCATTAGGAGGTAGGGTAGGAGCGTTTGAGTGCTTGGTAGGTGACTGTGAGTGCAGCCTGCCTACCGCGAATGGGTCTGCACACTGTCCCTCTGTGCCCAGGTCTTCATGGAAAGGAAGCAGTGCCTTGGCTTTAGGGTTGGTTCTGGGTTTGGTTTTCAGAGGTTGGCTGCGTAGGTGCGTGAAGCTTTTGGGTGTGCGCCGTAGGAGTAGGCTGAAGTTTGTGCGTGTAACTTTGGTAGGACGTGTGCCACGTAGGTCTTGGAGTGTTGTGCGCCGCCTGTTGTTTTTGCGTGGCGTGCTTGTTTGTGAGTTGAAAGCTGAGCCTACGGGCGAGGAAGCAAAAGGGCCAATGATGAAACGTTGGCGTGCCTTTCAGAAGTGGGCCTTGTGTGGGCTTCGGTCCCTGCGGGGGTCCGAGCAAAAGAAGGCCGTGGCACGTTCTGAGGCCCTGCGTATGCTTGCTGGTTTGCCGACCCCGGTTGTTGTGAATTCGGAGTCGGAGGAAGAGTTGATTCCTGATCCGTTGGAAGCTGAACTTGCGAAACCCAGCGGAAGTGAACCCCCTAGGCCCTCCGATGTTCGAAAGAAACCCCGTGTGGAGAATGTTCCCTCAGGTGAACCGGGTGCCCTGAGTTCCCCGGAGGTGGTGAGCGATGCTCTGGATCCTGAGGTTCCGGTCTATTTGACCTCGGAGCGGCTGAAGGCGCACCGAAATAAGGGCCACCAACCTTATCTGAGTTGCTGTGACACATGTCAAAGCGCTAGAGGGAGAGTGCCGGCTCGTAGGAAGCACATGAAACACCACCACGGACCCGGAGAGTTGCAAGTCGACTTTGGATTTTCGGAAAGAATGTTCGTTTCCTTCTCATGGTTCATGTGGTGTCGGGGTACATACATACCGTGGTCTTAGGACCTGAGGATGAAGTGCCCGCTGTATCGGTTTGCAAAGCCTCTACGGAAATGGGATTGAGTGGATTGGACATTGTTGTCCACGGGGACCAAGAAAATCTCCTCGAGAGTGTTTTCCGCAATGCAGCGAAACACCGGACATTCGGGGGGAGGTCAATGCACTGGGTCCCGTTCGCGATAAACAGACCTCAAGCGAAGGGCATCGTTGAACGCAATGTTTGCCTCGTGAAAGAAGCGTTCTGGTCTGTTTGGCTGGGCTTAGAAGAGCGTGTAGGTGAAAAGTTGCCTCTAGGGAGCCATCTGGTTGTTGAGGCCATGAGGTACTCTGTGAGGATGCATAACTTGTTTCATGTGTCCAAGGAACACAGCACGCCGTTGGAGAGACTGCGTGGGTCGACAGTTCAGCCAGTGAAGAGCTGTGAGTTTGGGGTTGTGGGCTTTGGGAAGCCTCAGAAGGACTACCCAGAGCACCGCGGAAAGCGCTTGGTGAGGGCACTCTATGTAGGACCTCACGGTGCTAATGGATCTGGGATTCGAGTCTTTGTTCCAATAGGTATTGGAAAGCCCCCTCGTTTGGAAATCTTCAGCTCTTTTCGTGCCAAAGATCCAGTGGAGTTTGACAAAGCTGCTTTGCGTGACCTTCGAGGTAATAAGGAAGACCCTGAAAGACCCATCAAGTTCAATGTTCCAATCGATGGTCCGAGTCCGCCGCTTGATTCCCCAAATATCCCTGAAGGAAGTCTTGAGTTTCCTGTTGAACGCACCGAACCACCTGCTCTTGAGGGCCCTGAAGCAATGGAAGAAGAAGGAGAGTTGGATGGGTATTCTCCGGATTTTTCGGACGTGCCTGAAGAAACAGGCATGGAGGTTGAGCCTCCCGGAGGCGTAGGTCTTGAGGACCTTGACGCCCCTATGGATCCAGGAGAAGACGATGCCATGGAAGAGGGCCTGACGTGGCTCTATGAGCATGGCCTTAGGCAACTCTTTGATGGGCCTGACTTGAGAGTAACGACAAAAATCCGTAAGGGAGATGATGTCAAAGAGTGGTTCCGTATGAAGTTTGGTGGAAAGAAGATTTGGGTCCATGTCCCGAACAATGCGGTTTGCGAAGTTTCTGGCAAGGTTTTGCCTCGTAAGCATCTTGAAGAAGGTATGAGACTCGAGCTCTCAGAACTTGATGCTTTTGGTGTAGCTACGATTATAGGAGAAGCTGAGGCCCGTAAACGAGCTACGCGGAGAATCCATACGACTAGGTGGGTTCTGACTTCGAAACCGTCGGCCACGAACCCTGAACGCGTTCGTGCTCGTCTTGTTGTGAGGGACTATGCATTTGGATCCAATCCTCTAGCTGATGGGATATATTCCCCCACCACGTCTTTGGAAGCCTTGAGGGGTGTCCTTGCTATTCATGCTGTCAGAGGTGGCACCTGTTGTCAGCAGATGTGAGCGTTGCCTTCATGCAAGCGCCTGTGCAAGGGGTAGAGTGTATCCGGTTTCCGAATGGGATGTATGATGAGGAGAACAAGCCGCTGTTTGCGCAGCTACACAAAGCCATGAATGGCTTGAGAGTAGGACCACTGAGCTGGTACCTAGAGTTTACAAGCACGCTGCGTAAGCAGTTTGGGTTTGGTGAGACTGCCGACCCTACTGTGCATCACCGGCTTGAGAAGGACGGTGCGCTGACCTTGGTGTTAGTGTATGTTGACGATCTCATCATCTTCTCCCAGAATCCGCCAGTTGCCAAGGATCTGTACGCTAAGCTAGCGAAGATCTATAAAATGAAGCAGACAGGGCTTCTAGAACCTGGCAAGACTGGGCAGCTCGAGTTCTTGGGTCGAGTGATCGCCCGAACCACTGAGCACGGGCCTGTGTTCTTTGGCCTGAAGCCGGGGTACTTGAAGTCGCTTGGAGAAGAGTTTGGCATTAGCGGAAAAGGTGTGAAACCAGTGCTGGGAAACCTCGAGAGGGAGTACCGGAAGAAGGAGGCTGGAACACCTATCAGCACTGAGGCGTATGAACGCTATAGACGTGTGCTTGGTAAGTTGATGTGGGCAAGCCTGACGTTGCCGCATTTGTCCTACCCGGTAGGATTTCTGGGCCGGTATCAGAGTGACCCAGATAGCCAGGCAGAAGCTTGCTTGAGACGCGTGGTTCGTTGGGTGATGGCTTTGCCTGAGTACCTTCAACGATTTTCGGCAGAAGCGTTTGAGTATCCTTGCTGCGCTTCGGAAAACATGCTCTCTGGCTTTGTGGATGCGTCATGGAACATTTGCTCTGTGTCTGGTGCCATTGTGAAGTGGCATGGCATCATGATCAAAACTTTCTCGCGGAAACAGTCGGTGACCGCGTTGAGTTCGGCGGAGGCCGAATTGGCAGCCCTGACTGAGGCAGCCAAAGAGTCGGTGTACTTGTCTTTGCTCATGGAAACGCTCCTGTATGGAATGCCCAAAGGAGAGACCGGTGAGTTTCCGATTCACCTGGCTTCGGATTCGGAAGCCGCTTTGTCGATTAGCAAAATGACGGGGTTGTTACGCCGTGTTCGGCACCTGGAGCTTCGTCATCGCTATCTTCAAGAGCTAGTCCACCTGGAAAGGCTGATTCTAAGCTTCATCAGTGGAGAACGGAATCCGGCCGATGGACTGACGAAATCTCCTGAGGAGTTGTTGCTTGAGCATTTGCTGGTTGCGTGTGGACTGGAAAGAGTGTGTGAAGAAGACCTTCAGGGTCTTGTAGTTCCTGAACACCTTCGTGAACGAATGGAAGAACTTGAAGAAGTATGTGAAAAGCTTGAGAAAATCCCGACAAACCTGGCGAAGTACGAGCCAGTGGCAAGAGACCTTGCGTTGGGATCTGTTCCTCTGCTTGTGATCGAGGTGTTTTGTTCAACGTACAGTGCGTTGTGCCGAGCGTGTGCTCGTGACCGAGTAGCATATATAGGCATAACTGAGAAAGAAGACTTCTTAAGCAAGAGTACTCAAATGTTTCTAGGAGAGGTCTTGCTGTGTCTGTTGAGTAGGAAACCGCCCCAGATCTATGTCCACATAGCTTCCCCGTGTACCGCTGGATGTAGCTACCGCTTTAAGAACTGGCATCGACCGAAGTTTCGACATCGGTGGCGAGAGCAGGTCAAGAAGCATGTTGCATCTTGGAAAGCTTTAGGAAGACTTCTGGAGGACCGCTGCAAAGAGATCCTGGTTACCCAGGAATGGCCAAAGAACTGTGGTCTTTGGAAGGAGGAAAATTATCTGAAAGAAAAGAAGCGCCTTGGTCTGAACTTTGGAAGGGTTGTGGACCGTTGTGCCTTCGACGGGGTCTTTAAGCGGTGGTTCTTTGCTACAAACCGAGAGGAGTGGAGTGAAATCTTCTCTGGAAAGCCCTGTGACAAAAGTCATCAGCATGTTTCACTTGCTAGTGTCGAAGAAACAGGTATCTATCCGACTAAACTGGGTAGAGCTCTTTTGCGTGCTGCGAAAGTCACGTTAGGTCTTGTAGGAACACCTTCTTAGGTCGGCAGTAGGAGTGCTCGCTTTCGGACTTTGCCTGGGATGAGATGTTTAAGCACTGGAAACACCGAGCTGTGAAGAAGTGCGTGGCTCTGAGGCATTACAGTCCAAGCGGGGGTGTGAAAGTTCCTGTCTAAGGACATGTTAACTTTGTTGTCCTGCATGCTGGCTCAGAGTTGTGTGTGTGTAGTTGGAGGAACTCCGTAGTTGTGCCTTGGAGGCTCGACGGGAGTGCTGCTTTAAGTGGGAAAGCCTTTTGAATTGCTTGAGTTGTAGGGATGTGTGTCTGAAAGCTGTAGGAGTGACTGTACACGTTTTTGCTTGCTTTAGGTGTAGTTGGGTAGGTCCCGAGAACTCCCACTGACGTT